>CM068375.1:17903824-18226324 GCA_034769895.1 Magicicada septendecula | reverse complement strand
TTTTATTTAAATTAAAAACTAGTTACTTTACAATTTTATAATTGTCACAGTTTCAAATTCTTTTCTTGATAAATTTTGTGAACGTATTTTCCACCTCTAATGTAAGGTGTTATAAACAATTTTGAAAGAAAACTTTAGTATATATTAAAACACATCATTTTTAATGTGTTATAGCAGTAAAAAGTTTTATTTAATTTTGGCGAATTAATCCCTACCTTACGTGGTAATTACAAGGCAAGTGACGGAACATTTCGGGCCATAATGTACGTTTTGGATTTGCGCAGACGAGCAGCTTAAGTCTGGTGAGGTTTTCGATGGCTTTACAAAGAAGGAACGAAAAATGAGTCTTCTTCTTAAACAGGAAAATAATAGTTGATTTTCTAATTACTGTGTAAAAATGGACCTCTCTTGTACGAGTTCTTTCACTTCCTTTCCAAACGTAGAATTTCCGACGGTATTACGTAAGTAATGATAGCAATTTGCAAAATTTTATAAAAATAATATTGGTATACCAAAAAGTTACTCTGTGTTCGTATCCGAAAAAAACGGTCAATATCCCCATAAAATGTTTGACAATGTATTTCAGTTTTTGATAAATTAGTCCAAACGTTTTAAAACCGTAAATAATTTGTGAAATTATTAATCAATCCTACGGACTTTTGGGCACGAAAGAAGACTATGTATATCCAAAAAGTACTGATAATCAGATATCTATAAAATTATATAGGAATAATGGTGCATTTTTCATTTGTCTGTCGAAATCACCAATCTAGTCTCATTCCCATCCTCCAAAATCAACTCCTAGTTATTCCAAAGGTTATTATCATACCTGCGGAGTTGAAAATCTCAACCAGAGCATGCGACAATGTCTGCAAATACCCGTGCTAACGCATTGCCAACTACTGTTTATTTCAACTTTGTCGTGTTTACTTGCTAAACTGCTACTTGTCATGTTCAGGACTAGGTCTTTCAGCATTTCCACCATTTTCAAGTCCTAACGACTTCAAGGTCGTGGTTTAGGACTTGAAATTGGTGGAGACACTGAAAGGCCTCGTCCGGAACATGACAAGTAGCAGTGTAACAAGTAAACACGATAAAGTTGGAATTACAGGGGCTGCTAATTCAAATAACAAGATGAACACTGTTTATTGTTTATAAGCTCATCGTTATTGACACCAATGGGAATACGACTATGGTTCCCTCACACCACATGCGATTGTGGTCCGTGTGAAACCGGCAGAGAACGTTTTTACTCTGGAACACTCTCAGATGTTAATTAAATTTATATTACAATTTAATCTTGGCCAGTAAATATTCGACAACAGTTTCCAGTTCGAATTGCGTTATAAATTCACATTATACAGGACTATCCAATTTGTTAACAGATGACTGAATTCAACCAACTCTTCTCAACCGCGGTTCCCAGTTTAAATGATAATTACAATAAGGCGCCATTGAGCTGAAACGGTGTGGCTATCAGTGCAGTACTGTTATCCGAGAGTTTACTCACAGAATGTGGCATCAGACTAACGCCTTTGTGCTGACTATAGTGTTTCTGTCTTTACCGCTATCAGCACAACAACTTGTCTAAACAGTGTGCCTACAACCTTGCAAGTCCGACAGTGCGATCGTAGCGATGTCAGTGCGAAATATTAAGAGCTCATTATATAGCTAACCTATATAAAAAAAGTGTTCCTAGCTCACAACAGTGACAAACACTTTCATAATCTTGATTACGTTAATATAAACTGTTTCCGTTCTTAGCTCAATCCTGATGTAAACAAACAGGCGTGGCATATACGAAACACTATTTGCTATTAGAGGCGTGTCACTCTGACAGAAGGAGTACATATAGTGTACATACGAGTATAATATTGATACTGTATAAACACATGTAAATTGTAATAATTTGTCCTGACCAAAGTAAAAGCAATGTCCTGGCAGTGTCAGACCGACAGTGAAACATATTATAACACAAGTTAATGACTTCTTTTAAATTCATATTTTAAATATCGCAACAAACAAAAAAGTAACGTTTATTTAAAACAAAAATAGAAGCTGTGATAATTACCAGTGTACTGAATACTATCAGTTGCTGTCAGAATGCCTTACATACCTGTGTCTGAACTTGTATCATCACTTGAGTCAGCGTTATTATTGATAAGATTGTTCATTGTCTACAACGACGTCGTAATGTGGGCCAGTTGCCATAGCTTGTCATCTTCCTTGATTATATGCTACATACTATGACTCCAATTTTCCGCCGTTGTTTCAATAAATGGTTTTATATCAAGCAGCTAATGTTGTGTTGTGACGGGCAACTTATCCTATAGACTGGCTCCATATTAATTCAATACGATTCAGAGTACAGTGATACGGAGGAAGTCTTAAAACAACGTGCTCCGATTTAAGTGGCAAGATAACTCTCACATGACTATACAGACATTTTGCACATGCGCGTAATGCATTACTGTGTAAACAGTGACAACGCCCCTGACCAACAGCGTTTGATATTTGCCACGTGGCTTTGTTTACATCAAGATTGAACTAAAAACGGAAAGAGTATACAATCTCTTACACAAGATGATAGCAACAAAATGTTGAAAAATACATAGGTTACAAATTTTTGACCCTCCAGGAAACGCTTCTCCTCTTTAGAGATGTACTTTTTAAATGGGCGGGTATCCCTAGTCTATAAACGAAGCTTTTGCTGCTGCATAGAATTTTTACATGACGCAGATTTTGAGGACTCCTGAACGTAACCAACTTAAGCTTAAAATAGCACAGGTAAAATCAGTAAACATGCCAATGAGAGCTACGATTTATTGACAGTTCAAGAATTCAGAGATGCTTGAAGCCAACTGTAAATGTTAAATTTTCAGAAATTATCACCACAAATATATTGTTAAATTTTAATAATTTTTATTTGATTTTTGCCAAATTTGTGGATGTTTGTATTTTGGGTTTCAAAGTGTTTATTCCATTAAATAATAATTTTCAAAACCTTTCATTTTTAAATATTTTAAAAGTATAACATTGGTAGCTAAGGACCTGAGAAGAATGTAATTCTTCTTGTATTGTATACGCCAGTAAGATTTCTGTAAACACAAGATTTAACAATGGTGGTGCATTATTGTTTAAAGCTGTTTGTTTTTTCGATATTATTATTGTCCCTGAAAAAATAGCCCCCATCCGATTGTGTATAATACATTTATGTTAACAATTTTCTAGTTTGCTAAACAACTGTAATACTGCTACGCCCGTTATGGTATAGACTTCAGTTCCTTCAGCGATTTTGACTTTATCTCTTCCATGGTAGTCAAACATTCCCTTCAATATATTTTTCGTTATAAAAAAAAAGTCGCAAGGGAGCATATCTAGCCAATAGGTCGGGCGTCGCAACGGTGTTACTTTTGGACAAGTATGTACGAATAAATAGTGAAGTATGAGCCCGTGCCTTAAAATCGTACAAAATCGAAGAATTATTTGCACACAGTTCTGATCGTTTGTACGGTTTTCCTCATACAAGTAACGTAAAATAACTTCAAGGCAATACACCTTACTGACTGTGTGGTCTATGGTAAGAATTAGAAATACACCATTACGGTGTTAATTAACTCAGTAAGGAGAACTCTGTCATTTAATAAAATTTAATAAAAATTCTTTTCATCGTCATTAAAAAAAAGAAATAAATAATAAATAAAACCAGGCATCCAATACGGCCACCAATTGGCACGCAACTCACGGACATTCGTTATTTAACTTATTAATATCGGGGGACCGAGCTTTGCTCGGTTTTGATATATATACACACACACAGATTGTTTTACATTAAATTGTCTAGGATTTGTAAACATAAGCAGAAATTTGTAAACATAAACAGAAACTATACGTATATTGTATAAACATTTAAAATAATAGCAATTGCATTATACATATATATAAAAAATACAAAATACAGTAGGCCTATAATACAAAATTATTTTAAAGTTATAGTAAAGTCTTCTAGTATTTAGTATTTCTTTCCATACAACATTTCGTGTATGGTGAGGATTTTCTGGTGAGAAAATAACTTTTAATCTGCTTGGTTCTTTTACTCTAGAAAATGCTACGTACAACATTCCATGCATAAAAACTGATATAAGTAAGTAGATACCAACGAATTCAAATGTTTGTCCTTGAACTTTGTGGACAGTCATAGCAAAAGCAGGTCTTACGGGGAACTGATGCTGTTGCATAGTACATCCAAGTTAATTTTTGCTAGAATCTAATGTGATTCTTGGGATATGGACTTCTCGGCCTGCATTCTCTCCATTGATAATGTTTGAATTAATAATATTGTTACACAATTCAGTAACTATTAACCTTGTTCCATTGCATAGTCCTTCGGAGGCATCCAAGTTTCGCAAGAGCATTATTATTGTATTTTTTTAAGTTTCAGTTCATGTGGTGGTAGATCAGCCTTTTCAACGGAATTCAGAAGTAAATTCGAGACCTCCTTCTTGTTGATCTTTGACAGAATCATAAATTGTGTAAACCCTGTACTCTCTAGAAAGCTTTTCAATAATTTCTGCATTAATTTTATTAACATCTTTATTTAATGGTGCTAGTATAGCCCTGTCCTCCATATCTGCATATCTGTTATTAACCAGACAGTCTCCGAATTCGCACCACGCACCAACCCGAGCGTTTTACTCTATAATAAAACGTACCTTTCTGTTCTAAGTCACAAAGAAGCAAAAGCAACAGTTTCAAAAAACTCATAAATTATTATTAACTTCAGCTTACTAAAAACCTTTCTCGAACGTTTCAATACAATCCTTGAATTTTTGTCCATGACGTGTCCGTGTACTAATGCTTACCTCAGAGAATACAGAAAACACAACGGCGTACAGGGAACTCCTTATAAATTAAATACGTTATTTCTCGCTTAATATTAATAAATAGGGTATACAAATATTGCTCGTCTCAACTCTTATTTTGTTTACTTAAATTGACTGCAACAGCTATTTATTCTTCTTCATATATAAACATATCGATACTGCGCCGTTTGCATTTATCGTCGACGCTTTCTGTAATTTACTCGTATTTATCTGCACGGTAAGAAAGCTAGTTAGAATTACAGTTGCCTAGGAATAATTAATTGTCATTTCACATTTGCCACACATTTATATAACGAAAACCACAGTTACACAAACATAGAACACAACATGGAAATATTACAAGTAGAGGGAAAACACCGGTTCTGACCCAAGTGCCGTTATTCCCCCACCACCACCGCTGGACCAGCAGCATCGACCAATCAAATTTCATGGCGCCTTTCGCGCGTCAAGTTCAAATATATGCCGTCTTTCGCGAGCCTAAATCACTTTCACTTTCTACTGGACCGCGAATTTCCGCAAATAAATTTTTTTAATTTGATATTTTTATTTTTTTAATTAAATTGATTTGTATATCCGCGAATATATGCCGCATTTCGCGAGCCTAAATCACTTTCACTTTCTAATTTCCGCGAATATAATTTTTTATATGCAGCCTTTCGCGAGCCTAGATCACTTTCACTTTCTACTGGACCACAGCATCCGCGACTTTTTCGCTGATCTGTGTCAAGATCCGCGACTTTTTCGCGTATCTGGACCACAGCATCCGCGAATATAATTTTTTTTATATGCCGCCTTTCGCGAGCTTATTAGATCACTTTCACTTTCTATCACTTGATGCAATATTAAATATATGATCAGGGTTACCAACCTTGCATGAGTTCAAATTTGTTATAATGTATATTAAATCTTTATGATCAGGTTTACCAACCTATGGTGAGGGGGTCCGACTTGATGCATTATATTGTATATATTAAATATATGATTAGGGTTACCAACCTTGCATGAGTTCAAATTTGTTGTGTGTTATAATGTATATTAAATCTATATGATCAGGTTTACCAACCTATGTATGGGTTCAAACTTGATATGTGTGTGTATTATAGTGTATATTAAAATATATGATCAGGGTTACCAACCTTGCATGAGTTCAAATTTGTTATAATGTATATTAAATCTATATGATCAGGTTTACCAAGTATCCCTCCTCAGACGCTGGTGTTACTTTGCATTTTTGCATTAAATATATATCGTAAACAATGAAATAATAATATTTCGTCATTGTAAGATTTTAATAAAACAATTATCAGTTTAAATTCTCTCTCTCTCTCTCACACACTTGTTGTGTATGTTTCTCTCTCTCTCTGTGGTCAGTACCGCGCGCATGTATATGAAATTAGAAAGTTTATATTTATTCGACAAATATTAACGCCCTCTCTCTCTCTCTCTCGCTCGCAGACGTCGGAAGCAATTCGAGGTCATTGACACGACTTTACACTGACACATTGCAGTCTCTCACTCTCTCTCTCTCTCTGGGTTAAGCTGGTGTTGTACGTTACTAAAATCATAGCAAATATTTTCATTCTAAGCATGTATTACTGTTTAGTAATAATTACAGCCCCAACAAAGGATATATAAGTTTGTGTACATGGATTGTATATTGCAAGTACGGAATTATTATTTAAATCCGATATCTGTTTTTATTAAAATCATACAATGTCAAAAGAGGATAGTTGTCTGTTACGAACCAGTACTAACTCTCCTATATGGCCGTCGCTCGCATCATCCATATTTAAAGTTCGCTACTTCCAGTACACATGGCCTCTGTAACAGATTTGGTCTCCAACAGGTGTGATTCGAACGGTAAGAGCAAGAACAATATGAACAAGGCCAAGGACATTATATGTCTAGTATCCCTCCTCAGACGCTGGTGTTACTTTGTGTCATAAAATCTCGTGGCACTCAAGATAAGAGACAATACGTTTGCAAAAACGACATGAAATGTATATTTACAAATAAAAAAAAATATTACATATTATCAAACAATGGCACATAATATTCATCCACCCAATCCTCTATAAATCGACCATAATTAACTCCCCCAGCATGATTGTTAATAAACCTCGTGTTAATATTTGCTAAGTCTTTATTTTTTTAAATTTCTGTTTCAGTATGAGACTGGCAATCGGTGCGCTGTTGTTGTAATAGCTCCCTGTTTCGTGCCACCTCAGTCGCTCGCCTTTCTAACCAATCTGAGGCGTAACTTTCAAAACAGTCAACGGGAGACATACTTGTCTGAAACAAAGACATTCTCAGTGTTTTATCACACACGTACAAACACATTGCGGTCTCTCTCTCTCTCTCTCTCACACACACACACACACACACACACACACATTTAGTATGAATAGACGCGTCTTTGTTAGTAAAATGTAACGCTGTAATCATTAATAGCGTTGTGATGGGGGTCGACTGCATGTGATGTTTGTAAAAATTGTTTACGCATTTTAGGTATGGTTTATCTATTTAATACGTGCAATTTTAACTAATCTGTCTTGGAGGATAACCTATTTTTCCTTCTTTTCTACAGATAACAGTTGCTTTGATCGGAAACATTACCAGAGAACAACGTCCTCCTAAAGATAAATTTACCAGAGCTCAAAACAGTACAAAGTCATACTTTTGGTGAAGAAAATCACGTCAACAACAACAAAAGTTGTTTGTGTTTCAACAGCTACAAACAATAATTAATTTTCTTACACTAGTAAACATTTTGTTGTAATTGTTTCAATTAAAGGAAACATATATATTCGTTGAGAAAATCTGTTGTGGGTGGACGAAACATGTGTCTGAATTAATAAATTTTCTCTCTGCATAGCAGTTGTAAAAGTAGTCATATACATTATGTGCTATATATATATATACAAAAGGCTTTCAACGTGTTTGTCATTTCAACCAATTTGTACTGCGCTCTAATTGTATAAAAATAACTGTACCGCTCCATACAACTGAGAATAAATCCTTACACACACACACACACACACCTACAACAGTCTTTCAACTATTTAAAAAAAAAAATGCAGTGATAGCTTTCACGCAGGCGGTCAATGAGAAATTGCTAATTTTAAAAATTCATTTTTGCATTAATTAAATATTATATATATATCGTAAACAATGAAATAATAATATTTGTCATTAAAAAGTTATATTCAGTGTGTAGGACACACACATGAGCTTTTGCACACACACAGCGATACAGAATTAGATATAGTTATTATTCGATAACTTAAACCAGAGGTAATTAACCTTGTGTACGTTGTTTAAATCAGACGCTCTATAATAATAATAAGTGATATTTACAATGAAACTATTTTCAAATAAAAATGATGTTGGTTCGACAACCTTTTTGTTTTAAGACTATAACAAGAATGAGACCTGGCTCAACTCTCTCTCCCCCTCTCTCTCTCTCTCACACACATACACACACACACACACATTTAGTATGAACAGACGTGTCTTTGTTAGTAATATGTACAAATCACATGACTTTATGTGAACTTCAAAGGGTTCAAATGTTTCAAATAAAATATAGAATATATGAAATGTATATTTACAAATAAAATAAAATATATTACATATTATGAATTTTTTTAATTTGTGAAGCAATCTTCAAGACGCTCTTCTTCTTCATTTGGTACTACATTAAGCCAGTCCTTGGACTTCACGTTTATGGGGGGTTTCATAAACATAAAGATCACTACCACCAATAATTTGTGGTACAATACTTCTGTTTAATGGTAGTACCGCGCTCTAATTGTGTAAAAATAACTGAGAATAAATCCATGCAAACATACACACACACACACACACACACACACACACACACACACACAACGATGTTTCTACTTATTTGAACAAGTCCTGTATTAAATGCACTTGTTAATGTTTTAATGTGAACAATTTTACGTTTAAATAAAATCTGTACATACAATAAAATTATGTTTCAGTATTAAAGATATAAATATTACTGTTTTATTAATTTAAAATACCATATAATTGCTTACGCTTGACAAATAAGAGAAAAGACATACTTTACGGAATTTCTTGAAATTTTTGCAGTTAGTCTTCTGCTCATGTGTACTGGTAGTCTGTTTGGGTACGGTTAACCATTTAAATTCAATGTTCTTGTTGTTAACCTTCTGCTCCTGTCCCTCTCGTTTACTGGTGGTATGTTTGGCTACAGTTAACCATTTAGGTTCAATGTTCTGAGAAGTATTCATCATCTTCTTGTTCCTATAATAACAGTACCTGCTTCAGTACTATATATATTATGTGCTATATATACATAAGGCTTTCAACCAAATTGTACCGAGATCTAATCGTGTAAGAATAACTGAGAATAAATCCATACAAACATACACACACGCACACACGCACACACACACACACACACACACACACACACAAAACCAATGAACTGTCTCTTGACATCGTTTAGAAATTGACATGACAGAGAAAATTTTCATGTTCCACCTTGTACCGAGATCTAATTGTGTGTAAGAATAACTGTACCGTCACATACAACTGAGAATAAACCCGTACAAACATACACACACACACGCACACACTTTACGATGTTTTTTACTTATTTGAACAGGTCATGTATTAAATTCAATAAATAATGCACTTGATAATGTTTTAATGGGAATAATTTTACGTTTAAATAAAATCTGTACATACAATAAAATTATGTTCACTTTAAGAAATAAAAACTGCACAGTATGTTTCTTTGATTGCAGACGAAACATCAGACATCCCGTCTGTATTTCAGTTAGTTATAGTTTTCCACTATGTTTATCTAATGGTCAACCAGTTGAAAGTTTTTGGAAATTTGATAACCCTGAAGGCACGACGCAGAATCTATTGGTCTAAGCGTACATTTATTATGTAAATCATCTCTTTTTCAGTCATCTACGTATATGCATTTGAATTATTTGCGCATGCACATACAACTGAGAATAAATCCGTACAAACACACGCACACTTAGCGACGTTGATATAAATATTACTGTTTTATTAATTTAAAATACCGTATAATTGCTTACGACGCGCACACTTAGCAACGTTTTTACTTATTTGAACAAGCTATGTATTAACTTCAATAAATAATGCACTTGATAATGTTTAAATATTTCCAACAACTATGTTGATTAGATGTGCTGTAAGTTCAATAACAATGTTCGCTACGTAACGTATTCAAATCTGTTTACTCACCTCTTAAATGTTGATGCACGCAATTATCGATTTCACAATGAGGTATGAAGGCTAATTGCATTCTTCACGTATATATATTGATGTATCTTACAACGGTAGGGTAGGGGTAGCTTGCGTGTTTGTTTTGAAAGTCATTGTCCGCCGTTGGAAACTTTCAGAAGTTAGCGATACTGAAAGTATTTTCGTGCATTAGTCAAAATTAGGAAAACAATGCAGAGAGAGAGCGAGTGGACACACATGTAAGTAGCTCGATACTCAGTGACAACAACACACACACACACACACACACACACACACACACACACACAGAGTTAATATTTGTCAAATATATAACGAGTGAGAGAGAGAGAGAGAGAGAGAGAGAGAGGAGGGGTCATCGACCGTGATGGAAAAGCTTTACCTCACTGCTTTAAGAAGTTAGCGATACTGAAAGTATTTTCGGTCAAGTTAACACGGCTCTTTTTAAGAAACATTCTATCATTTATTTGATGTCGATACCGGTATTAATTATAGATTACACTTAGTTCCATTCACTTCCATGTGCTTACAAATACTTGTAATTAGTTTCGTTAATAACTAGGCCAAAACATTGTCATTACATGTCAACTCTTCCGTCTGTCTCGTAAATTTTGCGCAGCACTGTTTGAGTCTTATCGTTGTAAATAAAGAGCAACAGCAACAGTGTCGTAATACTCTACTTATTTGAACAAGTCCTGTATTAAATGCACTTGTTAATGTTTTAATGTGAACAATTTTACGTTTAAATAAAATCTGTACATACAATAAAATTACGTTTCAGTATTAATGATATAAATATTACTGTTTTATTAATTTAAAATACCGTATATATATATATATATATATATATATATAACCTAGGAACTTCGCAGGTGAAGAAATTAATTTCTATTTTTCATCTGTAACGACATGCGTGTATAATTTTAATTTATTTCACTATACACCTCTGAACCTATATGTAATTATTTTATAAACTGCGTTATCTATGGAGGAACTGTCGCAGCAAACGTTAACACTAGAACGATTATATTATTATTATTATTTAGTGATCAGATAATTTCATAAAAAAATAAGAAACGTAAAAGATATACGCTGACTTTACCGCAACCACGTCTATTTAGATAAACGGCTCGGAAGAAAAAATAATTCTTCACAAAGCAGAACAACAACAACTACAGTCTCAAATAAATATATTTTAAATCTGGGGCTATGCGTGTACGTAGGGAAGGTCTTCATATGCTCACTGAACAAAATATAAATATTCGCTGGCAGATAATTTCATAAAAATAAGAAACGTAAAAGATATACACTGACTTTACCGCAACCACGTCTATTTAGATAAACGGCTCGGAAGAAAAAATAATTCTTCACAAAGCAGAACAACAACTACAGTCTCAAATAAATATATTTTAAAAAAGATAAATATACATTAGATGGAAATGTTTCCTCTGTTTTTCTCTGTGAAACACAAAAAGAACTTGGGAATCGTGTTTCTTCCCTAGATGCGGTCAACACGATTAAAAGTAAAATTTTAATAACAAAATTTTCACTGTACTTTAACAAGGATGGTAATATTTTTTTTTCTAGTGCCTAATCTTTTAAACTAAAAAACGTACAATCTTTATTACTTTTACAAATACACACAGACGTTAGGGAGAGACTGCAATGTGTCAGTATAAAGTCGTGTCAATGACCTCTTGTATTACAATAGTTTCTTACTGAAGGCTTGTACGCTTTAAATTCAGCTATACCTAAAATATATCTTCAATTAGGGTCATTGTACACACACAGTGGAATGCTTTCAGAAATTTGCGACACACACACACACACACACACACACACACAACGCTGTTTCTACTTATTTGAACAAGTCCTGTATTAAATGCACTTGTTAATGTTTTAATGTGAACAATTTTACGTTTAAATAAAATCTGTACATACAATAAAATTATGTTTCAGTATTAATTTAAAATACTGTATATATATATAACCTAGGAACTTCGCAGGTGAAGAAATTAATTTCTATTTTTCATCTGTAACGACATGCGTGTATAATTTTAATTTATTTCACTATACACCTTCGCCACCGCTGCTACCACAGTCGTCAGTAATAAAAAAAGAAGAAAGATCAGTTAGGAAACGCATCAGTACTCGTTCGAAACTGAAACGATTAACGTACCTTATGTCTTACGTCTTACGTCTTACGTCTTACGTCTTACGTCTTACGTCTTACGTCTTACGTCTTACGTTTACGTTTTACGTCTTACGTCTTACGTTTTAGTTTCACATCTTACGTCTGTGTAGGTGTGTGTGTGTGTGTGTGTGTGTGTGTGTGTGTGTGTGTGTGTGTGTGTGTGTGTGTGTGTGTGTGTGTGTGTGTGTGTGTGTGTGTGTGTGTGTGTGTGTGTGTGTGTGTGAGAGGATTTATTCTCAGTTGTATGGAGCGGTACAGTTATTTTTATACAATTAGAGCGCAGTACAAATTGGTTGAAATGACAAACACGTTGAAAGCCTTTTGTATATATATATATAGCACATAATGTATATGACTACTTTTACAACTGCTATGCAGAGAGAAAATTTATTAATTCAGACACATGTTTCGTCCACCCACAACAGATTTTCTCAACGAATATATATGTTTCCTTTAATTGAAACAATTACAACAAAATGTTTACTAGTGTAAGAAAATTAATTATTGTTTGTAGCTGTTGAAACACAAACAACTTTTGTTGTTGTTGACGTGATTTTCTTCACCAAAAGTATGACTTTGTACTGTTTTGAGCTCTGGTAAATTTATCTTTAGGAGGACGTTGTTCTCTGGTAATGTTTCCGATCAAAGCAACTGTTATCTGTAGAAAAGAAGGAAAAATAGGTTATCCTCCAAGACAGATTAGTTAAAATTGCACGTATTAAATAGATAAACCATACCTAAAATGCGTAAACAATTTTTACAAACATCACATGCAGTCGACCCCCATCACAACGCTATTAATGATTACAGCGTTACATTTTACTAACAAAGACGCGTCTATTCATACTAAATGTGTGTGTGTGTGTGTGTGTGTGTGTGAGAGAGAGAGAGAGAGAGACCGCAATGTGTTTGTACGTGTGTGATAAAACACTGAGAATGTCTTTGTTTCAGACAAGTATGTCTCCCGTTGACTGTTTTGAAAGTTACGCCTCAGATTGGTTAGAAAGGCGAGCGACTGAGGTGGCACGAAACAGGGAGCTATTACAACAACAGCGCACCGATTGCCAGTCTCATACTGAAACAGAAATTTAAAAAAATAAAGACTTAGCAAATATTAACACGAGGTTTATTAACAATCATGCTGGGGGAGTTAATTATGGTCGATTTATAGAGGATTGGGTGGATGAATATTATGTGCCATTGTTTGATAATATGTAATATTTTTTTTTATTTGTAAATATACATTTCATGTCGTTTTTGCAAACGTATTGTCTCTTATCTTGAGTGCCACGAGATTTTATGACACAAAGTAACACCAGCGTCTGAGGAGGGATACTAGACATATAATGTCCTTGGCCTTGTTCATATTGTTCTTGCTCTTACCGTTCGAATCACACCTGTTGGAGACCAAATCTGTTACAGAGGCCATGTGTACTGGAAGTAGCGAACTTTAAATATGGATGATGCGAGCGACGGCCATATAGGAGAGTTAGTACTGGTTCGTAACAGACAACTATCCTCTTTTGACATTGTATGATTTTAATAAAAACAGATATCGGATTTAAATAATAATTCCGTACTTGCAATATACAATCCATGTACACAAACTTATATATCCTTTGTTGGGGCTGTAATTATTACTAAACAGTAATACATGCTTAGAATGAAAATATTTGCTATGATTTTAGTAACGTACAACACCAGCTTAACCCAGAGAGAGAGAGAGAGTGAGAGACTGCAATGTGTCAGTGTAAAGTCGTGTCAATGACCTCGAATTGCTTCCGACGTCTGCGAGCGAGAGAGAGAGAGAGAGAGGGCGTTAATATTTGTCGAATAAATATAAACTTTCTAATTTCATATACATGCGCGCGGTACTGACCACAGAGAGAGAGAGAAACATACACAACAAGTGTGTGAGAGAGAGAGAGAATTTAAACTGATAATTGTTTTATTAAAATCTTACAATGACGAAATATTATTATTTCATTGTTTACGATACATATTTAATGCAAAAATGCAAAGTAACACCAGCGTCTGAGGAGGGATACTTGGTAAACCTGATCATATAGATTTAATATACATTATAACAAATTTGAACTCATGCAAGGTTGGTAACCCTGATCATATATTTTAATATACACTATAATACACACACATATCAAGTTTGAACCCATACATAGGTTGGTAAACCTGATCATATAGATTTAATATACATTATAACACACAACAAATTTGAACTCATGCAAGGTTGGTAACCCTAATCATATATTTAATATATACAATATAATGCATCAAGTCGGACCCCCTCACCATAGGTTGGTAAACCTGATCATAAAGATTTAATATACATTATAACAAATTTGAACTCATGCAAGGTTGGTAACCCTGATCATATATTTAATATTGCATCAAGTGATAGAAAGTGAAAGTGATCTAAGCTCGCGAAAGGCGGCATATAAAAAAAATTATATTCGCGGATGCTGTGGTCCAGATACGCGAAAAAGTCGCGGATCTTGACACAGATCAGCGAAAAAGTCGCGGATGCTGTGGTCCAGTAGAAAGTGAAAGTGATCTAGGCTCGCGAAAGGCTGCATATAAAAAATTATATTCGCGGAAATTAGAAAGTGAAAGTGATTTAGGCTCGCGAAATGCGGCATATATTCGCGGATATACAAATCAATTTAATTAAAAAAATAAAAATATCAAATTAAAAAAATTTATTCGCGGAAATTCGCGGTCCAGTAGAAAGTGAAAGTGATTTAGGCTCGCGAAAGACGGCATATATTTGAACTTGACGCGCGAAAGGCGCCATGAAATTTGATTGGTCGATGCTGCTGGTCCAGCGGTGGTGGTGGGGGAATAACGGTACTTGGGTCAGAACCGGTGTTTTCCCTCTACTATTACACTACTTACCTAAAAGTAGAAAACTAAACACAGCTGAACAATTTGAAATATACAGACATCACACACTACAACCAAACAACATATTAAATGAACAATTACATTATAAATCACATACACTATTCGATACACTGATCCATACACACAAATCGAACCTCAGCGCCAATCCCTTCCCACCATCAACCCCCACCACACACACCTAATTCTGTAACGGTTATTCTGTAATCGACATTCAGTATACTCCCACTGAAGAAGAGGTACATCACCTTGAAATGTTTGGGAAAGTGACAACGAATAGTAAGTTCATATGTGAAAGTTTTATATATATTATTAAATTAATAAGTGAACGAAGAGGATGAATCAACAAGATTGATATCGGTCCCGCGATATTTTAAAATGAAGGCCCTGAGATGTGGCCATTAGACGAATTTTGCGGAAAATGAGACCGAGTCCAATCGATTCCTGGTGTCAAAATACCCTTAAGTACCAACTTCCGAGAAAATCGTTAGAGCCGTGTTCGAGAAAAAAAAAACATAGATACATACAATAATTATCGCTCGCTTAATATTATGGGATACTATACGTCTATACCTCCTGTATATAAATTAGAAATTAGTAGGATCTCTCCAATAAACTGCACAACTAGGATCGGCTTCTATTATAGGCCTACTACACAACTGATTGTATGCAACTGATTGCAAGGCTACGTGAAACTTATTGCGCATAGGACGGGCTACAAATGCTCTGCAATCAGTTGCAATCAGTTGCAGAGTAAGCGTGTCCTTTCATACTACTATTATTATAAAAACGTAAAAGTTGTTTGCTTCATTGTCCGGCCAAGCCTCAGAAACTGCTGACCCGATTTAAAACATTCTTTTACCACCAAGTTCTTTAAAGTTTTAGTAAACTTTTAGACATAAATTTGAACCAAAAACATTAATAATTTTTAAGAACAATACCCATGTTATGAAATAAATGTCTTTGTTAATTTTCGTGTAATGAAATTTTCGGCATACAACAAACTTTTGTTCTATAAGCAATAGCTATCTTGTGTCAGCGAGTCAAATTTAGCAAATTTTATTTTGGTTTTTGTTTCAAGAAAATACTTATTTTCGTTTTCGAGATATTGGCGGCTTTGTAAAAGATGTATAGACTACGTTGTTTCGGTCCCATGTCGTGAAATTTCTTCGTTGTCCGACCAAAGCGCGCGCAGGCGAGTTGCATAGTGAATTTAGGTTACATTTGAATTAATTTTCCCTAATCAATTAATACCCTACATCCAGCGATTGCAATTAATAGGCGCATCTGCGGTTGCATGGCTTGCAACTGTCTTGCAGTCGATTGCAGGCCGTGCAACTGATTACAGTAAGTGTAATAGTTCTCGTTTAAACCAACGCCCCACAACGTTCTCTGCAACTAGTTCCATGCAATCAGTTTTCTAGTGTTATAGAGGCCTAATACACAATAGCCTACTTATGCAACCTGATATTTTTTTCGTTTAAATTTACATTCATATGACCTTTACTATAAAAAAAACGTAAAACTAAGTTTGCCAACCCCGACGATCTCTACAATAACAGGAAAATGTGTGCAGTTGGCTATACGATTTTTCACTTGTTCGCCCTCTCATTGGTAAGTGTAATACTGTACCTTAACACCGAAACTACAATAAGAAACTTCAAAAAGAGGAACAATTTACAATGTCCAAAACAGCGAAATGTAAGTACTACGAGTTTCGAATGCGCGAAAGCAGATGACCGCTTGCACTTTTATTGCTGATTTAATAAATAAACAAATTTGTAGAATAATATAATATACTTGTTTTTAGTTTAAAGTTGACAGAACCTAAATACCAAAAATCGTACGTGCGCACTCAAACACCCCAACACACACACAGATGCGCACGCGCGCGCGCAATCATTTATTTTGTCATTCATATCTGTGTGTGTTAGAAATTTTGCATCAAACTTTTTTCGATTTTACAGCGTGAAAACATATTGTTTTGTTTTTCCACTTACGCTTACATTATGTCATGTGGCGGTATACAGTCCCGTACGGCAATTCATTAGCACCGGAACAGACTCTACTTCCTGTACACTGATTATTGTATTGCATCGTTTCCGCCTCCGTTCCAGCTGACGACAAACATGTATGTTTAGATTTTGCCCAATGGCGCTGAGAGAAATTCTCCACGAAAAACCAATAGAAACACAATTTTCTTAATTCTGCACCTTGGCGCTGTCAGTAAACCAGTAATTTGTCTCTAAACGACAAGTGTTGTCAAACGTAAGCTAAACCTAAGTTAAGACTGCCCGTCAATCTATAAAAAGAACAAGTATTGTGAGCTGAAGTAACAACTACATTGACTTAAATGGGTTTGAGTTTTCTTAATTGTTATTGGTGCGCAGCGGTGGGGCGACAATGTTCACATGATTATGCTACAGCTGATAGTGTTTTGCGCAGAATTTTAATTTCTTCGTCGACTATAGGAACCCAGAAAACTCTGTGAAGGTCGGCAGTCTGACATACTATGGTACATCAATACTTGCTCGAAGCACTTTGCTCTGAACTCTTTAAATTTTCTATATATTCCTTTTGGTATTGTTATCCCATCCCAAAGTTGGGAGCCATTGTTAGTACACATTGGTAAACATTCGTATTGTTGTCACAACACAAAGTCAGTACCTGTTTGTTAAGTTTCGTATTTTTTGTAGAATACAAATTTGTTTCCATTAACAGCTGGCTTTATCTTTTCATGAACCAATATGCCATTCTGTATTTTAAGAGCTGTTCTTTTACGCTTCTCGTCTATATGTTGCTTTCAATTTAAATTTCGGCATCTAGGCTCATGCCAGAACTACTTATGTGTGGTGTTGTATTGCTATTTAACATCATAGACTGATAATGAAATTCATTGATGCTGATTTACTTTTATATTTCAACTTTATTCACCATTTTTCTGTGCATTCATGGATTTTCTATTGGTGCACGTTGGAGCTTGTTAATTAATTCTGCTATTGTTTTACCCAACAGATAATATAGTTTTACCGTTATAAAGTAGCTATCGTAACACTTCACTGTTAGTAATTACTCATTAGTTTTTTTATCCTGAATAAATATTTCGTTACTTCATCAGACCATAGAACACAAGTAAATCCAGTAGCTCCATTTTACAATATTAATGTTTGTTATCAATGACTAGCGTCGACTTATTTACAAACTGTGATGTGATATCTTTTGCGGCTAAAATCTATTGCGGCCTTGTCGACTAAAGTGGATCTTGCCTACGTTGGACCAGAGAATTTCAGTATTGTTAACGAAAATTTTTTTAACTTTTTCACGTGTGATTCCTTTTAATACTTTTTTAAATAGTCGGGTGGAGATAATATTATTTTATTATATCATAAAAGTCACTTAGGCCTATACTATAGTTATTATAATATAATATTATAATACTTATATTATATATAGGCATAAGTATTATAATAAGAATATTATTAGAAGTTAATAATACTTGTAATACTTATAATACTTAGTATATAAGTAAATCATATCCAATAGGCTACTTATTATTATTAAAAAAAGTTTTTGATATTTTTGTTTAGACAATTTGCAGATATTTACGTACGATAACTAACAATGAATATTTGTTATATAGCACGCACCGAATAGCAACGCACAGCTGGCTGCCCTCTTTGGAAACATCGCTAGTTATACTCGGCTAAGGCCATTTGGTGGAGTAGTAATTTGCGTCAGCATTACCAGTTCAACGATTAGCATCAAACAGTTTTGGTAATGGAGCCCGGAAAGTCAACCCTGGTTACAGTCACAAGACTGCACACTCACAGAAAAACACTTGTGGTCTTGTGTTTAAATGACTACATAATGCAAGGCTGAGTAATTTGAAGTAATGTAACGAAAATTGCGAATGCGTAATTTGCATTAGAGGTTAGACGTAACATAAAGAAACAAAACAAGAACTAATACCAAAACGAAGTTCTATGAAGTAATGGCGATACCTGTTCTTACATATGCTAGACTCTGGACTACGAATGAAGGCGATGAGGGTCGGCTGCTGGCCAGCGACACACTATCACGTGATCGTGTGAGCCAATAGGCATCAGTCATTCGTTTCTACTGCATGAGTGCACTTCATGTCGCGTTAGCGATATTTGTTGACAATTTTTTTTTTTTTAGTATTTTCGTTTGGTGTTTTAGTGTTGTGAGTTTCATTACAAATTTCTATTGTAGTGTATTCATTGTTCAATGAAAGAATCAACAATGAATATACTACAACAGAAAATTGAGATTATAGGCACCATCAGTAAACAATAATTAATGAGTTATAATTATAATTATAATTATAATTATAATTATAGTTATGAGTTATAATTAATTATAATTAATGAGTTTCGTTTGTTAGTTTATTGCTAGATGTGGCTAACAAAGAGAAAACGCGCCATGTGTTGCACAAACAAGTTCGGGAAATTGTATGTCGTGTCTATCAGTTCTTCAATGAGTCACAAACCGGAGCTTGTTCCAGCGTTGCTGAACGCCAGGCGAGAAGCACCTAGCAGTAGAAGAAGGTGACAGTTGACAAAACAGTCTGGCAACATCGCAGTGAATTCCTCTGTCTCTCTCTCTCTCTCTCTCTCTCTCTCTCTCTCTCTCTCTCTCTCTCTCTCTGCACAGTAAGATCCCGTCCGTCGTCTTCGTTCGTGCTCCCGAGTCTAGTGAAACATGGACGATAGGTGGGAAAGAAAAGCAGCATATACAAACTGCTGAAATGAATTTTTTTAAGCAAGTAAGTGGTTATCTTGTAAGGGATCGATGCGTAGTGAACATATAAGGGCATACTGGGTATATCCTCCATCATTGATAAGACAGAAGAACGAAAGCAGCAGCGGAGAGAGCAGGTCTACACGTTGCGGGGGGTCAAATGCTATGGATAGGTTTGTAAAACATTGTAAAGAGAACTCTATCAAACAGCGGAGAGCGCCCTCTACCCGTCCCTCCTCTAGTCGAGGGACTAGCTTCAGTCAAGGCTGCACTCAATGGACCACCAGAGGCTAGTAAAACGTGACGTAGACTACAAAGCAGTTGGCAGAAGATCTGTGGGTAGGTCTTGTAAGACATGGCTGCAGTGAAAGCAGACTATAAGCTTACACCGTGAAGTGACGATGACGACGAGGTTAGGCGCAATGCTTGAACGACATTGTGATTATGATGACAATGATGAGGAACGGGAGAATGAGGATGATACTGTGATAATGACGACGACGACGATAACGACTCTATGATTATGAGGATGAGGAATGATGAGGAACGGGAGAATGAGGATGATACTGTGATAATGACGACGATAACGATTCTATACCAACATTGTTTTACAAAACTAATTGTATCACGACAATGACTGCAAAGCACTAACGTCAGCTCGCACGCCAGTTTCAAATTAATATGATTTCCCTGCAATTGCTGTCGACATAGCACAGCTGACGTGTTTCGTATGACGGCAGTTATTACACATTCTGCGGTATCTGTCAGCAATAAATGTCGTGTCACTGTCAAATGATTTACCGTTGTATGCACAGCTTATAATACAAATGTGTTCACTCTTACGATGAACTGGATTTACCTTCATTTTCGTGGCAATATAAATCTACCGCAATACGTAGTTTAGGTCGGAGGTATGTAATTCTTACCACTGAGTGTCAAACGACCGAGAAATCTTTTTCTGTTTTCTGGTGCCTAAAATCTTCTTCTATTCGTACTTCTTCTTAATGATCTTCTTCATTTTTCTTGTTCTTCTTCTCCTGTTTTATCTTCTCTTTCCTCTCTTTCTTTTTGTGTAAGGCAGATTGGTTGTTACCATCTTCAGTACCTTCCCGGCCCTTTAAATCCCCTTAAATCCTGTAGGGAGGTTTGTAAAGAGGAGCCTATCAAACAGCCGAGAGCGTCCTCTACCCGTCCCTCCCATAATCGAGCAGGTGTAGCCTCAGACAAGGCCGCACACAAGTACGCTCAAGAATACTTCAGATGCGCGTTAAGCTGGCGTACGGTAAGGATGGAGTACGTGCGCTTCCTACAAAAGTGACAGAGACTGGCTTTGTCAGCCAGTCACGTTGAGCGATTTCCTTAGCGCGGATCGATTGGTTGTCAAAGTACAGAGTGGCCCATAAGTCAGTTGACAAAATTGCAAATAGCACTTTTATTGTAGAGGTGCAGCAGGGATACAGATACAGATAACGCATACAAATAGTTAATAGCATAGTTCTCATGACCTACAAGAAATGCTCAAAGTGGCCTCCATCCTTTTCTATGCAAATTTGACATCTTCGAAGCACTGAAGCACAAATTATGTCCGAAATATTCAGGGACTGTAGGTGTTCAAATTCAGATTGAATGCATTCCTTCAATTGTTCCACATCACGAATCTTCACGGAGTACACTGCATTGTTTAGTATACCCCAGACCGAGAAGTCCATCGAGGTAAGATCAGGAGAACGTGGAGGCCATTCAACACGACCCCGTCTGCCAATCCATTCATCGAACGTTGCATTCAAAAAGTCTCTCACAATCAGTCCATAGTGAGGGGGTGTCCCATCTTGTTGCCGTATTAACTTTTCTCGAATTGGCTGCACGTGTTCAAAAAGTGGACTGTTTTCTAGTTCCATCAACACTTCGTGAAGCATTTGTAGGTAACTTTCAGCATTCACTGTACCATTAAAAAGTAGGGTCCGATAATCCCACCGGCAAAGATCCCTGCCCAAACAGTAACACCCGGAGCGTTTAACTCTGTCTCTAGCACCACATGTGGATTCGCAGTATCCCAGTAAACACAGGTGTGCCTATTCACTGTACCATTCAACTTAAAAGTAGCCTCGTCACTCCAAAGAATGGTTTTGTAAAATTGTGGATCGGCTTCTTGTCGTATTGCGTACCATTCGCAGAATTCTGCACGCCTATCAGGATCATCTTCATTTAGGCCTTGGAGTAAAGTGGGCTTATATGGTCTCAACTTCAACGGTTTTTGCATCCTTTGCAGGCTTGTTCGAGGTATTCCATACTCATTGGACGCTTTTCGTGTTGATTTCTTTGGTGACCGCACAAAGATTGCGCAACGATATTTAAATTCTCTTCTGTTGTAACTGTTTTTGGCCTACCTGATCGAGGAAGTTCCGCTACCATTCCAGTCTGTTCAAATCTCTTATTCAGATTACAAATACCTTCTCTAGATGGAGGTGCGATGTTTGGAAAACGTTCCGGAAATAACTCAACAACATCACTGTAATTATGGTCTTGTTTCCACCACATCTGCAGTACAAAAACACGCTGCTCTGTAGATAGTTTTCTATTCATTGTCTCGCAAACAACACGAACAACAAACAAGCGCTAACAACAGCATACACATCAACATCAACTTAACCTCTAATCTCAACTGAATTATGGGAACTACTGCTCTAGTCAAGTCAAGTAACTACTATGCTAGTCAATCGAGCGTCTACATACTGTTAGTGCCAACTGACTTATGGCTACCCGGTATTGTGATTACTGTGTTATATTTAGTGCGGAGCTATATTACTTGACATTACTATTGCGTGTGTACAAATTTAACTTGAATTATTGTATGAGTTGATTGCAAATAATTAATTGTGATTAATAAAGCTGGTAATTAGTGACTTCATTGGTACCTGCATTTTGTTTCCTCTGTACCATACGACGATCATAAGACGGTCGTAACTATATATATAGCCTGTAGTAGAAAATAATGTTGGTTACGTCGTCGTCAGTTGAGATTATTTCCTCCATTTCAATATGCCCAACAGTAAACTAATTGTACGGCGTGAATAATCAATTCAATAACGAGACGAGTCAGGCTACTTGCTGCTTTGTGACGGCAGCTGTAACCTGAGCTAATGTTAGCAACGTGGTCGCTGTAAATGTTTCAACTATGACGCTATAAATCTGCTACTCGTTTTGTAGACTCGACAAGATTGGCAGTGCAGACACTTAGTATAAGATACACAGTACTACCATAAGAATGCGCACTGCACGAGACAATTTGTATTCAACGACATACTGTCATTTTATTTCAGAGTGAATAAACCGTTATTTCCTCAACAGGGAACTGTCTAGTGCCTTACTTCAAACGCGCGCAATAGTCGTAACGAACACTGTTAACGACGCTTTTATTTATTTATTGCCTTTACCTACCATATCTAGTTTAACGCAGTCTGACAAGTAAGTTTCAATTCCTTAAGTAAATCAAATTAATTCTGTACTTTCTGCATCGTTTTCGCTTCCTTTTACGTATATGACATCTCTTTAATTTTATTCTCTTTGCTGACGATCCTTAATCAGAGTGTAAGAAAATTATGTTCTAATATATGGTGAGTAATAAATATTATCATAAAAAACAACTCATTTTCTAATTCTGTCTCCAGCTTTCAGAATTTACATTTCTTCTGACTGGCTGATGGTGTCAGACAACAAATTCGTGCGGACCCCTAAAGTTTATAAATATGGGGGGGGCCATACTCACAGCGACTAGCCTTAACCACCTTCGTCAATGTTTTGCAGCCTTCTGCACTGAAGATGGCCGTCGAAGACACGGCCTAAACATTTGCACCATACAACCTTGGACCACGCCCTTACAGCCCAACAAGCCGAAGTTCTCATAAAACATTTTCTCTTGGCAACCACATTTTATTTGATAATATAATTGTCATCGTCATTTTTTTAGACCGGAAAACCCTTCAAAAGGCACCAGGCAGGTGGCCAGGCTGTCCGATAGTGTGTGACTTCTTCTTCTTCTTCTTCTTCTTCTTCTTCTTCTTCTTCTTCTTCTTCTTCTTCTTCTTCTTCTTCTTCTTCTTTTTATTTTTCTTCCTCTTCTATCAGGGACTAGGAAAATCACCTGTTTTGATCCCAAAGGAATACCTTATATCAAATTGTGACTTTCAAGCAGGATGTGTGTCTCCTAAGGACGTAACCAATGTCTTGTAGAGTAAGATCAGTGGTCGGTGTGCTACCTGAGAGCCCCGAGTCCTGCTCTGGGTTTCATTCGGAAACCCACCTTCTAGGTTCTTCCGCCCTAGAGCCGTTAGGAAACCTTCCTCTTACGCCTCTAGGACCGTTGACCATTTAACACGTTTAATCCCGGCCGGGCTCGTACCGGGTAGGCCAAAAGGAAATCAAGAATTACATAGTAAAGCTGAAGTATGAAAACAATGAAAGACTCCCTAGACCTCGAAAACCTAATAGCGTTGACCAAGAGGGTCGCAAAGACCAAGTGTTGGTCAAGACAAACCAGACAGGAAAGATTAAATAAAAAAATTTTACCCAAGGCAGATTAGAGCAAGGTGAGAATCCACCCGCTGTAAAAACAATCTCACCCACTAGGTTGGATTTTCCCCGTTAAAAAAAAAAACACTCCCACGATCCCCCGGGCAGGGATCGCTTTAAAAATTCTTTCGGACTAAGTCGTGCAACTTTAGCTCAACGAGCTGCCAACTTGATTATTCTGTGTTGTTTTCAATTATACGTTTTACTAATTACAGTACTTTTACATTTAATAAATCATAATTTACAGAATTTTGAGTTTTACAATTTGTACAAATAGTTTGAAAGGATTTTTTAAACTACAATATAATCTACAATTTTTTAAATACATTTGTTTCTCTTAAACATTACTAATACAATTTCTTTAAATATTTTTTTCAAATTTCTTATTACATTCCAATTAGACCTTTCAAAATCTAATATGGTTGCCATTCTTGTTACTTTTGTAAAAATAAACATTCATAATTTTTACAAATTAGGTTATTTTGGCAGGGTCTACGTACTGTTGAATTTAAAGCAGTACAATAATCGTTTATTGTCTCGGATGTGTAGTCCTGGTGTTTCCAGATGCATGACACGTTAGTAAGATTTTCAACATTGACCAATATTGTATTCCGCAGGGACTTCACGAAACGGCTCAGATCGTTCCAGGTGCTGTCCATCTTCATTAACATTGTTCTCGATTCGGTTGGTCGTCAGATAACAATACTCGCTCCTTGCTTCTTCTGCTGAAACATAATTTCGCCGACTAACAAACGTAAATGTCGTTGTCATCATTTCGATTAATTTACACAACATACTAAAGAAGATACGAAGAGGTAAGAATGGCAAAGAGGGGAAATAGAAATAGATAGATGGAGAGAAACATAGAGAGAGGGGAGAGGGAGAGATGGTGAGAGAGAGGGGGAGAGGAAGACAGACAGACAGAGAGGTTAACAAGATTGATTGCCACGCAGAGTAATTGGTGTCTCATGTGTTACCTGTACAATCTGACACTCACCGTCTTCCCCTTCCACAGTCCCCTCTCCGAAAACACACACACGCGCGCACACACACACACACACACACACACACACCACAGACTTACGTGAATTATATCTTTTTATTATATGAAACTAAAATACACATGAATACACATATACTTCTGAATGATATCTGATGAAATACACGTTGTAGTATTTTATTAGAACTATTTTCGGCCATCAGAGAATAATCTACAGCCACACGATTAAATACTGTCCACACCGTGAGAAAACCATCATTAAGAAAACACTGTGTCTGTTTTGCCCGCGGGCGCGCGCTCGCGTATAGTTTTTACCTGGTTAGTTACAGCATTATTCGCGTTTTCACACTTCATTCGCTATTTGCCTCCCCCCACACTTTCCTCTGTCAACTGTCTGCTAATCATCAGCTCCTCAAACCGCTTGTGCCTTATCTCCGTGGTCGTCCTGTGTCCTTACTCTCAGCGGAGCGGGCGCCACCTTGAATTGCCCATATGTTACGCCATTACGGAAGACTCTAGAAGTCGAGACTCTCATTCTACACGATTCTGTATCAAGGCCGTGCACTCACGTACACTCAAAGTATCTTCCAGAATGTTCCTGAAATACGCATTATGCTGGGAGGTGCAGTAAGGATGGAAAGTTATTCTCGAACACCTGCGCTACCTACATAAACTACAGCAACTGGCTTTGGCAGAGTTATGCTGGCCGATTTCCTTATTGCGGATCGAGTTATTGTTGAAAAAAGTGTTTACTGTGTTAGAATTAGTATGGAACTCTATTACTTGACATTATTATTGCGTGTCGACAGATTTAACTGTAATTATTGTACGAGTTGATTGCAAATAATTAATTGTGATTAATTAAAGTTGGTAATTAGTGACTTCATTGGTGTCTGAATTTTGTTTCCACTGCACCATACGACGATCAGTGAGACCGTCGTAACAATATTTTAACTGAAAATCATTGTTTGTTCCTACTCTGTCCATTATATCGGGGTTTACGTTCATTGTTTACATTATTTCCTTTAGATTAGCGTTGGAAGCATATTGGCTTTACACCCACACACTCACACACACCGTTAATTGCATTCTCCTTCTCCTTTAGAAATGTGACTGGCATTTCGCAGTTCATTAATACGGCGACTTTCCCCAAAAATGATATCCTACTCAAGCTTCGACTGGGGCTACCTTCACAAATTAATTCCTTAATTCACAGTGTTGGGGTTTGCAGACGTCCGGCCTAATAACCGCCTGGGCAGACTGGTGTTGCCCAAAGACTTCGCCCAGCAAACGCCCGGATTTTTCTGGGACACGATTCTTTTGATGAAACTGAAAAAACAGATATCTATGGTGTTTTACATTCACAGGATAGAAGTGAAATAGATCACCGTAACATTTGGTCTACAAGGATTGGGGCCAAGTAGCCCGATAGGTAAGACATGGAAATCCATCGGCAACAAATAAGTTCCAGGCGATCAGTTTCATCGAGTGGCTACCTAATGTAAGCCGGAGTAACCAAAGCCAATTCTTTATTTTTTGGGAAATACATAGCGTCCTCCAGATGATAATAATACAAAGGTAAACGACCGATCTCAGTGCTTCTCAAAGGCTATGCCGCGAAACGTCCATGCTTTGTAATATTTCTGGTAAAAGGAATTAAAATAATTTTACTCGACACGTATTCTAAAAAGGAAACAAGAAAACATATTTAAGAGCTTAAACATATTTATTTTACAAATGTCTTATTGGTTTAGTCTTTAATTGCTGTTTAACTCAAATAACATTTGAGTTATTTATGAGAAATTTGACCTTGTCGTTTCATACAAAAAGTTCAATTCGTGGATAAAATTGAAGACTAACACATGTGCATTTTCTGTTCAACTGAGAGAAATCTATCGTGTTTTTTTTTATATTTATTAGTTTGGTAGTGGTGGAAAAGTGTGACAAGGTTTTAACTACTGCCATTACCATTACAGGATATCTTTCTTCGCTAACGTCCAAAACTTGAGAATTGGTAGTTCACCATATTTGAGTTGAAATGTTCGGTCTAACTAAAGTTTTGCAAGTTCTTCTTCTTTCTCCAAAGAGAGGTCGGTGGTGGACACAACGTGGGGATTGCGCAGCCAGTCATTTCGAAAACGGTGATACAGGAAAAATATTGTTCCATGTTATTCCCAGTAGCTAGGAAGTGATTTAATATCATTTAGGATGCCATGTCCTCATGTGGATCTAACTCAAAAGTCAGAGAAAATATCTGAAGATTTTAAAAGATTCAAAATGTTTCTTTTCAAGATTACAAGATTTTCTTTTCACTTGCACTTTCCATATTATATTCTGACTTACATCAGTCGAGCATACTCATAATATTCAGTTCCTGCCGTATATCTGTGTTTATTCTATGGAGAGTATACCCTGCCACGTGCTTGAGAAATCTCATTCAGCCGCTTGGATGCGACTGGCCTGGCCTTTCGTTAACGTCAAATTCTCAGATCCATAAAGACGTGTGGGAAGAGCCATCACCTTGTAGAATTTTAGGCGTGTTCCTTTACTTGCTGACTTAAGGGTTCGCCTGATGGTCCCGCACATGAGGTTGAACTTATGCTACTTATGCACCACGTCCACTGAAAGTAAAACCAAAATTTAAATAACTGTCTCAGTGCTTAAGAACTGTTCCAGTAGATTCCGCGTCTCTCGGTACGGATTTCAGGATACTTACACTTTTAATCTGTTCATCATCACTTATTTTCATTGTCACATTCTGTCGCTGACTGATCTTCAGCTTCCCTTCTTTTATTTAGAATATTACCTGCATTGAACTTAGATTTTTAAAGCATTACAATTATCACACTAATTTAGCATTGCATTCAACGTATGCTAAACTAACAATCGACGTCAGAACGTTCCAGAACACGGGGGAATATTGCTATGAGTGAAGCCTACACGCAGCTGACTGCTGAATGCTGACAGTGCGCATTCAGCGGCAAGGCAGAATTTCCCGCGTTGTTGCCAGATCTTACGTCAGTGTGCAGTCGACATAAAATATTGTGAACCATTGTCGTATTATCGATTTATGCATAAGCCACGCAACATAATCTCTAAACGTAAAGCATATACATTTAAAACGGACGTACACCGTGCATTTCGATTTATCCACATTTGTACATATAAGCTTGTAACTACCACTCGCGCGCGAGTTTATGTTTATGTTTATGAATTTGTAGTATACCACCCGAGATTGTGTCTGACAGTTTGTGCAAATCTTAAGAGGTACTATATTTTTCGGTAATTAATCGCCTATAATCACGCGATACTAGTACACTACTCATCTTCTCCTTCTCTCTCTATCATTCTCTCTCTCTCATTCTCTCTCTCTCTCTCTCTCTCTCTCTCTCAGTCACTCACTCACTCACTCACTCCCACTCTTTCTCTCTCTCTTTCTTCCTTTCTGTAACAATTAATTAATTGAAGTAGCGAGTTACGTTTCTTAGTTACTGGAACTGTGTAATATAGTGGAACTCGTCACAAAGTTATAAAGAGTTTAAAACTACTACAACTACGTACAAACGGTTCCCAACAAGCAGGAAGTGCTTTTATGTAGTGCTCATTTAAAGTGTTTATTTCTAGAACACTCGTCTTTTGTATTTTCTAGGCGGATAAATATCACTTTTGGTCTGTCATTGCAACTTACTAGTCACGCTGTTGAATCAGTCGCAAGCGCAGGTTTGCCCATGACACATGACATTATAACACGACGTCTGTGTCTTTTGATTGGAATCGCGTACTGTCGGGATGTTTTCGGACACGTTATTTTCAGGCATTTTATTGTTGTTGAGATCAGATGCGGCTTCTGAAGCCAGAGGAACCTAGAATAGTCACAGTATCAACGGATCAGGAAGTCAAACAGAAATTATCTGATTATTTCCAAAGAACGTGTTGCTGTAATTTATGGACAATAATCAAAATAGTGTAAATGCATCCGTTCCGCCTTGTAGTTGTCTTCGTGTTGGTACTGGGTAGATAAGGGATGTATTATGGGGGGTCGAGGGGGACGAACGGGGCCGTACCACCCTCCAGAGAGTCAAAAAAGTTGACGAATTTTGTTCATCTCTCAATTTTTAGGCGGTTTTTATTACTTTTTCAGCTGTGCACACTAATACAGTAGTAGCCACTCTTTACCACAACTGTTGTAGTAGTAACTGCTGTAGTTGTAAACTCAATACAAACAGATTCATTACATACCGTACATGTTTGAAGTATGAAATGTAGAAAAATCAATAAGTATCCTGTAACAGTGTTTCAATACGCACAATTTTATTGTGTTGTTATCGTTTACATTAATGGGATTGATTTCAGCCCCTTTAAAAATAGTGACGTTGATTACTCTCGACTTGTTTTTTTTTTATATGAAGCCGACCCGATCCCGGACACCCCCAAGGCCAAATTCTAAATACGCCACTGGAGTCGATTCGAAAGTCGCTAACCAGCGCGTCATCAACCGGTCGCAAAATATGGACAACGAAGCATAACATGTAATCAGCAACTACAACTACCTGCCACAATGCTACAACTTCAAAGACAAGGACCACATTGCACATTGAATAGTCAAGAGGTGTTGTAAAAAGGAAAACTTCAAACGGAATGAGAGGAATTATGTAGACTGGGCTACAAATTATGATTTTCTATTGTATTGTATTTATTGTTTATAGCCTAAAGTTACCATACATACGATGTGTAATAAGATTTTTATGATTCACATTCTTAAAAACGATCGATTTCGGTCATAGACCATCGTCAGGTTATATACACCACACTTGCGGTCACAATATCGTAAAACACTACTATTTACAAAAATAGTAGTAAATAGTAGTGTTTTTGTAAATAGTAGTGTTTTACGATATTGTGACCGCAAGTGTGCTGTATATAACCTGACGATGGTCTATGACCGAAATCGATCGTTTTTAAGAATTTGAATAATAAAAATCTTATTACACATCGTATGTATGGTACCTTTACGCTATAAACAATAAATACAATACAATAGAAAATTGAAATTATAAGTACTATTAGTAAAACAATAAGTGTGTGTATATTATAAATACATCACATTATCATTAGTTACAAATTATGGAATAAACGAAGCTCGTTGGAAAAATAAAGCATAATTTAGAATATTAAATAGTTTCAGTTTTAGGAGCACAAAAAGCAGATCTAAATTGTGTCGCCGCTATCAGTCCTTATTCCTTTAATTTCATTCTAAAGGGGTAAAGATACTGAAAGTGAATAACCAATAAGATTTTGTCATAGTTCATAATGAAAGCCTAATAAATGTATACTCTTTGTTACAACCCACCTTTTAAGAGGGCACTGATGTGACGTCAGTTGCATTTAGTAGTAATAAAACAGTCTGCTAAACAAAGTAATATAAATCTTCCCTGGAATTTTAGCTTAACATTGTTTTGTCATCAAATTCGTTTAATATCCGCTCAACACAAGATGTTTCCTTATGATGTGATATTATACCAGACATTATTATCATTATAATAGTCTCCGTAATAATATTGCAACAATATTAAAGTTGGTACAGAAAATAAAATACAAATCTGCTCGTCTGTATGTGACGTTTCTTTTACTAACAGTTTTCTTTCAATAACTACGTTAGTTCGTACATTACCTTAAAATCAAAACATAAGTGTGCTAAGTCCACACCATGTCAATTACTGCATGAGACTGAACTTTGTGTCTCTGATGGGAGAGATAAATTATGAGCGAGTGTGTTTGTATTAGTAGCGTTTGCTTGTCAAGGCCAATTATCCATGACAGCTGCCATACTCTGTTCCCAGTCAGACTGGCGTCCACTCACAAAGGCAATCAGACATCACACACTTTGTAATTTTACTGTAGTCTGGTGTTGCCCGATCTGGTATTGTGTGCGTCCAAAAACCACGTATTATTGGCCTATGTTTACAACTTGTACTTTCCTAGTAGTTGTGTTATAGTAACATTAAAAATGAGAATTTGTAAACTATTGTTAGGATTAGTGTACTTTTAGTTACTTTCAGTTAGTGAGTGAATCATCCTGTTATTTCTTTATTTTTAGCTGTCTATTCACAATGTCTATCCAAGGGTCATCGAAAAAGATGAAAAAGAAGATTCGTTGTTTGCAGTGAAGGTTGCAATATAATGAGTAACATAATTGAAAACTGAGATAAAAAACAACAAATCACACCCACATACCCACTGAATCAAGCAAGAAAAGAGCTGCGTATTACTAGAATAAATCGGATCACTTCCGATTTACTTGAGAAAGCAAAGGAAATCCAGTCCAGGAGGAAAACTCTTCACACCGGGAAGAAAACGTAAAACATGTAAGAAAAGGAAACTTTTTCTTGATGATTTCGATAAATTTGTAGCAAGAAATATTGTTCAGCATTTTTATAATAATCAAAACGTTGTGCCTACTCTTAAAAACTCCTACCTACTGTGAAAGAAAAAATCCATTTCCCATGAGGCGCTAAATTCTTAATGCGAGTGTTTGAAAGTGTTGGATTCAATTGGAAGGAATCTAGAAGTAAAAGAAAAGTTTTACTAAAAAAAACAGATATTTTAATGATTCTTCACCTTCTTTCACTGGTCCATAGATTTTTCTTAGAATTCTTCTTTTAAAGATTCGTAAATTATGTATGTCACTATTAAGTAGTGTCCAGGTCTCCGCAGCATACGTCACAACTGCTCTTCTTAAGATCTTGTATAATCTAAGTTTAGTTGTTTTCAATAATATACAAATCTAATAAACTTTTCAAATACTTTATTAATTTTAAAAATAATTTAACAGTTTAAATTTGTACAGCTTTTCTAAAACTATGTTAAAACATAATTAAACCTTTTCATGGGAGACAAAAATGCTTTAAGAACATTAGGTCTTTTAAGATCATTAACATTATAATTTTCTAACTGTCATATGTCTCACCTACAATGTACGATATAATAATGGAAAATATAAAAATTGCTAAACAGTTCTTTATATTAACAGCAATTCTTATCTTAATGAAGTGAAGAACGGAAAGTGTACGAGAAGTGTGTACCAAAGCGCTACAAATTGGTATAAAGTTCTACAATTGTATGCCGCCGTGCATTGAGAGGGTTAAGCGTTCAACTACTAACAGACGTCAGACCCGCGGATCCGGTGCACTTTCCTTCCGCTTCTAAACTCTTTGCATATTTAAGTTGCAATAAATACTATACTGTGGTCGCTACATTCTATATCTTTTCTTTGTTTCGTTACTTGACTAAAAAAATTGGACTAATTATGCCTTTGTATTGCTAACCATGAAGCAAATAATATTTCATAGGCCCATTAGTAATTATGTTTTCCTTTTAATTATGATAACAGTAATGCTTAGAAATTAACCTAAAATTCTGTGGTTCTTTCTTAACTAAACCCCTAGGATTGTCGAAAGACTTCGGACAATTATCAAGACTTCACACAACAACAATGCCCTTGTAGTCTACAATATTACAACAAATCCTTTGTATAATAATTCAATAAGAACAAAATGCACAATTCAATGAAATTCCATGACGGAGACAGCAGCTTACTTCGGACTGTGTGTGTGTGGGTTACGTTTGTTATGTTGTTTACTGTGCAATAATCCATTCGCATATTAGGCAAATTGCCGACGACAGTTTCTTGGGGTTCGGCGCAGCTTTTGGAACCTCTTATGGTCACTTTCAGCGATTCAATTTTGCGTCAGTTCGATCTGTCTTCTGATGAAAACACGTACAGTAAAAACGTTTTATTTGTAGTCTTAAAATAAAAGGTTTTCATAATTTAGTACCCTCAATTACTAACGTACATTTGCTAACTGTAAACTGACCGAAGCATTATCATAATTACAATATACACTATATTAATTGACGACTCGTTAGGCAATTGGTGAAACATATTAATACAACTTTTTTTTTTAAATATATAAACACCTGGTACGTTTCACAGTTTTTATTTAACTCTGACAGCTGTTTCAGCTTCTCAAGCAATTGTCAAAAAGATCAGTGAACAACTAAACAGAAGATGTTAGGGTGGTGACATCTGTTTAGGGCGTGTATTAACTAAATATCATCTGAATGGAAACTATAATATATTTTGTACTTACCTACGCTAATGTACCTACATTCAGATTATATCTAGTTTTTACGACACTTGACCTTCCCTTAGCTCCTACAACTCCTTCCATCTTCACACCCCACACATGTCCGGATACACGCACTAAACAGATATTCACCACCCTAATATCCTCTGTTTAGTTATTCACTGATCTCTTTGACAATAGCTTGAGAAGCTGAAACAGCTGTCAGAGTTAAATAAAAACTGTGATATGTACCAAGTGTTTATATATTTTTAAAAAAACCTTTGGAAAATATACACGTTAAACATGATGTAAAAATTGAAAAACACAGACTAATGTAAGTTTTACTTGATAAACAATTATGCACATCCACGTATGTGTTATTATTATGAAAGAAAAAAGTACCTAAATTTCACTTAGGTCAGTAGAATAATCAGAATATTAAGCCTACAACTTAAATTACTAGCCGCCACTGCTACCTATGTAAAAGTATTTTCTCCTCCACACTTTAGGATTACAAGCTGTCCATCCCCAGTTTACAGCAACTAGTACCAACTCTCTTTGTGTGTTCCTTCAACATTTCTGTATTCTGCAAGCTGGTACTGAAAATCCGTTCTGATACTTTACAACACTTAGTATTAGTAGTAAGACCAGCAGTTGATTTCTAAAGTTATAGGTGCCGGAACGCATCAATTCAAACGTTGTACAGACACAAATATACTTATATTTTACATTACCGTATAAGTTTGCATCAGGTTATTACAAAGGAGGTCTGCATTTTTAAAGCCTTATAAAATATGTAACATATGTATAAACTTGTATCTAAAAAGGTAATAAAGTTTACTGATATTTCTAAAGAGCTTCACCGTCAGGTTAACCGCATGACAATCGAAAACATGTCATCCATAGTTTCATTATTGTGTTGTCATATTGTTTGTTTCTTGACTCTTTGTGTCCAATGTTGTATGATGGCAAGAAATCAGCCCTCTCACTTTCACTTCAAGTTACTGCTATTGATTCAGTAGCATATTTCAAGGTAGAAATACTCTCCGAAAAAAAAATTCTGAAATGCACATATTCTCGGAAGCTACCAAACAGTTGCCCTTCATGTAGTTCTAATTTTGACTAAATACAACTATTATATTAACGGCTCGGAACGTTAATATAATATGTTCCGAGTCGTTAATATAATAGTTGTATTTAGTTAAGTAACGGACACGTCATGGACAACGAAATCCAAGAATCTAATTTTGAAGAAAGTTTGTTTATTTTTTGAACGACAGTAATTAAGATAAAGATTAGGGTTGGTGTATGATTTTATATTGGGGTTGATGAGGGGCAAAATTTATAAAGTAGTAATACATTTTGTAATATTTAGGTTTCTTTTCATATATTTTTTTTCGGTAATTTATTTTCGGATTCAAGAGATTCCGGAACGCCGTTCCGGCTAGTTACCGCTTGTCACTGGGTCAATTGTGACTTTCGTACAGTAACTAGAGCGTGTTTAACGAAGGAAGTCTAATTGGAATGAAAGCGGACTGCTAAATGTATGCAATTAGAATGGCTTCCAGATCTACCTGCTTTATCTCGTTACCCTAGAAGAGATTTGATGGTATTATTGTTATTAATATTAAGTTTTAGTATTCTTGCTTCTACAGCTGTCTATTGTGGACTTACTTCGTTGCTTCCTGTAAACAACATCACGCTACCCCCTTAATTCTATCCGCTCGATTCGATAAAGATCTACGGCTATGCTTTTATTTTCTATTTTACTTCATAATATTAATTTTTCCATTTTTCCTGTGGCGCTACGGTACTCGTTATTAATGTGTTATACCAGTGCCGCAGCACGGGAAGATTTAGGGGTAAACCTTCTCAATGGAAAAGGTATGTCAAAGAAAAAGTATATAGAATTTTAAAAATATATGCTAGTAAAATGTAGTTATATTCATTATCATCATCATCATCCTCAAGGTTTAAACCAAGAATGGTTTGTTCCGGCCTCCAATAGGCAAATATTACAGCTTGTCACTCCAGCGCTTCCTCGGACGTCCCACACCTCTCCGTCCCCTCGGCTTATAGTTCCATAGGTGTTTGGGGATGCGACAGTTATCCATTCGGCAAAGATGTTCCCACCAATTCTGCCGATACTGGGCGATCCTGTCGAGTATACTAATAATATCCAGCCGCACCTCCAAGTGGTGGGGGAAGGGCAACACCTATGGATGGCTAACGCGGCTCTGGAGACCGAGTGACAGCCGGTATAAGCTGTCCCTCCTCTTCTTTGTCATTGTCAAGTAGAGGTTAGGGCAAACTCTTCCCCTTGGGGCGAGAACATATTCTGTAACCAGCATGACCCGATGGTCAGAATCGCAACGTTTTACCGTACACAACTGTGAAGCTACAAAGCCAGCCAGACACATTCATTGTGTTTTGCGTCTGTTTCGTACACTTAATTTCCTCTGCCTCCAAGATTTATTGGGCAATAATGTAGCCCACAGGCAGCAACACAAATGTCATTGATTTCGGAAGACGTTTGTCGTTACAACTGCTTCATTGATTCTCCTCCACCTACGTTCTGCCGTAGTTAAACTATTCGTTAAACTTTGGAATTAGTAGGCTTAATAATGGCCTACTGGTCGTAACTATAAAACTGCGGCACGACTAGTATTTCTCAGCCTTGTGAGACGAAATTTTCTCTACACAACATGCTAACTCAGATGACAAGACCATGTATCATTTTAGGAATAACAGAGCTTAGATTGTGAAAACCAATTCACTTTGAGATAGTTTTAAAGCAATGGAGACGATGGCTCCCTTTTTGAAGCAAGCGCGCTGACGATTCTGTAACACCGACTCCTAATAACTCTTAATATTAATAATTGTTAGTAGAAAAGGTTATTTTGTTGTGTAAGAGAGGTAGGATAGGTGACAATGTAAGGTGTATGGTATACGTGGAAAGTAATAAACCAGCACTGCGTTAATTATTATCACTTAGAGCGTTAAAGATTGGAGGAGGAAAACTCAAACAGAAACACTAATAACAGAAAATGAGCGGTAGGAGGAAATAGGTATATGTTACCATGAGTTCCGATATGTAATTATTATAACTACTTTCAAGGCTACCAGGCCGTGGTTCTGTGTAGTTAAATGCAGACGTTAAAATCACAGCATTAGTGGGCAACTTTAGTGCCTGAAGGACTAAGAGTACTGGTACGGTCTCCGTCAGTAACACCACAGTACTGTGGCTAAGGCTGAAAGCAGTTCCAAGATGTTCTTGAAAAACTGAAACTGCTTACTTATTTATTATGACAAGATATAAATAAAGGAAAATATGGAAGCACCTAGTACTAATTCAGAGTCCCTGATTAGAATTTCGGACAGTATGATAAAAATCAAGAAAAACAGTTCCGTAACAGCCTGGCCTGCAATGCAGAGAAAGGTCGCGGCCTCGGGCGGCCCGTGCACACAATTCCTTTATTTTTCTACTAACGGCTGTAAACCATTGAACAAAAGTAAAATCAGACTTTCCCGTAAGTATTTAACATAAAAAACAAATACACTTATTTTTTGCTCCCTACTTTACCACCGCCTGGTGATGAACTTTGAGAGTCTAATTATTTGTTTAACTGCACAACAGAGAGATGATACCAGTTAAGGATACACCAAGGTCAGCTAAGACTTGCATTTCAAGTAATGTTATGAAATACAAAAGTCCTATTTTTGTATAATAATACGCCTTTATATCAGAAAATATCTCGTTAATTTCAGTGCGAATATTAGTCCTATACTAAGGCTTAAAGGTAAAATTTAACCAAAAGCTATGTTTTAAATTTAAAATTTAGGCATTTTTAAATCTTAAAGAATTTTTCCTTCCAAGAAGTGATGTGAAAACAAATTATACAAAATAGTTTTCTGAAACCTAATAACAAATTTATAAAATCTCACAACAAGCCGCCCAGCCATAATTTCCTTCTGAGAGGGGAACCAGATTCATACGTTTATGAGTACAAGTAGAAAAATGAAAAGGAAAAGAGCCTCTTACAGTCTTACTTGCTCTGTATTTTGTAATAATAAATCAAGTAATGAAGATTAAATTTAATATGAAGACTGATGAACAAACGACCAAAGTCTAGTGTGTAGTCGAAACATAGAAATCAATTCAGAATAGTTATTGGACATTATGTCCTCCAAGAAGTAAAAGAATAGAATTGCCTGGGACGTAAAATTTAAAGTGATCGGTGTAGCAAAATTCCAAGGAAATTTTAAGTAGAATTAATCAGACCAAAATGGCATTTAATAAAAAAAAAAACACTTCACTTCAAATAACATTAGCTTAAAGGAAAGAAAGCATTTGGTAAATGAATATGTACGCAGCGTTGCTCTGTACGGGAGCGAATCATAAAAAATTGGAAAAGGAGAGAAAGAAAATTTTCAATTTTTGGAACCTGGTGCTATAGAATAGTGCTCAGCATAACTAACGAGGATGACCTTAGGAGGTGTTTGGAGGAGGGAAACTTCCTACAAAACGTGAAATGTAGAAGAGATAACGTAGTAGGAAATATGCTCCGACACAATGGGGTTAGAGAAGAGAATAACTGAAGGAGATGTAGAAGGGAAGAGTCATAGACCAAGACCCACTTTACACGGCACGATACAGTTTATGGGCTATACGAACTGCAGACACTAAAACTGACAAGGAGAGCAAATAAGCGAGAGAAATGGCGAGCTGCTGCCGGCCAACCTGAGGGCTGATAGTCGAGAGAGAGAGAAAGAGTGAGAAAGTGAAAGACAGGCAAGAGAAAGAGAGAGAGAGAGAGAGAGAGAGAGAGAGAGAGAGAGAGAGAGAGAGAGAGAAAGGAAGTGAAAGAGAGGATGTGAGAGTGGCAGAATGGAATGAGAGAGGCAGGGTGAGAGAGCGGCAGAGGGAAAGGTAGAAAGAGTAAGAGTGACAAAGAGGTTTCCTAACATTGAAGAGGGTAAAATGTATAAACATAAGCACTACATTATTATATAGAATTACATTTTAAAATTTAACAATATCATAAAACAATAACGATGACGGCTTGCATTACAGTAGAAATAAAATATACTATACCAGAAAACTGGCAAACAATTTTTCCTGTTGTATAGACGCAGATAGTGTTAATTGTTTTGTATGAATTTTTTAAAACTTTGCCTCCGCCAGTAAACGTTTTGCAGCAAATTGAATTAAACCGGTCTACTCGTTTTGCAACAGAATTGTACCAACGATTTCCACAAAATAGTCACTTCCGTAGAACAAACGTTTTCAAATAGCGTGTGCGGTGCGCAAGTAAGCCTACACGATTGGCTGCATGTTTTGTTGAAGTTGGCGTCGAAATCAGTTAGTTCTCTCTTATAGCGGCTGTAGAGCGTGTGTAAACGGCTTTCCGGACGCCGCGGTGTTTTAGGTTTTAATATGTACAGAATAACAGGTACAGATTTTCAATATTTTTTTTGTGTTCGGAATAGTATCAACTAATGTACTGAACTAAAAATACAGAAAAATACCAAATACCGATGGTAACTGACACGCTCAAAAAACCGTGCACAAAAAGAGGCAAATCTGTATACACATATCTATTGGCACATAATTATACCAATAAGTTGTTGATACACGTGTAATTTTATAAGTTCCTATGGACTAAAAAGTTGCTCTGTGTGTGTGTGTATGTGTGTGTGTGTGTGTGTGTGTAAGTTGCTGCACTATAAACATGGTAAACCGAGTTAAATACACTGCGGGCTGAACATTCGAAGACTAAGATTCTACAACTGTCTGCTACTCGTTAAGAAGATATAACCTCATAACTAGTACAAACTTTGAACCACAGGGCTGTTAACTCTGAGACTGAGTTCTCAGCCTTTCACGGCCAGCGTCAATGTTATTGAAACGGTTAAGTGACGAATTATTAGGCCGTAGTCTCATGCTTGAACAACCAAACGCTTCGGCCTCACAAGCGGAGGCCACCTTGTGCCGTGGCAATTTAAAATTTAAAATTGCCGGTAAGTTTTAAACGTGATTTGCCCGTCCATATTTCGCGCCGGCTGTGGGTCGTTGGCAGCGGTATGCCGACTGGATCAGCGCGCGGGGACAGTGAGCGGTGACGTAGTATAGTCGCTCTTCGTCGACGTAATCGAGCCAACTCTGATCAGCTGATTCCGTACCTTTTCCAACGTGGTTCATTGGAGCCCTGCTTCATTCCCGTTTTAACTTTGGGCCTCCGACAGAGCACTAGTAGTCCGACCGCGAATTGTTCTACTGATTGTTCGAAGTGTTCTACTACTATGGTTGTGTAAATTTATAAATTGTCTCAGGTAAGCTTTTATTACCCATTTGCTAGTAATTTAATAAGGGACTATGTGTGTTAAATGGATTTAATAATCTGGATGTGGGTTGATTGCTGTAGGCCTATGTGTGTGTGCCCCACATCTTGTTGCTTCCGGTAGCTGTAACCACGTGGCAAATTGTACTTCTGAAAAGTAAATGTAAAATTTAAATGTAAATGTGTGGACTAATGATTTATTGTACAAACATAATTGTACTAAAGATATGTACGAATGGAATCAACAAGAGATTATCAAATTTTGTGAACGTAACTTAAACCACGTGGCAAATTGTACTTAAGAAAAGTAAATGTAAAATTTAAATGTAAATGTGTAGACTAATGATTTATTGTACAAATAGAATTGTACTAAAGATATGTACAAATAGAATCAACAAGAGATTATTACATTTTTGGGAACGTAACTTAAATATATTAACGCATGTATCGCCAACTGTAATAGTAATATCAAAAGTAGTGTGAACATAATTTGGATGGTGTGTGTGTGTGGTGTCTGGGTCGAGTCTCAAGAGAGTTGGTGTTGCTTTTGTGACGGCTCACTACAAATGAAAATTGTTCTAGGGTCCTCGATCCGTCAAGAGAATCGGGATGAACAGATGGTGAAAATGTCAGCCTTCACCATTGGCCGAGCGATGCTCCAGAACGCTCCCCATCGCCGTCGGGCGGAGGAGTCTCCAGAATTGGAGGAACACCTGCCCGGAAGAGATGGAGCAGTATCAACTCCAATTAACATGCATCATCATCACAGGATTCAACTGGTACCTGCTATTCCTCAAATTGCAGGTGAAAAACTTCCATTTTATTAAACCTCGACCACCACATGCAACAGTTTTCAAAATATAAACGATAATATATATATATATATATATATATATATATATATATATATACACTGAATTTTTCATAATTATAGTGATTGAAAGTTGGTTAGCACAAATCTTATGGTCATAGTTTTATATGGTGTTTCATGCTAATAACTGAGTAAAAGCATCCATTTGTCATACTGTTTTATTCAAAGATTCATGTTAATAACATGGGCAATTGTTTTAAAAGGAAAGCATATATTTGTAGATAAACAGTATTTACTTATTTATAATGATTGAAAGTTGTTAGCACAAATCTTTTGATCATAGTTGTATATGGTGTTTCATGATAATAACTGAGTAAGAGCATCCACTTCTCATCCTGTTTGGTTCAGAGATGCTTGTTAATAGCTTTGTGATGGTTTTAGAAAGAAGATAATGTATATAGGCCCTACACTAAATAATATTTTCATATTTATAATGATGAGAGTTTAGTTTGAACATGTGTTCTGGATGCATACATACTATTCATGTTTTAACTGTGTTAAGGACATACAATTGTTATACGTTTGATTTTTTTTTATAATTAAATGTATTTATCATGGTTGCTCCTTCACTATATATCGAGTATTGAAATATATACATGTATATAGGCCTACATGTAATGGATGATAATAGAATCACCAATAAAAAAATAACTAAATTTGTTACGTTTAAAGGAGTGTTTCATTGCAAGTCCTGTCACCACGGCAAGTTTTTTTTTTCACCTAGGTCAAGTGCCTAGTTTTAATTTATTGTGTAGCGGCTGACGCCGTAACAACCTTTAGTGGTAAAGAATAACAGCCGTAAACACCTCAGTACAGAGGCAAACCATCTTTTCTTTTCGCTCATACTTTTGTGCTGCAATCAGAATTTATTTAAGGGACAACATTTAAAATTTTCCTCGAACAAAAAAACGGCACTCTTTACCGCTAAGATGGCCTCCACTGGTGAGAGCGAAACGTTTGGTTTTTCGAACACGAGACTACGGCCTAATAGGCCGTCATTAAACCGTTTCAATTATGTTAAGTCTGGAGTTTAAACGAAGCTATTCGTACTGAAAAGACGACCAAAGCTTACCACAAATGATAGTGTTGTATTTACATAACTACAGCTGTGGTCACCAACTTTTGATCCGTCCCGCTATTCCTTATTTGAGGCAGTGAATATGTCCCCTGGATATGTTACTAGTATATCGCAGGGTAAGACGATGGTGTGGCTTAACACCTTCAGGCTTAACGTCCAGCCCGATTTTCTGTCTGGATGTTCTCCCACAAACTGGCTGTCTTATCACACTAAAGAGACCAGTTTTCCCTGTTGAGAATCCAAAAGGATCTTTAAAGGGTTTCTCCTTGACTCCCACATCCTACGTCGTTGACCAATTGAAGGTTATCTCGGTGGAGAGAATGCTGTTATATTTTCATTTCAACATTGTCAAAACATATTTTTGTTGTTACCACCAAATTATGTATTTATGATTTACGTTAGTAGATCTATCCACTGAATCTATCGATCTGTAATAGTGTTCTGTATTAATTATTTTTAATCGCATTTTAACAGTATGCTTGAAATAATTTTCCTAACTCATCTAAATAACCAAAATAATAGCTAATGTTGTCAACGAATATTTTATGTGTTATGTTAGCCTGTGTCAAGAAAGAGGTATTAGATTAAATTTATTAAAGTTTGTTCAGCCTTACAGTGGATTCTGATGTAAACAAAACCATGTGCTTGTGCTTGAACCGGATTGGTCAGATGAGTGGCTCTATCACTAAAACCTCCGCTATAAACAGAGTAGTTCAAAATTGATTATGACTAATTGATTACAAACATACCAACAAAATATTTTTTAATACAATTGGAAATAATACAACTAAAAATAAGATAAATGATTCTACAATTCTTTGGAACTGTTTAGAAAGTTTTAACATTTTACTGTGCATGCCTCTGTGTTGTATCACTCCGCGTTGTTTATCCAGGCTCCACTCTAAGAGTAAACAAACTTAACAAAGATACATTTATAAACACATGTTCTACACACAAGCAAAAAATTAATTGTGATGTGCGAAACACAAATTTTCGGACGTAAAATTATTTATAACTTTATAGCCATTGAACTATTTTTTTTTTTTTTTTTTTTTTTTTTTTTTTTTTTTTTTTTTTTTACAGCTAACAGGCGTTACAAGAAAATTATAATGCTGTACACGGGTAGTATCGTTTATAGGAAAAAATCTGACAGAGCAGATTTAAGTCTACATTAATTAAGGAGTGAGGTATAGCTGTAGTTTATCACTGACAGCATATAATGTATTTACTGATGACACAGAGAGTGAAAATTCAGAGTGAACCAGATTTCATACAATATTTGATAAAAGGAGGTTTTTGCGCCTGACAGAAGAGCTGTTAGACGCGTAGCTTCGGAATTCGCTGACTCACTAGGGGTAAAACACCGATTTCACCAACAATCAGGAATGATCGGCTATGACTGGTTAAATCTTTTTTCTTAACAAATAAATAATACATAAATTTGTATTCAACAGTCAGAAGGTTGCTTGCTCAAGCAGTAGGTATGAATGGGTGAGAGGCTGTCAGCTTTTTTAATATTAGGTTTTATTTACAGTACCAAGCCACTTGTACGATAATCAAATAAACTACGTTACTCACCGTCAGAGGCTTAATTCTTAATTCTTAAGTGCGCGTTCAGCCGGCGTGAGGTGTGCACCTTGGAGCCTACACACATGCGCTTAATGTTGTAGTTTTATTAATTTATTCAATGCGTGTTGTGGATTTTAATATCTTTAATGTTTGACGATTCATCCTCAATTGAGGTTGAAGAGTATGCGTTTTACTCCTGAAGATGGGACAAGCTGTCCCGAAACATGTTGAGTATAAGTATAACATCAAAAGTATAAGAATTAAGCCTCTTAAGATTAGCTTTTTTAATATTTAACTAATATGACAAGTATAGATTTTATACGAAACCTGTGTTTATTTTTAATATGGACTAGACAAGATGGCATTTATAAGTAATGAGCCAGATGAAGTATTTGGAACTAAAGAAGTCAGGCAAGTTCATTCTCTCATTTGTAATAAAAAAAAAAGAAAAAATATCTCAGCAACTGCCTGCTGCAACGCAGAAGACACTTTTGTTACGTATGTTCTTATTTTCAGCTTCCTCGAACGGCTTACCTCCGTGTTCGCAGATATATGAACACAAAGACATTTTACATAATTTCTAAACTTATTTGCAAGAGCTGAAAGAGCATTTTACACCCAGAAACCGCAAGGAAAAGATGGACGGATGAAACTGATAATGAATGGGTATTCTACACGCCTTAGTTTCCAGAAAAGAATAACATATTTTGTGTTTCCCTAGCGAAGCTACTCAGACTCTAACTCTAACTTTGTAGCAGACTACTCACTCTGCTGCAAATTAAGCTTACACCTGAATTATGGCTATGCGACTTCAAAATTTTGCTCGTGTGTTATCAAATAATAAAATAGTCAAATCAGATTTAAGTTTAATTTTTTACTTAAGTCAGTTCATTGTAAGTCATAAAATTATTTTTTTATTTCTGAAGATAATAAAGGTCATGTCTATATCATGTCAATACATTAAACATTTTTAGTTTCCTGTTGTAAGCATAACCTGTTTTCATTTAATTTTTATACAGGTGGGGGATCTCTACCTGAAATAGGGAGAGACGGCGAAAAACATGAATTCAGTTTTAAGTATAAAATTTATTTAAATTACGAGTTCCTTATTGTCGGATATATAAAATTGTTGTCTACATTAAATTCTGGATAAAAATTATGCAATTATATCAATGTTATGTTTACCGTTAAACAAATTATAACGATGTATTGTTAAGTCAGGCAACTCTCCCGGACTTTGTATAATATATAGCTTTGTAAATTGAATTTGCCGTTGCTTTGTTCAGTCTGTCTTTGTCCATGTCAATTGAAATATGACTGTAATTGTTTCCTGTCTATTTTTCCTTTTATCACAAGGTTTTTGTGTTTTACTCACTCTAGTTTTTAAAATTACCTTTTCATCTTTTACTCGGTCTTCCAAAATTTCTTAGCCTTTTAAACTTATATTTCAATATTCCTTTCTAAATTTGTCCGATGTGCATTTTCACACACACGCTGCCTTTGTTTTTCTGGTATGTCATTATCATAATACTCTTGATTCCCAGTTCTATTTGAGTATTTGTATTTCTTAATCTACCCAATAACCTTAAACCTTTCGCAAAAAAGACATCTCCGAGGCTTCAATTAATGTTCTTCATCTTCCTGTCAACAAGCAACACGTTCTCACATTCACACAGTAGAATCGTTTGGCCACGGCCTTATCGGATAGTTTTCCATCCAAAATTTGTTGATTTTGCTGTCTACGTCTCTGCTATAGGCATATGTAACGACGTTGACAAGATAATTACAAAATTTAACTTGTCAGATTTAATTAACTGGTCTACATTATCTCAACATTTATTTAACAGAATTTAACAGAATAAAAATAATTGTAAAAAACAACAAGTATAATCCGAATGTAGTAGATAAAATATTTAATAATATAAAACGAAGAGAAGAAACAAGAATAGTAAAGAAAAGAAGGAACATAAGGGAGCCTTATCTTATATAGGTTATAACACAAGAATGATACAAAAATGTTTTAGAAAATATAATATAGAGGTAGCGATTAAAAAATCTAAAACCGTGTTTGATATAATAAAAACTACGAATTTTGAAGAAGAAAAGTGGAGTATATATGCTCAGTTGCGGGGAATGTGAAAAAGTGTATCTGGGCGAAACGGGTCGTCAATTTTGCCAGAGGTTTAAAGAACATAGGAGGGGTGAAGGAGAGTTAACGACGAATTCATTATACACTAGGCATTTTATAGAAGAAGAACATAAATTCATAGACCCAGTCGTAAATTATAAGATAATAAAAGTGATGAGTAAAGAAAGAGAAAGGAAATTAAAGGAAGAAGTGGAAATATTAAAAATAAGAAATAAAGATGAAAAACGACTAATGAATATAAAAACCACATTTGAAAATGAAGAAATATTTACCAGCTTATTAGACAACAAAAAAGAGTAGAAAATGAGTTTAAGGTAAATTGTAACGGCTACAAAATTGGTAATGTAAGACAACCCACTATGGGTGGAGCTAAGTAAGACGTTACTCCGTCAGGGGGCGGGGCTAGATAGGTCCGGTAAAACGGTATATAAGAAGTGAACGGTTTCATATTTCTCTGTTGGTAAATGACCTGAAGATGACTTGACTGCCGAAAGCGCTCGTCAATACCAACGACAACATAGTGGTTTGTATAAAATTACTAGTTGAAAGATTTATTTAACAGAATACAATGTTAAATACTCTATTATACATAACTATATTACATATGACAGGTTTGAGCCCTTTAAAGAACGTCACTTTTGTTTTCTTTAGCTATATCGTCATGTTGTAATCAGTCAATAATCTATGCTGTATGTGTTACTGGTTGTAACTTCTCCTTTTCTTCTTGAATTATAAGTTGCTTGTCCGGTAAATTAATATTTTTTTTTATTTGATTTTGACAGAGGAAATAGTCTGTGCATATTTCTGCCCTTTACTGTAATAAATTCTTCTTCCTGTAACTCTGGTACGTGCGAGCGTTTACAGCAAGAAATTATCCTGTCATTATGCAGGGAACAAATACAAATTTAGCTTCTCACGTTACATGCTTTATACACTTAAATACTTAAATAAAATGCTAGTCTTTGACAATTATTTATATATCTACTGAAACAAGATATTTTTGAGTTTCTTCGTTGTATTCAAAAGATATCTTCTCTTCATTTCGTTGATTGTCGACCCCTTTTCTTCTTCTATTCCAGTGATTACAATCGTAAATTGCTTTCGTTCGTCTTCCATCTTTTATTTTTGCAACGGAATCGGTTCAGTTCTATGAAATCTGTTTGACAGTTGAGCAGCGTTTCCGGTAGCCTTCTTATCGACGTACTGGAGATACGCTGTACTCTCAAAATGCGTAGAATGCTTCTTTAGGTCATTTAATATTCTTGTTAAAAAATCACATATCAGCACAGTTTATTAGAATTGAATTACGCAGAACTACATTCTAATCTTTCTATTTTTTCAATAGAATTTACTTAATTTTTGGATTAAATTTGTGAAACCAGATGTTCACTAAGCGAGTAAAATTCATTTGTTCAATTCATTAAAATTTTTTGTAATGAATTTTTAACTGGCCTAAATGCTTGGTATCAAAGGCTTTACAAATCAATGTTTGTGAGCTGATGTTCATCAATTTAATTCTCGTATCGTCGTTAACTGATTTAGATGCATTTGTATTCATTCAAATTTCTTACTGGCTCTTTTTAGATCTAACATTATTTCTAGTTAGTAGGAGTACTTTGGTATTTTGCAAGTAAAACAACATCGTCAGCCAAAGAAGGATAATTTTTTCACGCTGCACGTACGCTAATGCCAACCACACTTCAATTTATGTTCTTCTGAACTATTCTTCCAGGGCGGCAGGAAATGTAGAGGATTCCTTCGTGCGGATTGGCAGGTTTAGAGCATAATCATTTTACCTGACCTACTGTTATACACGTTTTTAATTAACTTGGTACGTTTTATTAGAAAACTAGTATTAGATTAAATACTACATTGTAAGATGGCGCATATGGATGTTTAGTAGGCCTCGGTATTGACAATAATCTGTCAGCTTTCACAAGACTGAACGATGCCAAACCAATCATTGGAATAAGCGTGGTTTGAATTTTAGAAAATAATGGGCGCGCCAGCATTATTATTTATTTTAAACTAAAGCTTGAAAACCCCTGGTTTTGTTTTTGTTGCGAATTTGTTAATAGTATATTTTATATAGGTTATGTGACGGGGTTGTTATCATGGACCAGTGTTTCGATAACAACCATTATTTCAATAATGCCGGACCACGGAATAACATCCCGATATTTGTTTCCCGGTCAAATATCGACCGTGAAAGTTTACTTTCTTTGTTCAAGTTTCTATGTTTCTTCTTCTTCTGATATTTCTTATCCGTTTCGGATGTTGGGTATCATACAGGCTATTTTAACTTTCTGCACCGCTGTACGGAATAAGTCAGTTGTATTCGTGCCAAACCTGGTCCTTAGGTTTCTCAGCAATGATATTCTCGGTCGCCCAACTCCTATCTTTCCAAGTACTTTTCGCTGTAGTATGGACTGCAATAAGTAAAATCTCTGTTCATTTCTCATTAGGTGTCCCAGATACTGAAGCTTTCTTATCTTCACTGTAAATAACTTCCTTATCTTTCTTCATCTTTCTAAGAACTTCAACATTGCTAATATGCGCTGTCCATGAAATGCTCAGTATTCTACGGTAGAGCCACATTTCGAAAGATTCCAATTTCTTAGTTGTGGCTTCAGTCAAAGTCCAAGATTCTACACCGTAGAAGAGGACCGAGAATACGTAGCAGCGTAGAAGTCTCATCTTTGTATTTATTGTTAAATCGTGACTTTTGAATAAACTGCTCATTCTATTGTACACGGCTCTTGCCTTTTCAATTCTGCTCTTTATTTCTTGAGAGTGGTTCCATTGTTCATTGACTATAGTACCAAGATATGTACATTTGCTTACACGTTCAACTGGCCTTATGTTTATATTAAGGGTGCAGTTTGTGAACTTGTTCTTAGATACAATCATTAGCTTCGTTTTATTAACAATGATGTATAGAGCATATCGACGGCTGCTTTCTGTCACTATATTCATTAGTTGTTGCAGCCCCATCCGCATTACGTATGTTTATTCTTTCACCGTTCAGAGAGATTCCCACATCACATTCATCTAAAGCTTCTCTAAAAATAAAAGTAGTTGCTGAATAAAAGCAGAGATAGTATACATCCTTGTCTTACTCCACGCAGAATCTGTACCTCTTCAGTTTTCTCTTTATCTACTCTAACCACTGCAGATTGGTTCCAATAAGGTGTAGCTATTTCCTATGTACCGACAATACAGTCGGTCGTTATTCAAATGTAAATTAAAGGAAAGGTCCTCGGATTTGCACGTAACAACGTGGAAAGTTACGCGCCGCTACTGCGCACGCGCTGTGTTGCTCTAGAAACCAGATGACGGTGATCTAATTTGATAATAGACGTGAACTGATTTATTCTTAAAACAGATAAACAAAAATATCTGGTGGCAAAAGTAGACTATTTCCATTCCATGTTACAATCACTAGCAGAACTGTGGTTTTATTCGTTCAATAAACTAACTTAAAAAACAAACACACTCTACATAAAAACCTGTGCTACAACGGTGGGTACTATAAAAATGTCTAGCAAGTGCACAGTGCAATCCAGCAAACGATGTCTGTCCCCATAAACTGTAGAACGACTTACAACACGCTACAGTGAGCGGAACGCGTTACTCGACAGATTTTATTTCGCTGCCTCACTGTAGTAACTCTGATGTTCTGTACGTTGGAAAACAGGTTAATAGATGCATACACGAAGTACAGTATACACGTGATCGTGCAGTGTACTTAGATGTTTTTATTTAAACGCAATTGTTTGTTACATGTTTCAAAAATAACTATATAAATAAAATAAAATTTACCTCTCTTATATGCGTCTAGTGGCTTTTTTCTTTTTTTTTATATTTCACTATGCGTTTCTGGATATATGTCCCATCTTCAGGTGTGATTCCTCAGTAAAGTTCGTCAGATAACTAAAAGAAATTAGTATAATTGTCACACATGTCGTAAATAAATATAAAATTTTTGAACACGGAAAAGACGCGGTATTGTTGGTGCGTACCACGGTATCACTATAATCGACTGTTTCACACGAAGATGGGACACATGTCCAGAAACGCGTAGAAAAAATATAAAAAAGAAAAAGCCACCGACGGATAAAAGAGGTAAATTTTATTCTATTCATTTACGTATAAGTGGCGTGGATACCGAAAGCATGAATCAAAAATAGGTGTTGGAATCTATAATGTGTAAACTTTGCAAATAATATTGTTACGACGTCACAGAAAAATTTACGTGTTTATCGAATGTGCCAGAAGAGTCTCGGTGTAACGCGTGTGGCATACGTGCCTGTAGACGCATTTTGCGAGAATCTTCTCGACTGTGCCGGGCTTCGCTCGGGCGTGCGGACTATGTCACGGCCGCAGTTAATTACGTAGTTCACACGAGAGATAAGACTCAGTTTGGAAGCTTCTGGTGTGTGAGCGGGACTATAAATACATGGCGGTAGCGGCCTTAATTTTAGTATTAAGCGAAGTTTTGACTGTGCGGTTCAAGAGTACAGCTGCGATATATTTCCAGAGTGGTTCAAATTGTTACTGTGTACGTTCAAATAGTTATTAGTGAAGTGTTGCGTTTTATAATCGGACGGTATAATTGTAATATAATTGAGTTTTAATATTAGTGGACATTTTATTGCGTGTGAACAATTTTCATTTGATTTGTTGTAGAGACTGTGTTGTTAATTACGAACTGTTTTACTGTAACAATTAAAGGTGTGATTAGTGACTTAATTGGTGTCTTGTACTTATTTTGTTTCCACTGTACCGAGTAGACCGTCGTACAATGTAAACAGGAATAGGATGCAAATTTACTTTGATTTACATAAAACAAGTAAGTAATATTATCGTAATCTAGGCCCATTACACGTACGCCTTAAACTGTCAGTTTTGGAATGCGCTTACAAACTAGCGTTCTGGTGCGTGTATAGTGTACTCTAAGCGCGTGATGCGTAAGCTTTGACACTTCAGGCCTACGCGCCAGACAAGCAGATCGGGTGTTCGCCTATAGGCCTATCTGTTTGTTTGTAGAGCGGCGGCCTGGAGTTTACACTGAGCTGGAATGTGCTAGAACGTGTTAGAACGTGCTGGAATGTGCTAGAACGTGCTGGAATGTGTTAGAACGTGCAGTAACAAGTTACTTATTGTAATGTGGTTCTCAGATGGCATTTATTAGTGTTACGTCTATGTTTCCACGCAATTTGAATTGGATTGATGTAATCATATTTCAAATATCGTGTCATCAAAGGAAAAATAAAATTCGCAAAGGGCTCACAACATTGTGAACTTTTCTACGTTGTCCTTGGATCATGACATTTTTAATTGTTTAATTAATAAAGTTGCGTTAGTGGTTATAATCACAAACAGAATTAACACTGTTGCAAACGTCTACAGAAAATTATTCCGATCGTTGCTTTCAAGCTACACAGCTCATCGTCAGATGGGAAATATGGACCATATTTTTTCCGATATAATTGGATATTTCCGATCTGATAATGAACTATAAAGCTTATAGGAATAATTTTCTATATGGTGTGCAACAATGTTAATTCCATTTTTCATTGTTTAACAAATATTGGTAAATATTTTTCATTGTTTAACTTGTTATTAGTAATCGCAACATCTAGTTACCCTCCTCCATTTAACTGTCTAAGAAGACATGACTTGTTAACCTGGGAGGCTGGTCTGGCGCAATACCAGCCCTTGCCTGTCGTCACTCAGAAAGGACAACTCTCCACCTGTTTTCCACCATAAGATTACATTGCAATCTGACGTCGCATGCCAGTTCACTAATTTATTGTTGTTAGGAAGATACCTCTTAATATCTGTGCCGTTTACAGATGCAGTATACATTCAAATGAAATAAGACATTTGGGAACGAATACATTTCTGACAAAGACATGGTACTCTTACCACTCTCTAGCATCCAGAAGAAAAGACAGAATTATTATTAAAATTTATAAGTATCAATTGTAATTATTAGCAATTGCGAATGACTTTTGTATTTTTATTCCATGTTTATTTAATGTAGGCATAAACACTCACATTTTCAAACTATTTTTACTGCGGACTTGTAAAAATTTAAAGTAAAAATTTTAATAATAAAAATGTTGAAATTACTAACTTTTTTCTTAAAATGTGGACTTGTGTTGCCTCTAAAATTAAAAACTGTAAAAAGTATTAAACAATTTCAAAAGTATATTAGATAAACTTCCCAAATAGCCTAAACAAACTGATAAGCACAGGTTACATCCCTATCTTACATATGTGTAACAAATTTAAACATGGTACAATTTTCGTTTTGAGTAGAAGAATACCTCACCAGAACACGGAATGTGAACCGCATACCAAAAATGTTGCGTCATTATGTAAGCCTGGGGACACCGTAGTGTGGAACGTCAATTGAACGTTGGTGAAGCGTCCAGCGGCGTAAATTGGCAAAGGATACCGCGGCGATGTTTTCGTTTGGTAATCTTTCTGATAAAGAAAGTGTGATTGGAAAAACTGAATCGTTGCCAATATCGTCATGTAAGGGAAGTCTACTAACTATAGTTTATTATAAGGGTTAGTCCTTAAATCATTGTCCTTGAATGAATACAAGCATTCAGAAACAGAACGTATGAAAAATACAATAAATGAATGAGCCGAGTGGAGAATGAAAATAACAGGGAAGAATGGCTGTCGTTAATGCCAACAATGTTGTTGGTGCGACTTTACAGGTATGAAAATTTCAGTAATCGATGGAATGTTTCAGGCACCTGATTTGCTGTGGTTCCTGTCTTTTCCGCTTAGGCTTCTTTGTTCTACTTCTAAAACTTTTACGAGAACTAAGCGTAAGTAATACGTTCCTCTGTAGGCTACTTTTTACCAGTCAAGTACCAAAATAAAGAAGACAGACTTTAAGACTTTTTGTTCTGACAGTTTTTCTTTGCGATTATCTACGTGCTGCTAGACGCATTTTGCGAGAATCTTCTCGACTGTGCCGGGCTTCGCTCGGGCGCTCGGCCTGTGTCAAGGCCGCAGTTAATTACGTAGTTCACACGAGAGATAAGACGCAGTTTGGAAGCGTCTGGTGTGTGAGCGGGACTATAAATACATGGGGTAGCGGCCTTAGTTTCCAATACAGCTGCGATATATTTCCAGAGCGGTTCGAATTATTACTGTGTACGTTCAAGTAGTTATTAGTGAAGTGTTGCGTTTTATAATCGGACGGTATAATTGTAATACAATTGAGTTGTAATATTAGTGGACATTTTATTGCGTGTGAACAATTTTCATTTGATTTGTTGTAGAGACTGTGTTGTTAATTACGAACTGTTTTACTGTAACAATTAAAAGTGTGATTAGTGACTTAATTGTTGTCTTGTACTTATTTTGTTTCCACTGTACCTACGACCGTCGTAACAATATGTTAGTGTAGAAAAAATCTTGAAGTATTTTATGAATTCTCAAGCTGGATTTGTTCGATACACGTTAGGTAGCCCACAACGGTTGCATGTGGTAGGAACAGCTGTAACTCAGCTGATTTCATGTCACGTAACTGTAACATATAACGACTGCTGAATCCTAAGCAGCAGCATTAGGCTATTCATTGGAAGACGAGGAGGCAAAAAAAGCCGTGGGGCGTAGCATTCAGAGGTGAATACGTTTTGCGGGCGTGGACAAAAGAATAGACAGCTCCTTCATTATTTTTTAATAAGTATTAGATACACTTAATTTCAGCAACGATGTGTTTTTATTTTATTCATAGAATTGTACGCATTGAGTTGGGTATCGGGAATATTTTCTTGTTTGTGAAGTGATTTGCAAGGTAACGAGAACAATCATTTCGGCTTCTTCTGCATAGTAAAAGAAACATTTTAATATATATATATATATACTAATCAGCAATCAATTGAAGAAATATAGTAACTTTCTAGAAACGATTTTTCCTCAAGAACGACTGACTATATAACTATGAGTAAGGGTTATGAAATAATTAAATTCTAAAGAAAATTTACAAAACTCGTTCGTGTCTTTTAACACCTCCTTCCACAACTTCTTTTGAACGTTATTTACGTGGTACTTTGCTTTTTTGGTCCCAGAAACTCGGTGTGACCTAGACAAAAAAGATCAACTTTTAAATGTCCCTGTTAAGTATACACAGTGCAAGGAAAATCCATACAAATCTAGATGGAACCAAACGCAGACTATACGAAAGCAAAGGGAGTGGCATGCTGCTACCAGTGGACGGGACCCAGATGCCTTTTAGATTGTTTTTTTGTTTGCGGGAGTATTCGTTAGAACTCATAATCTCAATGTTTCCGCACTTCTTCGTATGTTTTACACTAAACGCCTAACTCTAGTGTGTCTATATTTTAAATTAGTTGCCTGAATACTTTAAATCAGTGGTTCCCAAACTTTTTAGGTCATGGAGCACTTTTCAGTAGAAACATTCATCACGAGCACTAATTTTCACCTAGCACTTATACGACCATAATATTTGAGGATAGAAGGTAAACATTCAGAATTTAGAACTTTAATATATGAAACAGGCTTTATTAGTTTATTTCATTACAAACAAATATGTTCAACTCTAATTTGATTAATACATTACAAAACAAACAAACAAAAAACATATTAAGGCAACACATTTTAAAACGAACTAAAAGCAAGTATTGTAAATCCATAATATATCCTCATAGATGTGGTACATAAAACCATTTTTAATGTTGCAAAACCAAAAATGCTACTTGGGACCGTAAAAGAACTATTCTAATGAGAGGGATGAGACTGAATTGATTTACATAACTCAGCTATATCTGGTTGAATTTGGGACAGCTGGAGTCGAATATCTTAAGTCACGTTTTTAAGACCTGGTCATTTCTTTATTCTTCCAATTTCTTCAAGGAGCACTAGGAGATGTTTCGCGGAGCACAGTTTGGGAACCGCTGCTTCAAATCAGTTGCCACCCAGTAGCATAATATCACTGAATAACAAACGTACCTGTCTTCTCACCGTTTCAACTATCTATAAGCGCAGAGAGAGAGACAGACAGACAGACAGACAGACAGACAGAGACAGAGACAGAGACAGAGAGAGATGAGTGATCAAGATGGATTCCCTCACACATTAAATGATGTTGCGTGCATGCTCTAGTGTTTGTACAAGCCGACAGGCGCTATATATATCTGTGTACTCTATATATTAGTAAACACACAAACAAACACACGCACGCGCGGTATAAATTTATAAAAAAGTAATGAATCTCTAGTAGAAAGCTCATTTGATATAGTTCTAAGGTACGTACTAGGTTTTATTAAATTTCTTTGTGCGTAGTTTTTTTTTAATTTGAATTATCTGTTTTCTTTCAATGGAGAAAGTTGTGTTAGTGGTTGAAATCACAAGCAGAATGATCACTGTTGCACACCACTATATAAAAATTATCCCGATTAGCGCTTTCAAGCTTCACAACTCATCGTCAGATTGGAATTGAAAGAAATAATGTGAATACAAACCCTTCACCTCATCTCACTCCAACCTGCTCACACACAACAAGCTATAATTCAAATGTCCCTTCTCCACCCCCTGAGCCCTGTCCCACCATCTGGACAGTTACATATTTTTCTAGCAAATGTGTTTCAGTGTTTTGTGTGTGTGTGTGTGTGTGTGTGTGTGTGCATTCCTTTTAAACCTACCCGTCTCCCTCTCCACACACGTGGGTCAGTCACACGCTCTTATTTTAAAACCTCCAATTCTTAATCTTATCTATCTGTCCTCTATCATTTATTTCTTAATTATGTTATAAAATATTTCTTCATTATCAAATTTAATTTTAATATTAATTAAATTGTCTAACCCTTTTTCTCTTTCTTTCAATATTTCTAACTCCTCCCTCAGCTTCCTTTCAACTGTGTTATTTACTACTTTTACAATTTCGTAGTCTTCCAAACGATTAACAAACTTATGGTTGTTTTCTATGAAATATCTTGCATATAACGAATTGGTTGTCCTATTACCTTCTCCACGTTTGTGGTCAGACAACCTGCATGCGAATTTTCGTCCTATCTCACCTAGGTCCACTTTGTTGCAGTCTTTACATTTTAATTTATAAATTCCGCTTTTATGTAATACTGGAATTTTTTCTATATTTTTATTCCTTATCTTATCAAATACCGTTTCACATTTTTTAATAGCTATATCTACTCTGTATTTATTAAAACATTTTATAATTTTTCTAGTATGTGAACCTATGTATGTCAATGACCCTGCATAATTCTTTTGTTCTGGTTCTATTTTAGCTTTCTGTATGTTAACTCTTTTCATAACTTTATCCACTATGTTGGTGTTATAATTATTATTCCTTACAATTCCCTTTTTCGTTTTAACTCTCTATCTTTGGAGTCGGTCTCTTTTAAACACTTCTGAGCTCTGTAACAAAATGAATTGATTGCCGCCATTTTATATCTATAAGGATGGTAAGACTCTCTTGGTATAATTATATCAGAATACGACTCTTTCCTAAATATCCCAAACTGTAGTTTCTCATTATCTTTAATTTCTATGTTTAAATCTAAGTAATTTATTTTCTTAACTCCTATCTCTTCTTTAAATTGTAAGTTTTTATCCTTATTATTTACCTTATTTATAAACTCTGCACTTCTTCTATACTTTCTTCCCAAATTACTAATACATCGTCAACGTATCTAGACCATAATTTTATATTGTCTTTATACTTAGTGGAACTTATTAATTGCTTTTCAAAATCATTCATGTATATTTCTGCAAGAATAGTTTACCAAGTTTACCTATGGGGTCTTCATTATCCCTTATTCTATATATATTAATACTTGCATTTCAATAATGAGAATTGGTACAACCCCATAACAATAGGATACCTTTACTACAACTGAGATTAATTTACAAAAGATATATTCACACCCCCTTTTCAATAATTTGTCTTAATCATTATAATTCAATTCTGATAGCAATTGATCTTAATTATTCAATTATTTAATTTAATACATTGAGTTAGTCAATTGAATTACTCAATCAATGAATGCTAATTATAGAAAATCAATTAACTGTGCAACTTCTTTAAACTTTTGAAACATGAACGATTATATTACCCCATATCAGCACCAATCCTTAACTATATCTAACATTATAGACATATATGTATACATAAAATGTAGCCTTGCTCATGTACAAAGTATTATTAATGAAGTTTATCACTAAAGTTACAAACATGTGTCCACGAAAGTTCTAATGTCTCTCTTATCATTATAGATTTAACAATTTTTGAATATTATATAAATATGTCCCATGTTCCATGAAACGATGCTGTGTGGTGTAGTTAAATATAAATTGGAAATTTCCCGCCTGGATTTGGAGAACGAAAGGCGGCTATGAATTCTATGATGGTCGGTTATGATGATGGTGCTGATAGGTGAAGAAGAAAGTGGTTACATGTTAGATGGTTGTCCTTCGGGAACTACAGGTTCCCTCTCTGTGGCTGGCGACGTGGGGAGCCGTTTACTGTCGATCTATTTCTAGGATGATGGCTGGTGTAGGTGCCATCATGTCAGCTGTTTCCCATCCCTCGACGGTCCGAGGACCCTGAGACCTTTCAAAAGTTTAAGTACTCATGTAGAGTCGGAAACAATAAGTTACAATTCAAGTCGCCAGACCACAAGAGAGCACTTCGGAAGCTGAAGAGGAAATGGAGAATGAACACGCGTTTTACCAGTGCACAACGGTAACGCAAAAACTTGTATCAGCAATGAGACAGCTGTTACGAGGCTGCTATCTGAATTTCGACGACGCACACCGCGCTGCGCTATCGCGCTCAGGTCGGCTGAGCGGGACCGAAGGCCGTGGCCTTGGCGCGACTATTCGAATATGCCGAGCGCTTCGGCACAGCATGTATCTATCATATCGTATATATCTATATTTTTTTATACGTATCATATCTAGTATGTATATGTATATATAATATGTATAGCTCAATTGTATCTATCAATGTAAACATAGTTTAGTCTGAATCAGGATACGTGATTTCCTAAGATTTTTATTACAAAATACATTTTAAGTGCCCGTAAACACTACAGAAGTTTACTATAATAAATTTTTAAATATGTGTGTTATATCATTATCGGTACAAGCCTTCGTATATAAACAAAGCAAAGGCAAATAAACTTGCCCGAACAATGAAGATCGAATGCCGGCTCTAGAAAAACTCACAAACTGGCAAACAGACAAAGAGACAAACTGACAAACTACAAAACAGGCAAATGGACAAGATGGCAAACTAACAAACAGACAAATGGCAAACTGACAAAAAGTCAATTAACAAACTGACAACCTTAAAAAGAGAAATAGCAAACTGGCAAAATAACAAACAGATAAATTGATACACTAACACACTAAGAAGCAAGCAAACTTAGTCAAACATGAAACTGCCAAGCAACAAAAACACATACAAATAAAACGGCAAATCAACAGAAAAGCAGAAAAACTGGTAAGGTAACAAACTTATAAACAAACAAAATAGAAAATTTGTAAATTACTAAACTGACAAATTAGTAACTGAAAGATACACATACTGACAACTGGCAACTAACAAACAGACAAACTGACAAATTTACAAGCAAATAAACTGGCAATTAGCAAACAAACTGACAGACTAACAAGTCGATAAAGTAACAAACTGACAAACCAAAAAACACAGACAACCTGATATGTTGGCAACCGGAAACTATGAAACAGGTAAATAGGACGAGATAAATTGATGAGACGGAAGAGGCTATGAATTGTAATCTAAGGTATCGTACAGATTGTTCTAACTCAGTGGCGAAAAATGTATTTAAATGTAATATTATGTGTAATATAATAGACAAAAAAACAAGTAAGCTGGCTTATGTAAAGCTCTGAAAACTCTGTAATTATAAAGAACGCTTTATAGGAAAGAGACTCTAAAACTGTACTTCTTTGTATAAAACTAAATCCTAAATCCTTTGTTATAACTTTTCCATGGTACAGCTTATTAAAACTTGTCTGCACTGCTCTTACTTAATCCTAGTTACACACTGTAGTTACCGCCTACTGACTTCAAAGTTATGCTTTATGAAATGCTCATTACCTTTTACATCCGTTTACCTGTGTGGTATTACATTGTCTGAATACTGTTTCCCAGAAACGACCAATAATCTCTGCTTTCAGCGTCGACCGTTTTATTGCGTATATATCACACTTTTATTATCACAGGTTTAAATACTCTGTGCGCGCTCTTGAGCGCTCGCGTGTGTTATCTGCGAGTGGAGTAGAGAGAGAGAGAGAGAGAGAGAGCTTGAGGGAGAGGGTAGATTTCGTACCCTTTTCGTATACAAAGTAAAAAGTTTCAGAGTTTCAAATAGACGAGGAGCGCGCCGATACACACATATACATACATTCACAGCTTATTACAAAATTTTTGTTAATCTCACAGCCTGTTACCTCATATAATGGGTGTCCCATAATGTACGCAATATTTGAATTACGCGCCACTGTCTTGTTAGGTTGGTAGCACTGCAACTGTTGTATTGTTGTTGCCGTTTACTCGCCATTAGTCGTCATGGAGCGTTACACGAAAGAACAGCGCGTTGTTATTGTGAAAACACATTATAAGTGGAATTTTTGGACGACGAAAAGCACCTAATCTGTCAACTGTGCAGAGATTGATTAAGAAATTCGAAGAAACAGCTTCGTTATTAGATGTTAAATCGTCTGGACGTCCTCTGCTACCCGTTCTATTGAAAACGTCGCGGTAGTGAGAGATAGTGTCGATGTGAGTCCAGGGAAATCAATTCGCCGTCGATCACAACAACTGGCCATTCCAAGAAGCACAATGCAGCGAATTCTAAAAAACGATCTTCATCTGAATGCCTACAAAATCCAACTAACACAAGAACTCAAACCGTGTGACCATTTGAAGCGCCGAGAATTCGTCAGTTGGATATTGGGTAAACGTGAAACGGACGGTGATTTTTCCCACAAAATCATCTTTAGCGATGAGGCACACTTCCACCTCAACAGGTACGTAAATAAACAAAATAGTCGGCTTTGGGGTACAGAGAACCCTCGTATCATTCACGAGAAGACTTTGCATACACAAAGAGCAACTGTTTGGTGCGGGTTTTGGGCTGGTGGCGTGATTGGGCCGTATTTCTTTGAGAATGAGGCTGGAGATGCAGTAATAGTGACTGGCGAACGTTACCGGAACATGATAATGGAGTTTTTGTGGCCTCTACTGGAAGGTATGGAATTCGAAGATATGTGGTTTCAGCAGGACGGCGCAACCAGTCATACTGCCCGCGAAACAATTGCTTTGTTATCTGAAAAGTTTCCTGCACGTCTTATTTCACGCAACGGCGATCAGAACTGGCCAACAAGGTCTTGTGATTTAACACCATGCGACTCCTTCCTTTGGGGATATGTGAAATCACGCGCTTATGTCCGCAATCCACGAACAATTTTTCAACTCAAGGAACAGATTCAACGAGTTATTGGTGAGATTGAGCCGAAATTGTGCAAGAAGGTCATCGAAAATTTCGATCGACGGACAACAGTGTGCCATCAGAGTCGCGGGGGACATTTGTCTGATATTGTGTTCCACATTTAACCGCAGTAAGTGTACTTTGTATTAACATTAAAACATCTGATATTTTTCAATAAATAAAAGTTTTTACAACATTATTAAATCTTGCGTACTTTATGGGACACCCTATATTTGAGTCACCGAGGAATAAACAGTTTACATCCGTTTAACTGTGTGGTATTAATACAGTTAAGTTTTGTTAAATTTTTTAAAATATCAAATTCCTATGTATAAAACATACTATGATATTTTCTGCTGAATACCATTAATCACTATTACATTGCGTCATTTACCCAGCTAACATCTTGTTATGTATATAACTTATCAGAAGTTAACTTAATTAATTGATTAAACTTAGAAATATTCAATACGGCATCAGACGTCACCGCAGATGCAAGTTCTGTTTAATGTGTAGAAGATAGTCTTAATCGACTATGCGGCGTTGCCAGGACAATGGAGGCGACTGTGATAAGGAAGAAGACGACGTTAAACAGCAACTTCCATTAACGCTGATTAACATTTGCATGCCCTGTACAGATAGCCGAGCTTTGTCTGATAACAGTTTAATAGGACACGCTGGTAATTATCACTCTGCAGAAGAGAATCATTTTTAAGAAGCGTTTGATTACTCTTTGGTTAAGTGTTATCAGTGTTCAAGTTAAATATAAACTTTATTAGAGACACTATGATGAATCGATAAGTGATGATTGCGAGATTATAATGAAACCTCTTTAGATTTTGCTGACAATTTCTGCATCATATTAGAAACTATGCAACATGTATAGAGAAAAATAATCAATCTCGCATTGGAAGCAAGAAAGGTATGCCTGAATATTACCAAAAACAAAACTAAGATAATGAAAGTAAACTCAACACGTCTACAACATATCTCACCGGAGAACAAAGCTTTGGAAGAGGTAGAAAAGTACTCTTGCCTGTTGATAAACAAGGACGAGCAGATGAGGATTTGATTCCGAGAATAGAAAATCATCACGAAACGAATTTTATATATGAAACAGGATGCGGTATTCAGGGATTCTGTCTATAAAAATAAAAATCGGTATTATTAACTGCAGATATCTGTGATTACATGGAGTAGAAATTGGGAGGTTGCAAAAAATATAGAACACAAACTACTATACGAGCATAAGCTGTCCTACCGAGACGCCTGAAGAGCGGGGGGGGGTCTACTGGATGATAACGCGTGCTTGTGTTGGTGCGATATTACTGGTTCTGTAAACACAGTTCAGTAAGCATTTGTTCTGTATGGAGTTGTTCAGAAGACGTATTCAGTTGTGATTTTGTGTGCGTATTAGATTGAGCGTTCGTACATTATATGTCAGTGTAATTTATTGAATATTTTGTTTGTTTGTGTTTTCTTATTCTGTACAAATTAACTATTACCCTATCGTTTAATTATTTTATCGTTTGTTGTCAATTACTAAGCAGTGAATTTGACATTAATAATTATATTTTAGGAGTAGTTCCGTTAAAAAATAATATTAAAATGACTTCGCAAAAAAGTAACAAAATAATTTCTGAAGGACGTGAAATTATATCGTCTGTTATTGAAAAGTGTGATGAAGAATCAAAGAAAGGGACATATTCCTTCACGGTTAAAAACGCTACAGCAAAAGCAGCGTATTACACTGGCGTTTCAGAATTTACAATTAAAAAAGTCCGGAAAGAACATAATACGAGTCTAGAAAACTGCCCGGATCAGCGTTTAAGGGAAACGGAGAATCTTCTCGACTGTGCCGGGCTTCGCTCGGGCGTGCGGACTATGTCACGGCCGCAGTTAATTACGTAGTTCACACGAGAGATAAGACGCAGTTTGGAAGCTTCTGGTGTGTGAGCCATACTAGTATATATATAGAATATATATATAATACTTTAAATCAGTGGTTCCCAAAATTTTTAGGTCATGGAGCACTTTTCAGTAGAAACGTTCATCACGAGCACTAATTTTCACCTAGCACTTATATGACCATACTATTTGAGGATAGAATGTAAACATTCAGAATTTAGAACTTTAGACATATGAAACAGGCTTTATTAGTTTATTTCATTACAAACAAATATTTTCAACTCTAATTTCACTACATACATTACAAAACAAACAAACAAAAAACATATTAAGGCAACACATTTTAAAACGAACTAAAAGCAAGTATTGTAAATCCATAATATATCCTCATAGATGTGGTACATAAAACCATTTTTAATGTTGCAAAACCAAAAATGCTACTTGGGACCGTCAAAGAACTATTCTAATGAGAGGGATGAGACTGAATTGATTTACATAACTCAGCTAGGCCTATATCTGGTTGAATTTGGGACAGCTGGAGTCGAATATCTTAAGTCACGTTTTTAAGACCTGGTCATTTCTTTATTCTTCCAATTTCTTCAAGGAGCACTAGGAGATGTTTCGCGGAGCACAGTTTGGGAACCGCTGCTTCAAATCAGTTGCCATCCAGTAGCATAATATCACTGAATAACAAACGTACCTGTCTTCTCACCGTTTCAACTAACTATAAGCGCAGAGAGAGAGAGAGGGAGAGAGAGAGAGGGAGAGAGAGAGAGAGAGAGAGAGAGAGAGAGAGAGAGAGAGAGAGAGAGAGAGAGAGAGAGAGAGAGAGAGAGAGAGAGAGACAGAGACAGAGACAGAGAGAGATGAGTGATCAAGATGGATTCCCTCACACAGTAAGTGATGTCGCGTGCATGCTCTAGTGTTTGTAGAAGCCGACAGGCGCTATATATATCTGTGTACTCTATATATTAGTAAACACACAAACAAACACACGCACGCGCGGTATAAATTTATAAAAAAGTAATGAATCTCTAGTAGAAAGCTCATTTGATATAGTTCTAAGGTACGTACTAGGTTTTATTAAATTTCTTTGTGCGTAGTTTTTTTTTTAATTTGAACTATCTGTTTTCTTTCAATGGAGAAAGTTGTGTTAGTGGTTGAAATCACAAGCAGAATGATCACTGTTGCACACCACTATATAAAAATTATCCCGATTAGCGCTTTCAAGCTTTACAACTCATCGTCAGATTGGAATTGAAAGAAATAATGTGAATACAAACCTTTCACCTCATCTCACCCCAACCTGCTCACACACAACAAGCTATAATTCAAATGTCCCTTCTCCACCCCCTGAGCCCTGTCCCACCATCTGGACAGTTACATATTTTTCTAGCAAATGTGTTTCAGTGTTTTGTGTGTGTGTGTGTGTGTGTGTGTGTGTGTGTGTGTGTGTGTGTGTGCGTGTGTGTGCATTCCTTTTAAACCTACCCGTCTCCCTCTCCACACACGTGGGTCAGTCACACGCCCTTATTTTAAAACCTCCAATTAGGACTATGGAATTTAATTCTTAATCTTATCTATCTGTCCTCTATCATTTACTTCTTAATTATGTTATAAAATATTTCTTCATTATCAAATTTAATTTTAATATTAATTAAATTGTCTAACCCTTTTTCTCTTTCTTTCAATATTTCTAACTCCTCCCTCAGCTTCCTTTCAACTGTGTTATTTACTACTTTTACAATTTCGTAGTCTTCCAAACGATTAACAAACTTATGGTTGTTTTCTATGAAATATCTTGCATATAACGAATTGGTTGTCCTATTACCTTCTCCACGTTTGTGGTCAGACAACCTGCATGCGAATTTTCGTCCTGTCTCACCTAGGTACACTTTGTTGCAGTCTTTACATTTTAATTTATAAATTCCGCTTTTATGTAATACTGGAATTTTTTCTATATTTTTATTCCTTATCTTATCAAATACCGTTTCACATTTTTTAATAGCTATATCTACTCTGTATTTATTAAAACATTTTATAATTTTTCTAGTATGTGAACCTATGTATGTCAATGACCCTGCATAATTCTTTTGTTCTGGTTCTATTTTAGCTTTCTGTATGTTAACTCTTTTCATAACTTTATCCACTATGTTGTTGTTATAATTATTATTCCTTACAATTCCCTTATTCGTTTTAACTCTCTATCTTTGGAGTCGGTCTCTTTTAAACACTTCTGAGCTCTGTAACAAAATGAATTGATTGCCGCCATTTTATATCTATAAGGATGGTAAGACTCTCTTGGTATAATTATATCAGAATACGACTCTTTCCTAAATATCCCAAACTGTAGTTTCTCATTATCTTTAATTTCTATGTTTAAATCTAAGTAATTTATTTTCTTATCTCTATCTCTTCTTTAAATTGTAAGTTTTTATCCTTATTATTTACCTCATTTATAAACTCATGCACTTCTTCTATACTTTCTTCCCAAATTACTAATACATCATTAACGTATCTAGACCATAATTTTATATTGTCTTTATACTTAGTGGAACTTATTAATTGCTTTTCAAAATCATTCATGTATATTTCTGCAAGAATAGTTTACCAAGTTTACCTATGGGGTCTTCATTATCCCTTATTCTATATATATTAATACTTGCATTTCAATAATGAGAATTGGTGCAACCCCATAACAATAGGATACCTTTACTACAACTGAGATTAATTTACAAAAGATATATTCACACCCCCTTTTCAATAATTTGTCTTAATCATTATAATTCAATTCTGATAGCAATTGATCTTAATTATTCAATTATTTAATTTAATACATTGAGTTAGTCAATTGAATTACTCAATCAATGAATGCTAATTATAGAAAATCAATTAACTGTGCAACTTCTTTAAACTTTTGAAACATGAACGATTATATTACCCCATATCAGCACCAATCCTTAACTATATCTAACACTATAGACATATATGTATACATAAAATGTAGCCTTGCTCATGTACAAAGTATTATTAATGAAGTTTATCACTAAAGTTACAAACATGTGTCCATGAAAGTGCTAATGTCTCTTTTACCATTATAGATTTAACAATTTTTGAATACTGTATAAATATGTCCCATGTTCAGTGAAACGATGCTGTGTGGTGTAGTTAAATATAAATTGGAAATTTCCCACCTGGATTTGGAGAACGAAAGGCGGCTAAGAATTCTATGATGGTCGGTTATGATGATGGTGCTGATAGGTGAAGAAGAAAGTGGTTACATGTTAGATGGTTGTCCTTCGGGAACTACAGGTTCTCCCTCTGTGGCTGGCGACGTGGGGAGCCGTTTACTGTCGATCTATTTCCAGGATGATGGCTGGTGTAGGTGCCATCATGTCAACTGTTTCCCATCCCTCGACGGTCCGAGGACCCTGAGACCTTTTAAAAGTTTAAGTACTCATGTAGAGTCGGAAAGAATAAGTTACAATTCAAGTCGCCAGACCACAAGAGAGCACTTCGGAAGCTGAAGAGAAAATGGAGAATGAACACTCGTTTTACTAGTGCACAACGGTAACGGAAAAACTTGTAGCAGCAATGAAACAGCTGTTACGAGGCTGCTACCTGAATTTCGACGACGCACATCGCGCTCAGGTCGGCTGAGCGGGACCGAAGGCCGTGGCCTTGGCGCGACTATTCGAATATGCCGAGCGTTTCGGCACAGCATGTATCCTATCATATCATGTATAGCTATATTTTTTGTATACGTATCATATCTAGCATGTATATGTATATATCATATGTATAGTTCAAATGTATCTATCAATGTAAACATAGTTTAGTCTGAATCAGGATACGTGATTTCTTAAGATTTTTATTGCAAAATACATTTTAAGTACCCGTAAACACTACAGACGTTTACTATAATACATTTTTAAATATGTGTGTTACATCATTATCAGTACAAGCCTTCATATATAAACAAATCAAAGGCAAATAAACTTGTCCGAACAATGCTGATCGAATGCCGGCTCTAGAAAAACTCACAAACTGGCAAACAGACAAAGAGACAAACTGACAAACTACAAAACAGGCAAATGGACAAGATGGCAAACTAACAAACAGACAAATGGCAAACTGACAAAAAATCAATTAACAAACTGACAACCTTAAAAAGAGAAATAGCAAACTGGCAAAATAACAAACAGATAAATTGATACACTAACACACTAAGAAGCAAGCAAACTTAGTCAAACATGAAACTGCCAAGCAACAAAAACACATACAAATAAAACGGCAAACAACAGAAAAGCAGAAAAACTGATAAGGTAACAAACTTATAAACAAACAAAATAGAAAATTTGTAAACTACTAAACTGACAAATTAGTAACTGAAAGATACACATACTGACAACTGGCAACTAACAAACAGACAAACTGACAAATTTACAATCAAATAAACTGGCAATTAGGAAACAAACTGACAGACTAACAAGGCGATAAAGTAACAAACTGACAAACCAAAAAACACAGACAACCTGATATGTTGGCAACCGGAAACTATGAAACAGGTAAATAGGACGAGATAAATTGATGAGACGGAAGAGGCTATGAATTGTAATCTAAGGTATCGTACAGATTGTTCTAACTCAGTGGCGAAAAATGTATTTAAATGTAATATTATGTGTAACATAATAGACAAAAAAACAAGTAAGCTGGCTTATGTAAAGCTCTGAAAACTCTGTAATTATAAAGAACGCTTTATAGGAAAGAGACTCTAAAACTGTACTTCTTTGTATAAAACTAAATCCTAAATCCTTTGTTATAACTTTTCCATGGTACAGCTTATTAAAACTTGTCTGCACTGCTCTTACCTAATCCTAGTTACACACTGTAGTTACCGCCTACTGACTTCAAAGTTATGCTTTATGAAATGCTCATTACCTTTTACATCCGTTTACCTGTGTGGTATTACATTGTCTGAATACTGTTTCCCAGAAACGACCAATAATCTCTGCTTTCAGCGTCGACCGTTTTATTGCGTATATATCACACTTTTATTATCACAGGTTTAAATACTCTGTGCGCGCTCTTGAGCGCTCGCGTGTGTGTATCTGCGAGTGGAGTAGAGAGAGAGAGAGAGAGAGAGAGAGAGGGAGAGGGTAGATTTCGTACCCTTTTCGTATACAAAGTAAAAAGTTTCAGAGTTTCAAATAGACGAGGAGCGCGCCGATACACACATATACATACATTCACAGCTTATTACAAAATTTTTGTTAATCTCACAGCCTGTTACCTCATATAATGGGTGTCCCATAATGTACGCAATATTTGTATTACGCGCCACTGTCGTCTTGTTAGGTTGGTAGCACTGCAACTGTTGTATTGTTGTTGCCGTTTACTCGCCATTAGTCGTCATGGAGCGTTACACGAAAGAACAGCGCGTTGTTATTGTGAAAACACATTATAAGTGGAATTTTTGGACGACGAAAAGCACCTAATCTGTCAACTGTGCAGAGATTGATTAAGAAATTCGAAGAAACAGCTTCGTTATTAGACGTTAAATCGTCTGGACGTCCTCGCGCTACCCGTTCTATTGAAAACGTCGCGGTAGTGAGAGATAGTGTCGATGTGAGTCCAGGGAAATCAATTCGCCGTCGATCACAACAACTGGCCATTCCAAGAAGCACAATGCAGCGAATTCTAAAAAACGATCTTCATCTGAATGCCTACAAAATCCAACTAACACAAGAACTCAAACCGTGTGACCATTTGAAGCGCCGAGAATTCGTCAGTTGGATATTGGGTAAACGTGAAACGGACGGTAATTTTTCCCACAAAATCATCTTTAGCGATGAGGCACACTTCCACCTCAACAGGTACGTAAATAAACAAAATAGTCGGCTTTGGGGTACAGAGAACCCTCGTATCATTCACGAGAAGACTTTGCATACACAAAGAGCAACTGTTTGGTGCGGGTTTTGGGCTGGTGGCGTGATTGGGCCGTATTTCTTTGAGAATGAGGCTGGAGATGCAGTAACAGTGACTGGCGAACGTTACCGGAACATGATAATGGAGTTTTTGTGGCCTCAACTGGAAGGTATGGAATTCGAAGATATGTGGTTTCAGCAGGACGGCGCAACCAGTCATACTGCCCGCGAAACAATTGCTTTGTTATCTGAAAAGTTTCCTGCACGTCTTATTTCACGCAACGGCGATCAGAACTGGCCACCGAGGTCTTGTGATTTAACACCATGCGACTCCTTCCTTTGGGGATATGTGAAATCACGCGCTTATGTCCGCAATCCACGAACAATTTTTCAACTCAAGGAACAGGTTCAACGAGTTATTGGTGAGATTGAGCCGAAATTGTGCAAGAAGGTCATCGAAAATTTCGATCGACGGACAACAGTGTGCCATCAGAGTCGCGGGGGACATTTGTCTGATATTGTGTTCCACATTTAACCGCAGTAAGTGTACTTTGTATTAACATTAAAACATCTGATATTTTTCAATAAATAAAAGTTTTTACAACATTATTAAATCTTGCGTACCTTATGGGACACCCTATATTTGAGTCACCGAGGAATAAACAGTTTACATCCGTTTAACTGTGTGGTATTAATACAGTTAAGTTTTGTTAATTTTTTAAAATATCAAATTCCTCTGTATAAAACATACTATGATATTTTCTTCTGAATACCATTAATCACTATTACATTGCGTCATTTACCCAGCTAACATCTTGTTATGTATATAACTTATCAGAAGTTAACTTAATTAATTGATTAAACTTAGAAATATTCAATACGGCATCAAACGTCACCGCAGATGCAAGTTCTGTTTAATGTGTAGACGTCTTAATCGACGATACGGCGTTGCCAGGACAATGGAGGCGACTGTGATAAGGAAGAAGACGACGTTAAACAGCAACTTCCATTAACGCTGATTAACATTTGCATGCGCTGTGCAGATAGCCGAGCTTTGTCTGATAACAGTTTAATAGGACACGCTGGTAATTATCACTCTGCAGAAGAGAATCATTTTTAAGAAGCGTTTGATTACTCTTTGGTTAAGTGTTATCAGCGTTCAAGTTAAATATAAACTTTATTAGAGACACTATGATGAATCGATAAGTGGTGATTGCGAGATTGTAATGAAAGCTCTTTAGATTTTGCTGACAATTTCTGCATCATATTAGAAACTAGACAACATGTATAGCAAAAAATAATCAATCTGGCATTGAAAGCAAGAATGTCTGAATGTTACCAAAAACAAAATTAAGATAATGAAAGCAAACTCAACACGTTTACGACATATCTCACCGGAGAACAAAGCTTTGGAAGAGGTAGAAAAGTCCTCTTGCCTGTTGTTAAACAAGGACGAGCAGATGAGGATGTGATTCCAAGAATAGAAAATCATCACGAAACGAATTTTATATATGAAACAGGATGTGGTATTCAGGGATTCTGTCTATAAAAATAAAAGTCGGTATTATTAACTGCAGATATCTGTGATTACATGGAGTAGAAACTGGGAGGTTGCAAGAAATATAGAACACAAACTACAAGTATTTGTCAACAGATGTTTAAGGACAAATTATTAAAGACCCAGTAACCTATAATAAAGCCATGAAACGTCATTAAATTCAGTTTTTTGATACACATTTCTACATACAGTTGTGTTGTATAAAATTCATATCATGACTTATCATGCTTTTGATATAAACGTAGATTTTTGTATGAAATCATTGAATGTATAATTATTGTTAACGAATCTTGAAGCAATCTGTAAGTGTAAGACAAACATATTGTTGTAAAAGTCTGCGAGTTAATTATGTAAATCAAGTAAAAGGTAGAAAAGTCGCTGATAAATAAATGCAGCTAACCTTTGTAATACGAATAAAGTTTCCCAAAAACGTTGTAAATTTTGTCTGTGATTTTCTTTCTCATGCATGTAAAGTAATTTCTGAATGCCTAAATTTTAAAAAAATCATTAATCATAACTAAAATGTTTTTAAAATATACCTGTAGTGTGCGTGAGCGCTGAAAACAATTTACTCTTTACTTTATGACAGTCGCCGTTCTATAAACAGTTTTACAGCACCGCGCCACTTAACAAACGACGCTAAAGTGATTTTAACCATTGCGGACGTCAAGACGTAGGTCAATGTTGCTACTTATTTTATAAATACCATTCAATATGCAAGAAGTCACTGCAGGCCGCATCTGCCGAGACCACGTTTTGAAGCAACCCTTATGTTCAACACGTATTGGACGACGCCAGTTTTAAAAAACACAGCCTCCTCCCTTGGCACAAGATTCACACTGGTGTTTAGATTACGCTTAATATGACAAACATAAAAGTCTTAAGGTATATGTGTACTTGAATGGACATTGAAGAAAGTCTCTATGCTTCATTTGAGGCGCCAGTTGTGTACAAAGTGAATTTAAATGTGGGCGCGCGCGCACGTGCATGCGTGTGTGGGCACGCACCCGTACATTTTTTATTTTATCTTTGAACTATCAAAACAAATTTGATTGTTTTACTATAACTGTTCATCACTTTTACTGCAATCCATTGTTTGAAATTTATCCTATGTTTTTTTAATTACTTTATATAGGTGTCTCACTAACATTATTCATCCTGTATTATACATTTTTAAGCCACAACCGTACCCTTAAAGCTTATGATACACTTATAACTCTAATAAGCTCAAAACAGAAAGATAATACCAGTTAATACCAATTTTCTATTTAACATGTACAAACTTACGTAGAATTCCTAATCTCTGGTAAATAGTAAATGTAGCATAGATCTTTAGAAAAAGGAGGAAAAAATAGAACAAATTTTAATAAGAAAATTGTTTTCTTGTAATTTTCAGCTGTCAGTTATATTCTGGACTACTGAACATAATGAAACAAAATACTGAACACTGAATACTGAATGCATGAAACAAAATTAGAAAAGAGGAACGTGGTTTCCGTAAAAATCACTTCCTCAGCATCAGGAAAATCGAAAACATATTGATCCATACTCCGCTGATGTGCTGTAATTATTAAACTTGAATAATTAAAACTCATTTTAAGTTCACTTGATCAGACAATGCTGTTATCCAGATGAAGGGCCTGTACTAGACGTTAATAGGTCGTAGTAATTTATCGTAGTCACTCCAGTGGCACTGTTGCTTGTTGTCTTTAAAGTTAGATTATGTACTATTTTTATTACTGCGGTCTTCTTTTAATCTCAGAATATCTGCCGAGAAAATTGAAAACATTCTATGGCAAGTGAATTGAATCTTTTCCTAGAAGAAAATGAGTACAAAATTAATTTTCTGTCGCACAAAAACAGAGAGGCGTTGTACGTACACTCTGTCCCCCAAACGATCCACATCGCTTTGGTACGTAAACAACAGAAACAACTGTGTGTGTATCTGAGTGCGTGTTAGCGCGCGCGTGCGCGTGGGTTTAACAATAATGTCATTTGAGAGAGACTTGCTTTATCATAGTCATAAAGAACGATTTTTCTTGACGAAAGTGTGAGTGATTAATAAAATTGTCAACAAATTACGAACTGAAGATTAGCATAGTGGTGACGGTAAGAAGGTAACGACGTAAACTACATTGTTGTGTCAGTAAAAAAGTGTGTATACAGTGAAATAGTGAATGTATGAGGGTATTTGTTTTTTCAACGTCCGATAGACCAATAAACAGACACATGAACGACAACAATAATTTTATTATATGCAAATGTTTCATATATATGTAAACTACTTTTCTACATAGTCACCACCATTGTTGAGGCACTTATCATAGCGAGGCACCAACTTTTCTATTCCATGTTGTAGAATGTTCGCTCCTGAGTAGTCAGCCAATCTTCCACACTTTACTTTAACTTATCATTGGAGTCAAACCGCTGCCCATCTAACCACTTTTTCAAGTCAGTGAAGAAATGGTAGTCACTTGGTGCCAAGTTTGGGCTATAAGATAGGTGATCAAGGACTTCGCAACCAAATTCATGAAGCAGGTTTTGTGTGAGAGCAGCTGCATGAGGTCGTGCGTTGTTTGGGAACCCACCGAGCACAGAGTTTCCTATACCCAAGCTTCTGAGTAAGAATATCATAAAGAGCAGACCTATATGTTTAAGGAAAATTAGCAGAAAGTTCAGTAATTGTGAAACAACGGCGCTGTCGAACCATCCTGTCTACCCTTTCAACAACATCATCAGTAGCCACGGACTTTCTTCCTTGCCCTCCTTCATCATGAACATCAATTCGCCCTTCTTTAAATTTTCGACACCATTCCCGAACTGAACCATCACTCATCACATTTCCTCCATACATATTACACAACGTTCGATGAATTTCTGCAGCACTATGACCTTCCGCTCGAAGAAATCTAATAACAGAGCGAATCTCACACTTGGAGGCAATTTCAATCGTAGTTGCCACAATTAAACTGTCGTCACCACAGTAATGGACAAAATAACTATGAAACCAGTGGTTATAGGTTAGAACAAAGCCTCAAAAACATTAATCAACAATCAGATTGTTGCTATGACAACAGAACCAGGTTTCCCAACTCAACGGAGGTTGAAAAAAAAAATAGCCCTCGTATCGATAAAAACACGTGATCGGCAATAATAACATTCTACCTATTCATCGACACATTGCTAAATAAATCTAGGTGCAGAATGGTGAGGCAACATAGATAAATCAGCGACAATTTTACTAAACGCCAACCTTAACAAAACCCATTCTATCTATGAAGTATTAACATCTACCTCCGCAAATTGAATAGTTGTTTTCCTACAGTTTTCACCCAGCAACGTCAACAAGAGTCTCCTTGGTGCCGCCCACCTCTCAAATTTGATAAGGTGACCTCAGGATGCCTAAAAAGAATACTAAAAAACCGTACATTTTTCTGTCCAAATTCTACGAAAAACTTGATAACTCTAAAGATTATACTCACGCAATTACGCTTAATTGAAAATATTATAGTGGTGATGTTCCCGGCCGCAAGCCAGGGTAAAAAAGTTAGGTTAGAGAGTAAAATTGGTCACAAGGCCAATTTACCACGGATCAGAGGGATAAAAAGTTGACGACCATGTCTGGACACCCAAAAAATGAAGTTATGAAAATCGACGAACACTGAATCACTCAACAGCAGACACGAGTGATTGTGAAAGTGCTGTCGGACAAACATATCGATAGCTTACATGCAAATGTAAGAGAAAGGAAAAGGACAGTTAGTCCTCGGCAAGTGTTTCCTTGTATAAGGCCTACAGTGAAGTAGCGAAAGGACAAAGAGCAGGAGAAGAAATTGCTATTGCAGTTTACAGGAAACAAATTGATGCAATTATAAAACAAATAGATGCAATTATTATATAATGGAATTATTTTATATTTATAATGTAAATATTGATTTTAAAATTTCTTGGTATCAGAATTAACTTAGAAAAAAGCGATATAACTTGCAGCTCATGCGATATGTTCTACCTGGGCCAGACGGGCAGACGGTTCGAAGAACGTTATAAAGAACATCTCCCTAGGAGGGATCTACAGAAAACAACATCAAACTTTGCCCGACACCTGATGATGAGTAATCATATATATGTCGATTTCGAAACAAATTTTGTGTCTATGCATTACTGCAAGAAGGGTAAATACATGGACGCACTCGAGGAGTATGAAATATATAAAGCAGCTCAAATTAACAGTGGTTGTGTTCTGAACGATAAGCTTGCATTTTCATCTAATGTATTGTATGATACGGCTATACGTGTGCGCGGACAACAATAAATAGATACGTACAGAGTTTGGTAAACAAACAGTTTTATTAGCGTACATTCTTACATAAACACTGAGTCTAGTCGACCGATAATACCCGCGTGTATAGCACTGGCCTGCTCATGTTCGCGTGTGTGCTCATATATGTTGAAAGTGCACTTTTAACTTTAAGTTTTAGTATTTTAATAAATCATTTTACTTTTTAACGACCTCGTTTTGAGTGAATGTTTCACCTGAGGATGGCAACTTGTTGCCGAAACGCGTAGTGCTATAAATAACAATAAAAATATCCGAAGTCGCATGACGGAAAATAAAAATAGGTAAGTTTGTACCTTTGTATTAGAGCGCGACTTGGAGACAATACAATAAAATGTATTATAGAAAAAAGCGCTTAAACGTCTTATTTATTTATGGTCTAAGACATAAAAGACATTAGTGAAAATTTTATGAATAGCTTCAAAGTGTGATAGATGAGTGCCAAAAGAATGAATATTTTACAATAATTTGAAACTTGTTATGCAGAGGGACAAGAATATTTTCTGCAGAAACACTAGAAATGTAAGAAAATTACCTTAACTAGAATGAAGAAATTATAATAATTTACAATAATTATTTGAGGCTTTAATGACCATATTGGTGAATTTTAGCGTGTGATTTCACAAAGAGGAGTGTGTGTGTGTGTGTGTGTGTGTGTGTGTGTGTGTGTGTGTGTGTGTGTGTTTATCGTACATGTATATAGGATCAAATTGCTTCTGCTACTAAGTACGTGTGATATTGTCCGATACTATAACGTTCCATAAAGCTATAGTAATATCATTTATGCTACTAGCCATTTTGTTTCACTCATGGATGTTAGGTGCTGTGTTCGTGCGTGCGCGCGCGCGTGTGGTTTATTTCATTACCGTCTTTACTATGTTAAACGTGAGTCCATTATTTGCTGATAATAATTTCTTAATCATTCACACTTTCGTCAAAGAGAATGCTTCTTTTCGTTCATGATAAATCAAGTCTCTCTTAGATTACATTCTTTTGGACATGATAATGTCTTATGGCTGGGGGTCATTTGAAAATTTCTGTAACGCATCACGCTGCATGACGTCATCATTTACCAGCCGGGAATCGTTAACTAAAACCGCGACCGCTAACGTGCTAACGTCCGTCGCAGATTAAAGACCTAACAAGCAAACAACACTGCATAGCTGTAGATAGGTATGTAACCAATCAGTCAGTCAGTAACCATAATAATGTTGCGTTTAGCTGGCGGCTGAAAGACATTATCATGCTCTTAAGCTTTTACCATTTGGTAAACGGTACTTTACATTTTACACACACACACACACACACACACACACACACACACACACACACACACACACACACACACACACACACACACACACACACACACACACACAGAGTTTACAACGCCTCTCTGTCTTTGTGCAAAAGAAAATTAATTTTGTACAAATTTTCTTCCAGGAACAGATTCAATCCACTTGCCATAGAGTCTTTTTAATTATCTCTGCAGATATTCTAAGATTAAAAGAAGACCTTAGTAATAAAAGTAGTACATAATCTAACTTCAAAGACAACAAGCAACAGTGCCACTGGAATCACTGTGATATTACTCCGACCTATTCACGTCTAATACAGGCCCTTCATCTGAATAACAGCATGGTCTGATTATTTGAACTTGCATTGCGTTTTAGTTATTCACGTTCAATAATTACACCCAATGCGTGTGTGTTTTAGAGAGAGGGGGAGAGAGAGACAGACAGACAGACAGAGACTTTGCGTTTTCTTCGTGCGTGTAAGTCTAGACAGCAAATAAATTTACGTCCCAACACACACACAAACGTTCAAGTGTATACGTTTATAGGGCCATATGCATGCATACGAGAAATGATGAAATACATAAAGTTAGAAAAGGATTTAAAGAATTATTTACACAGTAATTGTTTGCAGCTGGGATGGCATAATGTAACATACATAACATACATACATATAATGTAACATATTTTTAGCTATCAAGTCACGAAATATTATTTAAAAATTGGATTCACTTTTAATTATGAACAGATTAATTAATTAGAAACAATTAATAACTAAAAATATTTTATACTGTCTAATAAACTAATGAAAAAATAATTAAAACAACTTCTCACAAACAATTCTAATTTTAAATCTAAACCAGCCCTGTATACATCGAGATGTAGTTTCAACATGATGATGAATTCTGAGAAATTAATTAATTTTCAAAGGTACAGCTGAATACAATTCTGCTTTGTGCTCACTGTGTAAAAATAAACAGTTTTCATGCAGTTTTCCTTGTTACATTTTTACTGCACAAAACTAATAACTAAGATATCCTATCATATATCACCAGTTTGTATATAAAATTCTTATTGTAAATTCTCAGTAGGTCACTTTAGCTTGGAATTAGAATTATTATTAAATGTCGGTGTAAAATAGCTACAAATTTCTTCCATTTGGTGATTTTTGTCCATTTTGCTGATTCCAGATACACAAGATGACTACTCGTAAAACACATACTACGCACAGGTTAGGGCGAACCTCTCAATAACACATACGAGGGGGAACCCAAAAGTAACGAGAATTTTACGTGTTAGCACGTTGGTATTTAATGTCTGCCATTAAATTAATTTAAAAATCGCCGAAAACGTGAAACAACGCTTACAAAAAATAGTCACACTGACCGCGCTAAAGTTTCCACAACAATGCCGCTACGGCAACTGATACAAAATGGTGTCTAGTGAAGGTACCTAGCGGGAGAAGTCGGAACTAGCGTTCTACCAACTGCCAGAGAAAAATTCTCGTTACTTTTGGGTTCCCCTACGTACATACAAACGCAGGACACAAGTGTCGGGCATCTCGCCTGGGAGCACGAGTGGGTCGGAAGTCTTGCCTTCTAACCACGCTAAACAGGAGCTTATGAACAATACTTTTTTCTCGTCAGATGGTCTATTACTGTTATTTCTGTTTTTGGAATAACGACTGGAGGATGGGCAGAAGGTATGTAGGACTGCCTTCGCTAGTCCCGCGTTAGGACCGCCTTTGCTACAATAGTGTGTACTGGTACAAGCTCCCTTGCTTACAATATACTGATATGTGTAAATGCCGTGTAAATACGGATAAATAAATTGATAGCTACTGTTATAAAGCCGTGGATGGGCAACTACAGCTGAGTTAGTTATAACTGAACACGTTTTAGCAGCCTTATCTACAAGGTTGCTTTTAAATTAGGTAATCCTTCAAATTAGCTATAGGATGTTATTAGATGTTCTGTTCATAACTAATGTTCTATACTAAAAATGCAAGAATCGTCTATTATAAAGTAACCTTCTAATGACCTTCTTTGTAAGTAGGAGTTTCCATAGTTAAAAGAATCCGATGCAATATCTGGTAACAGAATCAAGAAGACGTCGTAACGTTGTCTTAGACTTAACGTGGCAAGCCCGCAAACCTTAGTGTTAGTGTTTAATTCCAAGTGTGATGCTTTAAAATTCAACAGTAATCGTTACGAGGTATCATGTTGTTCTTACTTATCAGACTAAGATTTATAATAAAATCATTTTCGAAATGAAATAATTCCATAGAGACTACTTCTTTCTATTTCTTGCTTCAGGCTTAACCACAGTACTGTGGTCACTAACGTATACCACCTCACGTTTTCGCACTCGATTTTCACTGATGATGTCAGTCGATGGAATTGACGAAACGTCTGGTCTTGCAGAAAACATTGGACCACGGCCAAACAGCCCGGGAAGGAATTTTAACAACAAACTACTTCTTTGTTCCCGATAACGTAGTGTAACCCCTCTTTCCTTTTATGTCCTTTTTTTTTCTAGGTAAGGTTAGGAAACTCGGAAGGTGGATGGTCAAGGATGATAGAACGGTCATGGGCGGGGACTGAAGGTAAGGACATGGCTCCCTCCGGATATAAGGACAATTGGAGAAAACCAAGGCTCGCACAGGCAGGGGCGCATCCCTGAAGTAGACGAACCCCACTGGGACTGTGGGAAACATCTACCCGCTACCCTACTATTCTTAATACCGCCCCCGGAGCACACCCTCTCAAAACCGACAACATCCCCACTCGCACAGAGACCGCCATCATTCCCCCCCCCTTTTCAGCCCGTTTACCCTTTGCGGAATAATTTCAATTTGGAAATGTGTGTGGTAATCTCTTTAGGATTACTACCCTGTTCTTCTAATCGCGCCGTCACCGGTGACGTAAACCCGAGGATACGGTATGGTCCCGACCAACGATAGCACAATTTAGCGGCTCTTTTGTCCGCGGCTGAGCTGATCGGATGGCTCTGGCAGTAGACCCAGTCCCCGGTCTGAAAGGGGTTCGGAATTCGCCCCTGATTATATCTTCGACGGACCCGCTCGTGCGCTCGTAGCAAATTCTTCCGAGCCTCCCTCCATCTCTCCGCAGTTCCATTATCGGGCTCCCGTGGCAGAAGATCATCAATATTCCACAAGTTAGTCAACGGGAGTGCGGGCGAGAATCCAAACATGATCTCAAAAGGCACGGCCTTATGACTGTCATGCAGGGCCGTGTTAAAAGCTAGCTCCAACCACTTTAAGTTCTGGTCCCAGGTAGTCTGTTGCTCCGCGTGATAGGCAATAAGTGCGGACCGTAGATTCCTATTGAACCTCTCCGCATGGGACGGCTGCGGGTAATACGGGGAAGTGGTTACATGCTTGATACCGCTGGCGAAACACATCCGCCGGAACTCACTCGAAATGAACTGTGGTCCATTGTCGGAGACAATGATGGTCGAAAGACCGAAATGCTGAAAAACATGGTTCTGAAGCGCGCTTATGGTCAAACGAGCTGTTGCCTGCCGTAAGGGCAGTAGCCAGGCAAACTTCGAAAAAGCATCCACACAGACAAGTAGGTAAGCGTTACCTGACTTGCTACGCGGGAAAGGTCCCACGTAGTCGATGAATAGCTTCTCCATCGGTCTGCTCGCCACGTCTGATGACAACAACCCCAACTTAGTGTTTTGAGCAGGCTTGCTTAAGCCACACAGATGACATGCCTTCACCCGAGTTGCTATGTCCCTATCCATGCCCTTCCAGATGAAGTTCTTCCTAATACTGGAAATGGTCTTCGAAATCCCCTTGTGGCCACCTACTGGGGAATTGTGGTAATAACTGAAGACCATGGGCACTAACTTGCTAGGCAGCACGATCTTCGGGGCACGTCCCTTTCTTTCTAATAAATGTGTGAGTCCCAACTTGGGAGTTAAGACAGAGGGAAATTCCTCACACAACCGGTCTAAAGCTCTCTGCTGGGCGGGAGTGAGATGATCTCGTGCAGAATCGGGACAAGCAACCTCTTGGATACCTCCCTTAGCTCCCTGGTATCCAAGAAATGGAATAACTACACCCCGATTAAATTTAAAATAGCACTGGTGCCCATGGATGTCCAACACGAGACCACTTTTAGCGGTGAAATCGGCACCCACAATACAGTCGACTCCCAGAGCCGGAGAAACCAGAAAAGGCCACACCCAAGAAAAGCCATCAATCTTGAACTTGAAGGAAACCACCCGGGAGATGGGCAGAATTTCCCTAGAAGCAGTCCAGCATACCACAGACGACCGACTCGACCCTTTTATTAAGCCCTGTTTCTCAAGGTCCGCGCATACTCGAGATGAGATGATAGATCGGGCTGACCCGGAGTCAACTAGCGCTCTGAGTTGACCCTTCTTTACCTCGAGCGACAGAAAGGGGCATACAGAAGCCTTTTGCGGGACGGTAGTAAGGACCTTGATATTAGAAGAGTCTGGACCTATCCTCCGCCTGGAGGCACTAGAATTCTGAAAAGTCTTGCAACGAGGGGAAGACAACCTCCGATTTGTCCCCCCTGATAATTTAGTTTTTTGGATACCGGACCCTCGGGGGAAGCGCCGGACGCATGCCACCCTCCGGACAATCGCGGGCAACATGCCCCTGTCTACGACAGCGAAAGCACACAACACCTCTCACTTGTCCGCTTCGATCGCCATGATTTCTCTCTGGCCGCGGTTGGGACTGAACGACCCGTCGTTCTACCACTCGGGGTTCGCCAAGACTGGCCCTTACTGGCCCACGGGATTCATCTATCGATTGTATAGCACGAGATAACGCACACAGCTTCTCGAGATCTTCATAAGTCCGCGGTCGCTCGGCAAAAGTTAAACGCGATCTCTCCTGGGGAGTAACCCCTTCGAAGATCCATTGTACTACTTCATTCTCGGACAGTCCCAACCCTAAAATCCGGACCGCATCACGGATGCTCTGTACGAACTTCGAAAAATTCTCCCCGTGTGCTTGTACTCGATAACAATATTTGTCCTGCAGCTGCTTTCGCAAAAGACCAGGCACGCATGCGTCCAACACCCCCCGATGGAAAGACGCCACACTGCCGCCATCTCGTATAGTTCGCGCGACCCGCTCAGCCACAGACCCCCGACAATAGGGATACACGAGTTCAAGTAGAGTGCCGTCCGACATCCCCGGGAAGTCGGACAGCTGAAACAAAATCCGAAAAAAAATCATCAACTGGTCCACGTCCAGTCCGTCTACAACCGGAAGCTCCTGCATAATTGAGGACAGGGGGTTATGTAAGTTATTATAAGAGACGCGCGATCCTTCCGGAAGCGTCGGCAATGGAGCCGCAGGGTTTGACGTCTGCGCTATGTCCGTTTCAGGAGGCTGGGGAGAGCTCACGGAAAGCGGAGACTTCACAGGCTCGAAGTTCCGCAATGCTTTAGCCACCTGTTCCGCAATCAGCTTCAGCGTGGCGCTGACTTCAGCGATTGTAGTTTGTGCGGACAAGTTCTCCAGTCTATGTTGCAGATGTTCCGCTCGCTGACGCACTCTCTATCTTGCCCTGAGGTTGGAAGGGGCCGACTCAAAATCTTCCATCACCTCCCGTAACTCTCCCCACTTCTCCTGGCACAACTCGAGCTCGGCCGTCACATCAGTGACCTTTACAAGCGACGTCGTCCCCCCCGGACGCGAGGGCGTCTCTTAACTGCTTCCTCAAAGAAGCGACATCCCCTTGGGGCCTCCCACCCCGGGACTTAATCTCAAACTCCAACTCGTGCTTAAGAAATAAATCAGGATTTATCACGCTCATGTAAACACTTATCCTACAAACCACAAACAACATCAAAAACGAAAATCACTAAACCAGGAATACCTTGAGTACAGTTCTTCCATCAAGAAGACCCCCGGGTTCTCTAGCGCTGCGGAAACCTGGCCTATTCTGAACCATGCAAACCCCGACGAAAGGAGACAAGAGACAAACAACAATACTACACACACATAACAGCAAACAGCAACTCGACACACACGTCGTACCAACACATAATTCACAACAACCAGCTAACCATCAACTACAAGTCCTAATTCGGGAATTAAAAATACTTCGACATCAACCGGACACAAGTCGGTTCCGGTACCGATTTCCGATCGGGCCATACCGCATCCCGTCAATATACCACGCTAAACACCGACCCTAATTAACCTTCCATCTTCCAGGCCACGCTTGAGACTCCCCGGCCGTACAAGCTATCAAAATTTTTAAACACCATTAACCGCCTCAGTGGTGCGACCCGACTCATAAATTAAACAACTTATAACTAGCCTACACGGGCCTATATCAACTATGTTACAACGATCACATTAATATTTCCGAGTCTGCAAGCCCCGTCACACACCAGGACCCAAGGGTTCAAGCCTAGAATGAACCACGCTCTGATCTACCATTTGTAACCCCTCTTTCCTTTTTTTTTTTTTTTATGAGTATAAAAACAACTTAATTTATTTTAATATTTTTTGTTTTGGAAAGAGAAGCCACAAGTTAATTAGGACTAGGCCGAAGCCTAGAGAAGCAAAAATTATGGACGGGACTTGCAATAAAACTCAGCCGTAACAGAACGATAACAATTTATTTTATTTCATGCCCTGCTTTAATATTATTAAACTAGAACAACATGTGTGCCCAATCACAAGTATGAATAAAGGTAAAGCATAACAAGTGTGTATCAATATAAAACATAACAAGTGTGTATAAATCTTAGGCATAACAAATGTGTATAAATATAAAACATCATAATTGTGTATAAATCTTAAGCATAACAAATGTGTATAAATATTAAGCACAACAAGTGTATATAAATCAGTGAACACATGTATATATATTTATAAAATTCTCTCCCATCTCGTGGCTAGCTAGACACATAACAACACACACAGAACATAAGGTACACAAACCCACAATCACATTAATTTTAACACGCATGCCCCTGGAATGCACCCACCTACCCGGTAGAGTAACTACAATCTTATAACCCAGCAGTGATCAAATATACGCCCGTCGGCAACCCGTTCAGTAGAATTACATAAAGCCAAAACCCCCAGGAAGGATGATAATAATCCATGAGGCATAAACAAAACCGGACCACCCATTTGTCTAGCATTCCATTGATCAATGACCCATGATGAGCGTGTGAACCTTAAGTTCCTTTCACATCATTAAGTAAAATTGACAGAACTACATCACCTACTTTCAAACAGTGTTTATAGAATTCTAGACAGTTATTTGACTTCACAAAATTCCAAAGGAATTAAATCTTTATGTACCTTAATAAACAGAAATTAATTGCTTGAGGCTTTACTATTTCAGAAGATTTTGACAATATATAATTTACCCAAAAAAAGAAAATGATGAATACATGTTTTATAGTCAAAAATTAAACAGCAAATCCTATAAGTGGGAAGTCAACCCATATGTGTTTGCCAGTTAAGAAAACAACCAGTTTAGCCCTTGTGCAAGGGGCAAAATCAGCTAAAATATTTCCAGAAAATTAGTAAATTATTTCTATTAGCCTCAAATGACAATATAAAATAATTAAAAGAAAAAAGAATACAATAAGGTGGTTGTTCTCTGGCATCTGTGGGAGCGCGCCCACATGTAGTTGACAAAATTTGACAGGCATTCAACCGGTCTGAGGTTGCACCAGCGTGTGTCAGCGAAAAACTAAGTCCCCCTTTGTAACCCCTGAAAACGTCCCAAAAAAAACAGGAAAGCCCCCAGCCCTTAAATGTGAAACCCATAGTCAAATTAAATTTTATACACCGCTGTTCCAGCCGGAACCGAGCTACTGAGCAATAATTAAATTTTGTAAAGAGTAAAATGAAAATGAGATGCAACTGTAAAATGGTACAAGAGTAAAATATCTCTGGCGCGCTCCCCCAGTGCAGCACGCACTTACAGGCATTGCATTTAGTGTTATATAAATGAGTTATAAAAAAGTTTATGAATTTAAGTTATAGTGTTCAGAGTCATGATCACAGCTCAACTTCCCGGTAGACAGTCTGGACACGTGGTCCCATGGCTTCTAGGCTATTTACAGTAAACGGGCACACTGCCGGCCTGGCCCCAAAAAATGAAGTAAATGCATGAATATCACCTTATAAGTGCTGGCGAGTGCAACATAGAAAATCAGTCTCCATCTCCCTCTTCGTATAAGATCTTGTACATGGTTCACAGCTTAGGCAGGTGTACAGCCATCAGCAAGCCAGGAAACCGGCTTAGTTCGAGAACCCGGGAGTCAATTTACGCTTTAGCTTGGCATGTAGAGACAGAAAACTTCGTCGTAACGTCCGAAGAGAGAGACAGCCAGACCGGTGTATTTCTCCGTGGGGGCAGTGAGTTCAACTGGTCGTTAGCAGCAAAGCTAGACGACCCTTCAGCACGAGCTGCGCGCGCAACCTTAACTGCAGCGAGCAAAGTTCAGCCGCCCCTGCTCACTTTTACAATCAGAATACGACTTTAACTAAAATTTTATTAACGGCCGGCTTTAGACCGGCACAGTAGTACACATATAAAAAAGTAGCCCTTTCCCCTTCAACTACCCTTTTCGTTTTTAGATATTTCATCTACATTTCTTCAGTGGATTATTATTGCCTTCTTCTCAGGATACCTTATTTATCAAAATTAAATACTTTACTCTTGTTAAAACATAAAACGTTGCAGGTAAGCTACCCCTTTCCCTTAACCGATCTTCACCAAAATCAATAGGTCTTCAGTCCTCTACATCGCAGGTAAACATGCAAAATATTATTTGAATCTGTTTGAATTTGCGGCAGTTATCTTTCGCCATAGAAAAAATTATATACATAGACACACACACACTTAACGAAAAATGACTTTTCGTTATGTTTTGAGGGTAGTAAAATCAGAATCAGCCCTTATCTCAAACACAATTTTTTTCGTCATCACCATTCTTCCATTTCCTTATGGAACATAGAAGTAAAATTGATATAGGACAGAAACGTGACAGCCAGCTTTATGCGTTTTTGTAAATCTGAGCATGACCTGCTATACTGGAAGGCGGAAGGTTCCACGTGGCAACACTGTAACGCTCTTTTCCTTAATGGCGGCCGACGCTCGCACGATATGTAAAGTTTAAACAACAATATTGTTTTATTTACATTCCCGTTTAATAGCTGTTTCAATAAAGTATTGCTTCTTGTGGATTATAACATTATTACACATCTTACTGTTGTATTATTCGATAAATACAATTACCAATTGTGTACTTATAAACTGTTGTACTAACTCATTATTTCAAAAGATACATATTCATGCGATAATCATTAGTACGATACTAACAACATTAATTTGTTCATTGGTGTCACAGTACATACAAATTCATTAATTCATGCTATACTAACTCATTAATTTCTTTACAATTTAAGACTTTACAAGGATACATTAAATTATAATAGCAAATATTTTATATATACCTTGAAATTTACGTCCTCTTAACCTTATACACTCAACGCAAGGTAGTGTGAGAATGTTCACCATGTTATAAAAAATTAATGCGTTTCTTTATTTTCTGACTTCTGAGTTCTCCTGATGGTCCGAAACAGATGTTTGAACTTATGCGCACTTACCCACGTAATATTCCGTATTTAAAAAAACACTGTGAATTAGCTATTGGATATTACAGACTTGCTTCAGATCAGTGCTATCAACAACAATTTTGCTCGTATTGAATCACCTCTCTGAAACGTGGATTCAAAGGGGGGGGATTCCCCTCCACCCAAAATAATCACAGCAAACGAAAGTTTTTTCGTTGTCTTGTGATTGTTGAATGGTTTTGTCATTGTGAATATGATAAAAGATTATGTACGTTATGTACGTTCATGGTTTTATTCTATAATTACGTTAAATTGTAACTGTACCTTACCACCATGTTAATTCTTGTTTGATACATAACTTAAATGAGTAGTGTGTATTTTAACCTGTAACTAAATATTATTAAAAGAACAGTGAACTGACAAACACAGATACAATTTATACTTGTACGTTAATAAGCTTGTTGTATTGACAATACCACATTGTATTTTTGTTTTCACTCATTCCTTTCATTTTTATTAAAGAATGGTCCAACTTTACGTATTTCCCCCTCCCCAAAAGTCAACTATCCCTCCCAAATTGCTTGCTGGATCCACCCCTGCTCTAAATCTCTTTGATTTTCCCTATGCAGATTTGCAATCCAAAGTCACTCAAAAATTCTGTTCAACGATTGTGTAACTACCAGAAACCTGCTTTCAAAAGTTATAACCTCATCACCAGCTAAAAGCAACGTGCCGATTTCTAAGTTGCCAATTATAAAATCCTGTGGAAGCCTCATCTACCAATCTTGCATAACATCCTCCATACATAAGTTAAAAAGAAAAAGTAATAGTTGGCACCCATTACGTACTCTGCAGTTGATCTGGTTGAGATTAGTAATACTGCTAAGTTTTTCTGTTTCAATTAAGATTGTATTATCCGCAAAAAAGCTTCGTATAGCTCCAAGTATATGTTGTGAGATTCTTTTCATAGTCATCGTCTCCCATACCTTCCTGCTGTCTACTCTGTCAAGAATCTTTTGAACGTCTATAACAGATGTAGAGTAAAACAGGTGATATTTTATATCTTTTACAGTGAACTGTGTTACTGTAAAAGCGCGGTCTAAGGACGCTCTGTCCTTCCTGAAACCACGCACCTTCGAGAGAATGACCTCCGTTAGCCTATTGCGTTTAGTTGTGTAATTATAATAAACACATAGTCTTTGTAAGAACTAATAGTTACTGTAGTCATTGAGGTCTCTTTCTTGAATCTAGGAAAGCAGGTTTCTGGTATCTATACAATCATTGAACAGAATTTTCGAGGGACTTTGGATTGCAAATCTGCATAGGGAAGATCAAGGAGATGGTTTTTTAGAGGAAAGGTGAATCCAGCAAGCAATTTGGGAGGGATAGTTGACTATTGGGAGGGGGAAATATGTAAAGTTGGACCATTCTTTAATGAAAATGAATCCATCAGTCTTTGTGAATGTGGACAGTGAATTGAAATTCAGCAAACGATTTTGCGACAAGGTAGATGCATAGCTGCTAAATAATAAACATATATGTTTAGAAACCTAAAAATAAAGAAAGAAATTACAATCCAATAAAAATGAATTAAAAAGACATAAATATGGAAACAGAGCCCTACTCTCAGCAAGACACAATTAGAGTCGACAGACAACTAATTGGTTCTAGAAAGTTCTTTTCTTTCCATTAATATTCTGTTGCATTATTATGTTTTCTAAACCGCCTTGCAACGTATTAGAAACTTTTGTAAGCAGACATAAAGATAATTTTGTAACAGCGACGCGCGCCTAATGTGGGTTTCTTGATTATACAGATGATTTTACTTCTCCGCGACAGTGAAAAGGGAGTCAATAAATCTGGTATCCGAAAACACAGCGGGCGTGGTACTGCGACAAATCAGTGTCACTGATGTGTAATAGAAAAACGCTTTTACTTTTTGTCCTCACATTTCAATTCTCGACCACATGTGTAACCGAGTTATCAGAGTTTAACATTCATGACACAGGAAAATGACTCTGGTCTTTTTTGTACGGTAACAAGAAAATGTTTATTACAAATTTTGACAAAAATGTAATAAACCCTGAAAACTTTTTCAAAAAATTTGCTTACGTAAATTCTTCTTGTACTTCTGCGTAGTATTTTCTTCTTTTACCTCGTAAATACTTCCGCCTCATAATACCCAACTTAAGGTAATTGACCTGTCCACTCATAGAAAGGCCAACATTACTGCTCGGCTATTACTCGCCTTTTCGTCATACTTTTCACACCTCCAATAATATTTTTGTGTAATTTTTGTATGAAAGTATTAGATCTACATATTTATTGGTTGCTTTCATTTCTCATTTTCAATAGTACATTTTTACCTTAATACCTTTCTAGTCCTCGGTATTAAAAAAACTGGCCTTCAAATTATAATGGCCCTATCAGTTTTTTTTTTTACTTCCATGTTCCTTAAGGAAATGGAAGTATGCTGATGGCAAAAAAAATCGTGTTCGAGATTATTGCAGATTCTGATTGAACTACACTCAAAACATGAAAAAAAAAGTCATTTTTCGACATGTGTGTGTGTGTGTGTGTGTGTGTGTGTGTGCGTGTGTGTGTGTGTGTGTGTGTGTGTGTGTGTGTGTGTGTGTGTGTGTGTGTGTGTGTGTGTGTGTGTGTGTGTGTGTGTGTGTGTGTGTGTGTGTGTGTGTGTGTGTGTGTGTGTGTGTGTGTGTGTGTGTGTGTGTGTGTGTGTGTGTGTGTGTGTGTGTGTGTGTGTGTGTGTGTGTGTGTGTGTGTGTGTGTGTGTGTGTGACTGTGTTAGATTTTTTCTATGGCAAACGATAACAGCCGCAAATTCAAACATAATCAAATAATTTTTTGCACACAGTCCTGATTTGTAGAGTACTCAAGATCTATTGTTTTTGGTGAAGATCGGTTGAGGGAAAGGAGTAGTTTACCAGCAACGTTTTTTTATCAAGGGCAATTTTTTTTCTATGGCAAACGATAACAGCCGCAAATTCAAACAGAATCAAATAATGTTTTGCATACAGCCCTGAATTTTAGAGTTCTCAAGACCTGTTGGTTTTGGTGAAGATCGGTTACGGGAATAGGGTAGTTTACCTGCAACATTTTATGTTTTAACAAGGGTAATATTTTGTTTATGATGAACGATAACCGCCGTAAATTCAAACAGAATCAACTAGCCCTTTGCGTACCTTTTTAAATTACACAGAACTCAAGGTCTGTTGATTTTGTTGAAGATCGGTTAAGGGAAAGGGGTAGTTTACCAGCAACATTTTATGTTTTAACAAGGGTAATTTAACTAATTAGAAATAATATTAGGCATTACCTGTATTAACTTCCCGTCTTGTGACTTATCTGTTTTAATTTCTAAAACGACGCGTTTCGAGGATAAATCCTCATCTTCAGGTTTTTAAAATTACAAAAACATCAAATTCACCCGAACGGGGTCGTCAATCACTTAAAACACATAAAAACACCACATATAATGTTACACTGATATAGTCTCGGCACAGTCCGATGCGCATCGTCTCGTTGCCAACGAAGAACAGTTAATCGTTCTAATAATACCGTCAGGGGCACTAAGTCGCTGTTTCTCGACGTAGACTCTTCATCGTAAACAGCAGGCACTAAAATAACATACACCCAACGATCTACGTGGGAACGGCAGAACCATTATCATCATCATCATACAGGATTTGCACATACACACACCCGCGTGCACACACACAAAACAATAGGTGAGCGTACGCTCAGACACCCTACGACCTTGGCGTTGATTTATACACTACAGATGTGTTCGGTGTTGCCACAGAAATGTCATCATGTAATTGTACTGTTGCCACACACAAGCGCGCGCGTACGACACTCACAATGATTATCGTCTTTAAATAATAGAATAAATAATTCAAAGGTTTTTAAAAATATATAAACACTTGGAACGTTTCACAGTTTTTGTTTAACTCTGACAGCTGTTTCAACTTCTTAACCCATTGTCAAAGAGATCAGTGTAAAACTAAACAGAGGATGTTAGGGTAGTGAACATCTGTTTAGGGCGTGTATCCGGAAATGTGAGGTGTGAAGATGAAGGGGTGGTTGTAGGAGCTAAGGGAAGGTCAAGTGTCTGTAAAAACTATATATAATCTGAATGCAAAATGTAAAATTAACTACACTAAATAACAGCTTTTAATAAAGGGAATAGAATTTTATATTTTGCATTCAGATTATATTTAGTTTTTACAGACACTTGACATTTTCTTAGCTCCTGCAAACCCCCTCCATCTTCACACCCCACACATGTCCGGATACACGCCCTAAACAGATGTTCTCTATCCTAACGTCCTCTGTTTAGTTGTTCACTGATCTCTTTGACAATAGCTTGAGAAACTGAAACAGATGTAAGAGTTAAATAAAAACTGTAAAACGTACCAAGTGTTTATATATTTTAAAAATTTGTTTATATTAATATGTTTCACCAAGTGGCCAACGAGTCATCAATTAATATCGTGAATAAATAATTAACACTAAAAAAATTGTTGACAGGATCTTTAATAAACAAAGACACTCGCATACGACAATTACGCTATCTAAGCACAAAATGTATTGACCATGACACAGTATAGCAACAAATAATAATAAGCGTCATTTACAAATATCCGCACACAGTAGTTAACAATTACACGGTAGATAACAACTAAATCACTGTCAAATAACACGCACTGAGTTGCAGATCACAACAAATATATATATATATATATATATATATATTAACATGTAGTGATATGCCGTCTGCTGACTATGGCGAGCTGGCACAAACGGTACGATTACATATGGGAAAGTCACACAGTATTACTGACGATAACCTGTCCGTCTCTAGGAAGGTGTTGGGTTCTTGCGCACCGTGTGCAAACCATTTCGTAAGTTACACGTCTTGCTTATATTATAGGCATAAGTATTAATAAAATAAAAGTATTTGGTTGGATAGCCATTTGGGTGAATATCAGGGTGGCTTTAGGAAGGGCTGATCCTGACCAGAACAAATATTCACTCTGAGGTCAATAATCCGTCACAGGCTACTCAATTCAAAGGAGATTGTAGTAACATTTGTTGATTTCAAAAGGCCTTTGAATCTGTTGATAGAGAAACTATAGATAAAATAATCCGAGAATTTAGTGTTAAATCTAAACTGGCAAATCTAATCCGTGAAACCCTTACGGACACAGTCTCAAAAATAAAATTCATGGGAGAAATATCTCAACCGTTCAGGTGTAATTATGGTGGTTTATCCATAATTCTTTTCAACTGTGTCCTGGAGAAAGTAGTAAGAATTTGGAGTGAAAAATTAAAGGAATGCAAAATATCACCAATCATGTTGAGAAGAAGGAACAAACGTACTGAAATAAACTGTTTGGCATTCGCAGATGATTTTGCTGTACTTTCTGAACATCTGACATCTGCAGTAACGCAAGTTAATTTTTTAAAAGACATAGCCAGTAGAACAGGCTTAAGAATTTCTGAAGAAAAAACAAATTTCTCACGAACATTAAAAATGCGCCAAAATTCCTGGTAACAGATATTGGTTGAATAGAGAGGGTTCGAAAATTTAAGTATCTGGGAGAAAAAGAGAATGGTTTAGAAAAATCTTTTGTTGAAGAAAGGATTCATAAAATGGAAAGGCCATATGGTATAACTAAAGATATTTACAATAAAAAGTGCATATCCAAAAATGCGAAAATAAGGCATTACAGTACAGTAGTGAAGCCAGAATGCCTATATGCAAGTGAATGTCTAGCATTGAATTATAATTTAGACAAACTAGAAATATTGGAAAAACGAATCACTAGAAAAACATTAGGCCCACGAAAAACTTCAGAAGGTTGGAAATTAAAAAGTAATGATGAAATATATCAATGTATAGACAATATAACAGAAACAATGAGGAAAAGAAGACTATTATTTTTTGGACATTTATAAAGAATGACCAACAACAGGTTAACAAAGCAGATCTTTAAATATCTGTGGGGGAAAAAGTCAACATCAAGTTGGATTAAAGAAGCCCAAAAGGATTTAGAAAAAATAATATATAGGCCTACACGCAGAAGAAGCAATTGAAAGAGACGTTTTTGGGGCAAAAGTGTTAAAAATAGAAGGAGCCCAGGGTAGGAGAGAGAAAAAATTCAGGTTCAAAGTGGGCTCAAGACAGGAAGAAGAGAAACAGTGGAAGATGAAGTAATATTGGAGAAAAAGAAAAGAACAAAGAATAAGGAATTGAAATTGGCATGTGGTCCTTAGATGGCCGATAAAAAAAATTTAAAAAATAAAACTAATGAAACTAATAGACTATTATAAATTTCAACAGAATAACATTTCGTATTTATATGACGAAATGACGGTGAAGTGAAATACAACAGCAGTAATGTAGCGCTAAAGTTGCTAAAATAAAATAAATAAATAAAATAAAATAAAGCGCTAAATAAAATTTGCGGAGTGTTCACAAAAGCAAGGGGAGCGCCGGATGCGTCGGTCTGTGGCCCTCCCAACGGCTGACGATTTCGCTTTTCTTCCAATTTGTAGTGCTTTGACACTGTCTTTTCTTGTATTTTCTGCTTCCGTTGTTCAAAGTAATCAGTTTCGTCATTACGAAAACTTACTTATGTATTTACACCTACTTTTACTAGAAACCGTACAGTGTATTTCGTAAATTACATGAACAAAGTAAATCTTTTTATACGCTCAGGAAGGTAAATAATGTTCTTATAGGCTTTCCCCATCTGCTTGAGAAAGCTTTTCCCATGATAGTTACGAAATACTTGTATTATTTATAACGATAAAATTGTTTTAAGACTTCTTTGATTGTATCAGATATCTCGTACCAATTTTTGTTGTTGCGTGACCCGTCCAGTCAAAATCTAAATACTATAAGCCTATGCCTAATATTACAATTGTTTGTCTTCTTGATTCGTTCACTTACAAGCTTCGTACTAAAACAAACGTGCAGAAATAAACATTTCGCTGTATTAAGAATCAATTTATCAACGATGTAAATCATCGTCACTACTTTCATTGTCATCTCCTTCATCATCTTCATAATCTGCTTGTTAAAGATCAAGTGAAAGGCCTGTTTCGATTTAAGATCTAGTGTACGCTGGCCGTGTTCTTTAATTTGTGTCCATTTGTTTTCTTCTTTCTCCTGACTTCTAATACAGCGTTTAATGTTCATGGATATCTGTGTTTGAGTGTCTTAAAATGGGGTGTGTGGTGGTGAGGGGTTGTATGTTAATCAATATTATTTAGCAACACTGCTGTGATGCATCATCTTATATGTGACATGCTTCAAGTATTATACCGTATTTTTATTCTCGGTTGTGCTGGTCTGTTATGGTAAAGTATTTGTGTTTAGATTGGTTACTGTTGTTCTGGATGATAACGTGGGAGTTTGCTGGCTCCAGGGTTGTAACGGGGTTTCACGTACAGTCCTTCTTTGTGAATATATACAGTATTTTTCGTTTAAAAATTGTGTAGGGTTTTGTATTACTTTGTGTACTGATTTATTAGTTTAGATACAAACTTATTGTTTGATCCGTCTGAATATATCTTGCTTGTGAGAGTTTAGTAACTAATATGGCCCCTAGACACGTTACTAGCGTACAATAGGGTAAGACGATTATGGGCTATGCCTTAGGGTTTAACGTCGAGCCCGATTTTTTTTTGAGCTGCCTCTCATAAACTTATTACCGGACCAAAAAGACTAGTTTCCCCCTGTTTGAGATATGCATAATTATCTTTAACGTGGTGCTTTCTCCTTGCCTTACACATCCTTCGCTTTAGACCAACAAAGGGTCATCCGCCTTTAGGAGCAATTTCTTACTCCAAGCGTAAGAGGTACTCTAACCTCTACCTGGTGACAAGTATCAGCTGGCATTAAGTCTCCAGAGCCGCTATAGCCTGCTGTGAGTGTTTCCTACCCATTAATTTTTAACATTGAAAATGTTTAAAAGGACGTGTCGCACATTTGCGGCCGATTGCTGGTGCGTGATCGAAAATGGGAACCGGTGAGTTTCCATAGAAACTACTTCTTTGTTGTCAGTAACGTAGCACACATATAAAATTTCGCTTATGAATGCGACCACATTTAACTTATAATCTGTACATTGGTAAATGAAGAATGAATTCATTGATTGGTGAATGAACATAAATATATATATTTTTTAGATTTATTGAAGCATTTTCAATGCTTTTCTCTGTGCATTGCATTTGTGCAACGCCTGTAAATTTTTTATATTTTTTTTCATATAAAAACATGTACAATTATAGGTGAAAATTCCGAGTTTGAAAATATATAAATTTTGATACATTTGAGAGTTATTTAAAAGACAGTATTTACTGGTTTTGTATTTTATAAGAGATTTTACAATTTCACTTTCATGGATTTGCTGGGTTACGCTGGATCAGTCCGGACGATCCTGCTTTTACACTAGACGTTGTCCTCCTAAGGTGGGATATCGATCTCAGGGTTTCCTCCTGAGCGTTGTGTCCGTCCAGGTTGCTCCTGATTCAGCCCCCTTTGACAGCCATCGGTCGTTGAAAATCCCAAACCCCGTGCCTGACTTCGTGCAACTCGATTCAGCCGTTCGTTTTATATGATGAAGCGTTCTAGATTTTACCAGATAATTGACCACGTTTGCTGAATATGAACTTACGGTTTCTAGACCATTCAAACCACGTGTTTTCAACTGCATGTGCTTCCATACCTAATTATTTTGTCGATTATAATACTATTAAATTATATTATTGTTATATTAGAGTGTTAGTGGTCTCAAATATTTCTACTAGTAATTTTGTACAAACCACTATGTTGTCTTTGGTATTGACGAGCGCTTTCGGCAGTCAAGCCATCTTCAGGTCATTTATCAACCTTAATCTCCTACTTTATTTCTCTGCTCCATTATTCTTCTACTCCTTAGATTTGTCAAGCTATTAATTTATTGTTGTATTGGAGTGTTAGTGGTCTCAAATATTTCTACTAGTAATTTTGTACAAACCACTATGTTGTCTTTGGAATTGACGAGCGCTTTCGGCAGTCAAGCCATCTTCAGGTCATTTATCAACCTTAATCTCCTACTTTATTTCTCTGCTCCATTATTCTTCTACTCCTTAGATTTGTCAATCTATTAATTTATTGTTATATTAGAGTGTTAGTGGTCTTAAATATTTATACTAGTAATTTTGTACAAACCACTATGTTGTCTTTGGTACTGACGAGCGCTTTCGTCAGTCAAGCCAACTTCAGGTCGTTTACCAACCTATAAAGAAAATATAGTGATTTTTACAAAATTACTAGTAGAAATATTAAATTATATACTGATTTAATTATAATAAATACTATTAAAATTTATGCAGGCTAATATTAAAATAATTACACATTAGTAGTTATTCCAATTTACACGCTAACATAAACGACTTGTAGTGTGTCTGTTAATTGGGTTATTGTTACTTGTCTTCACACAATTCGTTACGCGTACTACACTTATTCACTTTCACACTGCACTGCTTTTTTATTATATACTATTGTCGTACAATACGTTAACATGCAGTACTTATTCTAATAACAATATTGTCTCAACAACATTCACACCCCTTTGCACAAGACACCAAACAAGGCTTATTGTAACTATGTCATATAGTGTGAATGTTTGTCTGATTGTAATCGAAGACTACATATTCATTCTTAAATCAATATGCAATAATAAATAATAAATAGCTCACATAAACACATATACTCTAGACCCTTATATTCTTAAGGAAATAAAGGTACAATTATTGTACCGTAATTATATTTTCATAATTTTTTTAGGAAATATAACCTATTGTTTCGTCGATCATATGGAAGAAAGTAATTGGATACCAGAGAATTTATTACTGATGGGGATTAGAAGACCAATGGCTCTGGCGCCAGTCTACTAATGTAGAGATACAGGATTCGATTCCCAGGCGTAACATAAAACCAGATGGGTTTGTCAGCACCGCCAGGTCTTACTAGACCTGCGGAAATGAGTACCAGGGATAATCTCCTCCAATAATAATTGGTGACTGAAGCGTAATACTGACCCCACTGCCTTCCTTGTATTTCAAAACGCTCCTAGATTGCTCAGTTTTATCCATTAATATTAGAATGTATCTCTCTCAACTTTAATAACAGTTTTTATTAAGGAATTCCCTGACACAATTCTTCAAGTTTACAATTGCTCATCACACATCGGTGTAACAATCAATAAATGTCACTTAATTAACAGAGTCGTAATAAATGCAAGTCACAAATTATAATTATCCTCATACAAAAATTTACAACTAAGTTTTACTAAAAATTGCACTGTCCAATAAGGCATACTGAATCGTGTCTCACAATAGTCTCATACGTGCTGTAATAACGTTGTTAAGATATTGTCCTAGATGTCTTTTTTTTCAAGATGTTCGAGACTGGTCCTTGTTAGGACCAGACTTAGGCTGTTCTGGGGCAAGCCCCCTTCAGCCACATGGGTAGGAAAGTCGGTTGGGTTCGCACGCAAGCGCAGACCGGCCGTTGAGAAAGTGGAGGTACCTGAAAGTTAAGAGAAAGTGTCTGTATTGGTGATGGTGTGGTAACCTCTAGGAGAGGGAGAGGGGGTGTTTCAGTTGCTAACTTCAAGACAGGCGACCAGAGACGAGCAGCGTGTGACGCCGAAGATGGCAGGAAGCGTCGTAATGGCGTCAAGAGATCGACGTGGAACATGTTATTTGGGTTTTGTGTTAGGTAGTTATGTTTTGTGGGAAGTAAATTATTTTATTTTATTATTTCGTAGTAGCGATTAGTTGACGATTCTGAACGGGTCAGAGGAATTGTGTACGGTTGAGTGTATTTTATTTTATTCGGTTCGTTGTAGCCAGTGTACTCATTAGTCGGGTCCAGGGACCCTCCTGATGCGAGTTCTTCTGCGTCGATTTCTGGGTAGAGGCGCACCCGCAGGAGCCAGGAAAAGATGTCAGCACCGTCGGCCAACGTCTAGAAGGCGTAAAAATTATCGAGAACATGAGAAAGCGTTGCGTCGTCCTGCTGTTCACAGAACGCGTGAAATCAGTCACGTAGCCATACTCGCAATCTCTCAACTCATCTTAACACTATTGGAAAAGTAAGTAACGAGTGCCGAAGTTTACGTCAAAACATAAGGTGATGTATTCTGAAAACTGTTACCGTAACTCGTCATCTTCTGACAAACAAATACAGCCACATTTTTCTCTTTGTCACACTATATTGGGATTTATATAATAATAGGCCTACCCCTTTTCGGTTAAAAATTATGTTTTATTGATATCATTACTGACCCAAAACGTTTCGTGTATTCTATGATTTGACATCTTTAGCAGTTGTTTGAATGACATTTATTTAATAACAAAACGTGACATATTTTGAACATCTGTATATTAGGCCTACCCATCACCATTAATTTTTATATTGGCCAATCGTGCTTGGATTTCATAACATACACTTCATTCTTCATGTACTCTAATATTTTGTTCAGCTTTTTTTTTTTTACTGTTTATACACAATATCTAAGTGACAGTACAGCCTAGTTGTACCAAAAATTTGCAATTCAGAATTATGGTTAAATTACGCACCGGCTCAGCAAACAACTCTCGATAAATTCAGTTCCAATCCGCGGTATTTTATGCGCGGTTCTTATTGCTCTAATACATGAATAGTTTTCATCACAGCGGCCGACATTCTCCAATTGAATTTCAAATCGCTGTGTCAGCGAACAATAGAAGTGGGCCGGTTAATTCAACGCCAAATGACTTTATGTTCTGCAGTTTTGGTCGAGCGGAGAAACTAGACATTTTTAGCGGATTAAAAACAATGAAAACTTGTCTCTTCCATTTCAGTAACTAGTTTACTGACACAATAATAGGTCAAGGTGTGGCAGGCAGTCACCGCGCACAATATCGGCGGTAAACTTTTAATTGTTCTTATGTTTTTAAATAAAATGCGTTAGTCACACTGTGTTATGACGCAAAAATAAATTAAATATTCCTCTCAAATATATTTCGATTGTGTAAACTAGCAGTGGACAAAGTAATTTTGTTTGACAGCCGGTTACTACAATTAGTACCCCTTTCGAAACATTTTCTAACTGAAACGATTATACTCACTGCAGCTATCTACCATTAAATCCGGCCATTTAATTACTCCTAAGTCTGCGTCAATCACATTTAAGGTCAATATTGCTACGAAAATTACGGAACCTTTTAGAAAAGACGAGAGTGTCGTTGTACACGCTTCTCGACTAGCCCAGCGTGTGGCGTCTGTGTCAAGGCCGTCCACTAACGTAGTATTCCAGACTATTCGAGAGCACTTGTAACTACGCAAATTATGCTGGCACGCCGCCAAAAGAATGGAAAATTATTCTGGAACACCTGCGTGACTTATATAAGTAACAGCGGCCGGCTTAGAGGTTAGTTACACCCGGCGAGATTGTAGAGTGCGAATCAAGTGGTTGTTGCTGATTAGTGGAAAGTTATTACTGTGTTACAATTAGTGCGTAACTCTGTTATTTGAGATTATTATTCCGTGTGGACAAATTTATCTTTAATTATTGTATAAGAGTACCTTGTTGATTTCATATTGTTATTTGTTACTAATTAAAGCTGGTAATTAGTGACTTCATTGGTGTCTGTATTTTGTTTTCACTGTACCATACAACCATCCGTAAGACTGTTGTAACAATAAAAAAAAATCCACCGCATAAACAATAGTAACATCAATGTTGAGAGAGAAAAACCAGTAAGGACGAAAATAATAATTGAAGGTCAAATAACAGTTAAACAATCCACTTCTATTATATGGGATATGACACTACCTACAGCAACAGCAGAAACATAAACGCTAAACTTGACAAGTGTACGATAAACTTCATGTGTCGTACAATGCGATGTATTGTAAGCAGGAAAAAAAAAAGGAGACGCAATTAAAGTTTTATAGCAAACTGCAATATGTTATATGGGTCTGATAATCGGGTAATGATAAGCCCAGATATGACCAGGATACAAGTTTCGAAGGTGACGTTTGTGCGTTCTGTGGAGTGACGCACACGAGCAGATAGAATACGTAATGAGGGTACACGCCGGGAATTAAATATTCCCTCCCTGAGTGGAAAAAAAGTCTAGTAATATCGGAATCGATTATTGTATCATATAGACCGAGTCACGGCTGAATAAAACAAATGCTCTTTGATAAGCCCAAAGGGAAGCAACCTCCGAAATGTCAAGGAAGGGACGGCTTGATGTTGCTGATCGGAAAAGGTGGTATCACCTAATCCTTCTAGAGAGAAGAAGAAGAAGAAAAACGTAAAAATCTGTAGGTGACACGAGGTATTTTCAATATCTTGGAAATTATATTGACTACGATAGGATTACTACATAGATCTTAAGTAAGGTTCAGATGGTCCGCAAAGCAATGTTTCAAAATATTAAAAACAGGATACGTCGAGAGGTACCTATTATTAAACATATAGTATATGCTGACATTCTCTAAAATATTACGCTTTGCAGGTGGCATACGTAATTGTGGTAGTGGGGAAATTTTGGGTAGCCATGAGGGAAAAGAGATTTGATTGACCTTGCAAGACTGCGTTTTCGTTGCACTTATTTCGCGACGCGCCAAGTCTGTTTAAACCCCTTGGAGCGCTAGGTGTACGGGGTGAGCCGTGCACAGTAGTGCCGTACATGAAGTTCTTACTTCAATAAATAATAATCGTAATAATTTAATGAATCGCCGTTAAAATAATTGAGCATGTAATAGCCTATTTGTGTCCCAAATCGTTCGCAACGCTACAACCACTAATACACAATCCCCGGTGGCTCGTACTAACACGAGGTTGTGCCAGTCGTTTATATAAGTCAGTTAGGCCTCATTTATACTTCCAAGTGACAGGCGACGGGTGGCAGGTGGCAGGTGCTAAAGAGGTAGGCGTCAGGTGGTGCAGCAGTTATACTTCAGGCTACTGTCGAGCCACTGCACAGGAGATGTCGTTTGTAACACGTCAGATGTTTCTCATGCTAGAAGTTGATAATGAAGTGGAGGACAGAAGGAGGAAATATTGTGTTCATCCGATAAACGAGTTGCGTGAAGCATGTTGTGAATTTCACCGTCTGTATTTGGACTTGAGATAAAACCAATCAAGTTTTTCCAACAGATGAGAATGTCTACTGATACTTTCGACTTCATTTTAGCAAGGCTGGGAGGAAAACAGGCGGAAGAGAACTTGTAAATTACCAATTACTCCTCCTGAAAAGCTTTACGTAACTCTAAAGTAAAATAAAATAATTTATGTAACAATTAAGTAATAAATTAAATAAGAATCTTTTATTTCTTAGTACTTGTAGTCACCAGTAAAACAACCAATACATTTTCGCATAATATGTATTTTATTTTCTTAAACAAACGTCGCACTTTCTTAAACAAGTGATTTTTCATGTATTACAAACATATATAACAGACAGGGATACATCGAATAATTTGTAGATAATATTTGTGTTGGGTAATCACCTAAATTCGTGATATTACGGATTCCTTACAGCTATAAAATTTGTTTATTAAAAATATTTTAATAAGTACAGAGTGTTTCTAGAATTGTGTATTTAGAGTACATATGTAATAATGAATCTAACTTTCCTAATTTCTGAAAAAAATAATGTATTCACCTTCATTCATCAACTGCTCTATTTCCTTCCAACTTTTCTCAACCACATCCATGTTTTTGTGATTCGGGTCTGCATCATTCCAAATTGCAGGCCTTGTCTGCACGTCATTATTTCGACACGAGAGAACACATGCAAATGTCAAAAAGCGCGGGAGACGTCGTCTGTATCTGTGACAAACTACACCGACAGGTGGTGAGAGTCACACGTTACTTCGCAGAATTATATAAACAAACCCATTCTCAACAATGTACCACATAGCTGCGGGTGACGCCACCCGACGTCTACCACTTGCCACACATCGCCTGCCACCTGGATGTATAAACGAGGCCTTAAGGTCTCTTAACTAAAAAGAAAAAACTCACCGCCGCCAGGATGCAGTCGATCACTCAATACGTATTGATCGTTAAAAAGTATGAACATTTACAGTTTATTAGACATCACAATGATGTACTACGATTATTCTTAGGACATCATTACGCTTCATTATGTCGTTTTACATAATAGATCATAATTCGCAATTTTTACATTGATCTACATTCGGCTAAAAACTAATGATTCACTTCAGAACTTTAAGGATTTGGCCCATATACCTTTTCGGTTTTAAGATTTACTTTACCCCAGGTAAATAATAAAGTACCGTTTAATGATCGAAAATGTTTCATTGTCTGATTTCGTTCATTTACGTCTCGTGGTTGCGATCATACGATATGTTGATAATCAAAGTGTATTGTATGATACCTGCTCCAACGGGTTTATGTTTAAGACGGTTTTCAGTCTGATTGTTTCCATCCGTTTACATCCCATTAGTTTGTTTTGTCCACTGACATGCGGTCTTATAATTTACTCACTAATTAGCTTGTTTCCTTTAGCCTATACTAATTAAAATAATTAGTATTTCTTTTATACACATAAATTACAAGATACTTTGAATTTAAAATTTTTTAATTTCTCTTATAAAGTAAAACCAAATATAAATAAATATCTTAAAAATTAATTAAATCCCTAAGTTTGTAGTGACCGTCAATCAATGAATTTTTCAGTTAAGGGTTTGTGAGGATCAGTAAAAAATATAACACAAAATTTTACCTTATTTGTGTTGACGTTTCGACAATGTTTATTCTCATCATCAGGACCTGTGTATGAATACAAAAGAAATGTCAAACACAACAGAACAATTATTTGTGTGAACGTGTTTGTGTATGTGAGTGTGTGTGCGTATGTGTGCATGTAAAAATATAGGCCTATAATTATATTATAGTAATTTAAATTGTAATAGTGTATAAATTGAGTTCTGTGATATAATTTTCTCGTTTTCTTAAAGAAAACATTTGAAGATGTAAACAAACTATCTCAACTCCTTCACATATAGACAATAATACATACATACGTACGCACACACACGCACATACACGGACACGTTCACCCAAATAATTGTTCTGTTGTGTTTGACATTTTTTTGTATTCATACACAGGTCCAGATTATGACAATAAACATTATCGAAAAGTCGACACAAATAAGGTAAAATTTGGGTTATAATTTTGACCGATCCTCACAAACCCTTCACTGAAAAATTAATTTTTCAATAGAACAAAAATAAACAAACGAGATGTCGAATATTAAAATTGTAGTAAAAAGACGCAGAAATAAAAAAGTAAAGTAAATGAACGACTTCCGTGGTAAAAATTGTTCTTCTCTACAATACATGTTAAACACTAAAAATAAATGAAAACCGTATTTACCGCATGCGAGCATGTAAAACATTAGCCATTCCACTGAGATAAATCGAAAGGACTTCTATTATTCCTACTATAAAAAAAATGACAGCAGAATCTTTCAGTCCTCTCTATGAATGTGATTTCTGAAGCTCATCTATTATATTGAGCTTATTTTTAAATAATATTTATGTGTAAGTATACTTTAGATACTACATGTACGATACACCTACGATAGAATAGTTAATGGTAGACTGAAGCCAATAACTTCAGGCATGGGAGATCATGTATAGATGCTTTCTTTACACATAAGTTAATAATTGAAAAGAGAGGGGGAAGATAACTTAGAGACGCATCTAGCATTCATTGATGTGTCGAAACCTTTTGATAATGTGAAACATTTGCTACGTTGGAGTATAACGGAGGAACTTATGTTATAAGACATCTCGTGGATTTGAATGGTAAATTATCAGAAAATATTCCTACAAACAAAGGTGTGAGAGAAGGGTCCCCTATTTCACCGACACTTTTTAATATCTACATGGACTACACATTTCGGCAATGGACAGCTAAAGTTGACTCGGGAACATCACTCCAGCGAAATATTCATGTGAATTCATTGCTTTATGCAGATGACAATGTAATGATACAGAAATCAGAAGACCAGTTACTAAGGGCGATATTTACGTTCAATGGCATCGTACAAGACTACGGGCTATGGATCTCTGCTACAAAATCTAAAACGATGGAATTTAAGGGATAGTATTCTATAAAATGTAAGACAGTCGTGAATAATTAGATTTTGGATCAAGTTAGTCCATTTCAATTACCTGGATTGTAATATATTATATGGAACCTACATTGTTTGGGATAGTATAACGTCTCTCCTGTTAAGACATTATAACATAGGGAACCAGTTTAATTGGTTGCTGTTAATTAAACCGGCTGCCGTTGTTAGTACAAATTACTTACCAACAAATTGGGAGAATGTAAATATCAGGAATTTGTCCAAGGTTACGTAAATTTACTCACTCTCGGGATTTTAGCAAAAACATCTCTTTATTATGGCTTCTTAAATAATGATTTAAAAATAATACCTTTAATGGTCATCTTTTTGTTTTTACGTTAAAAGGCACTTCTTATAGATTCTGCATCAAATGCTCTTATACTCTTTAAAGTGTTACTCTGATTAGCTCAAAACCATACAGTTGTATAGTTACATTGAATACCACGGATCCGGGTTTTAACTTTATAATATTCTAAAATGCTTCAACATTATGCAAACTATTTGAAGAATAGTTTGATCGAATTTCGAATTAATTTTTACCTTTAACCATCATCAGATTACTACTATTTCGTTACAGTAACTACAAACATTACTATGTTAAGATTTACATGATTTGATTGAGTCTTTACAAAAATGTACTGTTTTTGTTGCGGTTGTTAGAAAACAATATAAGCACAGAAGTTACGCTTTAGTGTCACCTGGGTATAATGTGAATCTGCGGCTGGTTCTCTTGCTGATCCTCTTCAGTAGGTTTTCCTGGATGTTGTTCGTTGTCGTTCGGGTTCCTCCATTTAGTTTGTTGGTTCTAAGTTGTGATCGAAGTCATGACGCTAGGATTCTGCTACCTGGAGCTCGTAAAGTTGTCGTCGTTGCTTCACTCCGGACGTTGGTGTTCACTTTTCACATTTTAGTTTTAACTGCACTAATGTTACCTTTTATATGGTATGGAACATACCTTACAAGTAAAGCCTTTTTATAAAGAGATGTGTCGGCTATGTTAGTTATTTTTAATTCTTTCTCTACATTTAAACTGCTTTACTTGTTTTACGTTTCACTTCGTTTCAACTACATGTGGAGTATGGAACCACGAAACACTTACTTTCTGCTACATCGTTTTGCAGTATATACATACGTTCATCTTCACGACACATGGTAAAGCTGTTAACTTGTCAGAGATTCTCGGTCGACTGGGGTTGATTTTGCGGCCGTGAGTAGGGAAGCGGGCGCAGTTCACACGCCGAGAGAAAAGTAGTTCGTACTTTTATTATTATTTTTTTTCCATTAATTAACTACTATTGATTATCCTACCTTTTCTTTATTGAGTTAGGTATTTCATTTATTGTTATCACGTCTTTTATTTAAATAGAATGATTATTAGTATTCGCTTCATAACAGTATAATTTGCATGTCCGTACTAGCCTTTTTAGAAGTTGGTACAGGTATATAGGTACAGAGGAGAGGGTGGACTATTTTCTCACGTGTTATTATGAATAAAATTATTTTGTGCTATTTAAATTGCCTTTAAATCGTCACAATAGTCGTCGTCGTCATCCTTTACGTTTTAGGCTATTGGGATAGTAATTTAACGAGATTTAGATGCCTCTGTGAAACGAATCATAAGTACCTGAAAAATAAAACACGGAAGATACACGAATGAAATTTTACAGAACTGTGGCTGTGTCCACATTCCTGTAGGCTAGTGAGGCGTTGAAACTTGATAAAAAGGACGTACAGAGGATTCAAGAAGCTGAAATGAAATTTCTAAGTTGTTCTCGCCTGGATCGGAAAAAGAACGAGGATATTAGACGTAAATTAAACATTGTATCGTTACACCAGAAGACTGAAAACCACAGGAGGAGACGATGTGAACACTTGAAGCGCATGGCTGATATCCGTCTACCCGTGGCTGCCTTGGGTTGTCACCCTATTGGGAAGAGAGATCTGGTAGACCAAGACCTACCTTGAGGTAGGTAGGAGGTAGGTAGGCCTCCTTAGAGTGGTGATGATGACGGTGATGATGATGTGTAAATTCTTTTTAGTCTGAATCAAGAGCGTGGCTTCTTAAGACGTTTGTTACAAAATACATTTATATGTACTTACACATGACCATAAAAAGTAAAAACGATTCATAAGCACGCGCCTACATTCTCTAATATGTGTGCTATATCATTAGCAGCACAACGTACTGTTTGCCCATTTTTGATCAAGCACCCAAATTTCTAGATAAACTAACAAACTGGCAAACAGACGAACAGATTTATTGACAAACTGGCAAATTGACATCCTATTAAAAATAGAAAACTGACGCCCTATTAAAAACACAATCTATAAAACTGATAAACTAAGAAACTGACAAATTGATGTATTAACAAATTAACAACTAAGAAAACTCACAAACTATAACAACGTGGCAAACTGACAAGCAAACAAATTGAAAAATTTAGGAATTGGCAACCTAACAAACAATCGGAAAACTGAAAACTAATACACAGACAAACTGACAAAATGGCAAACTAACGAACCGACAAATTGTCAGTCAGATAAATAGGAAGACATAATTGATGGGGCGAAAAGGGCTACGAACTGTAATGGAAGACATCGTACACACTACACCAACTTGTTGCCATACAGTTTATTTTGAAAGTAAACATTCGTGTAACATAATTAAACCAAACGTAAACTGGCTTGTGCAGACGACGACTCGCAATAGCAAAGATGAATAAAGCTAAACCCTAAACCCTTTGTTATACATTTTCCATGGTACAGCTTATTAAAACGTGTCTGCACCACTCTTACTTAATCCTAGTTACACACTGTAGTTACTGCCTGCCGACTTCAAAGTTGTGCTTTATAAAATTCTCATTACCTTTGTTCTGAATACTGTTTCCCAGAAGTGACCAATATACTCTACTTTCAGCGTCTACCGTTTAGTTGCGTTTATATTACACTTTTATTATCACACTTTTAAATACTTTGTGCTCATTCTCGCGTGCTCATATACTGTACGCACACCAGTTTTGCTGCCGTGACGACTGAGGAGCGGGAAGTCTACTGAATGATAGTCCGTGCTTGTGTTGGTGGGGTACTACTGGTTCTGTAAACATTCTTCAGACGGTCATAACACGTACTTAGTTGTGATTTGGTGTGCGTATTAGATTGAGCGTTCGTACATTACATGTCAGTATAATTTATTGAATATTTTGTTAAAGTGTGTTTTCTTATGCGCTACAAGAATTACCGTGTGAGAGAGAGACAGGTTACATCAAGACTGTGTGAAACATATGAGGGCTATTTTTTTTCAACCTCCGGTGAGTTGGCAAACCTGGTTCTGTTGTCATAGCAACAACCTGATTGTTGATTAAAGTTTAAAGAAGAGCGAATTGATGTTCATAATGAAGGAGGGCAAGGAAGAAAGTCCGTGAGGTCGTGCGTTGTTTGCGAACTCACCGAGCACAGAGTTTGCTATACCCAAGCTTCTGAGTAAGAATAACATAAAGAGCAGACCTAGAAATTTTAGGAAAATCAGCAGAAAGTTCAGTAATTGTGAAACGACGGCCTCTTGAACCATCCTGTCTACCCTTTCAACATCATCAGTAGCCACGGACTTTCTTCCTTGCCCTCCTTCATCATGAACATCAATTCGCCCTTCTTTAAATTTTCGACACCATTCCCGAACTGAACCATCACTCTTCACATTTTGTCCATACACATTACACAACCTTCGATGAATTTCTGCAGCACTATGACCTTCAGCTTGAAGAAATCTAATAACAGACCGAATCTCACACTTGGAGGCAATTTCAATTGTAGTTACCATAATTAAACTGTCGTCACCAAAGTAATGGATAAAATAACTATAAAATCAGTGTTTATAGGCTAGAACAAAGCCTCAAAAACATTAATCAACAATCAGATCGTTGCTATGACAACAGAACCAGGTTTGCCAACTTACCGGAGGTTGAAAAAAAAAATAGCCCTCGTATTTTAAATGTGTAGTATGACTGATGGATGCAGTGGAATGGCATACGTCACCACATTCCTTGCTCGGTAGCAAAGCCACTGCTGAGACATTATGTGTATCTGCATGCATATGAGATAGATAGCTGGGTAAATAGATAAATGCAGAGAGAGAGAGAGAGAGAGAGAGAGAGAGAGACGTTGCGTATTGTTGCTTTATAGACAATACTCCATTTGTATACAAAGTAAAAGAGGATTACACGCAACCAGGACTAAAGAAGAGCACACACACACTCATTGATTAGTACAAAGTTCTCGTTAGCCTCACAGCCTATTACGTGATTGTGTGTCAGTCAATGAATAATAAACACGTTACATCCTTTTAACTGTGTTGTATAAATTTTATCAAATTTTTTAATTATAACGTGCCATTAATTAAAACATTTTATGTTTATTTCTGCCGTATACCATGTTATTTATTCTGCTGATAGGTTTTATTTTCTGTATAAATCACAATTCAGCTTTCCTAAATCTTTTAAACTTAGAAAGAACCAACACTGCAACAGGCATCATAGCGTATTGCAAGTTCTGTTCAATGTTCAGGAGCTGGTCCTGAACGACGATACGGCATTGATAGGACAAGGTCTGCGACTGTGATAAGGAAGGAGACGACATTAAACAGCAACTTGTGGTTAACTCTGATTAACATTTGCATATGCTGTACAGATAGCCGCTGCTTTGTCTGATAACAGCTTAATGGCACCCATTGGTAATTATCACTGTGCAGCAGAGAGCCGTGATTAAGGACAGCTGAGTTAGTCCTCAGTTAAGCGTTATCATGCTTCAAGTTAAATGTAAATTATCGTACGTATACATAACATTTAATACCTTCTTTAACAATCGCATAATAAGATATGACTTAAGACTGTTGTATCCTAATATATTAACTGGTAAGAGATAACCATAAAGATAACTGGTAGCTTTAGTAAGAAGAATTAATTAAATACTAGAGGAAACAAAATCTTGTAATCAAAGTGATAACCTAATATTGTAAGAAAAAAGATATTTATAGGAAATAATGTATTTGAACAAGTAACCAGTTTCAATGACTTGGATACTGCGATATTTGCGATGTTGAAATACATAAGAGGTCACAAAAATGTTCTAGTGTCCTTGAACAGTGCGGAGAGAAACGAGTTTAAACTGTAAAATTACGGTTATTTCAGTACTTATGTGCTCTAGTGGAAGATTGGGGCGAGTAAAATATACAGTCATCGGAGACGAGATTTTAGGAAGTACATAAGGAATTTCACTTCAAGATAGGACTGGGAACGATTATATAAAAAAGAGTTAAATCTGCTGTTTTTCAATAATACAATAAAAGGAAATAAATAAAAATCGCGTGGACGTGTGGCGCAAATACCGCTGAACAGACTACCCACAGGGGTACTGAATTTTAACCGTAAAGGGAGAAGTAATGTAATACAGCCGAGCTAACACTGTACACCGCAAGAAGCTTAATTGTAGTCTACTCCTTGGAAGTAGGCCTATAGAAGAAGAAGAAGGAAGCAAATTAACCAAAAGTTGTATATAACGCTTGAGTCGGAAATCACACTCGTAATAGAATAAGTAGACCTACATATTACTTATTACTATTAATAGAGCAAATAAAACTATTACTATTGTATCTACTACACCGCAGTTGTGACACCAAATTTTAATCGTGATAATACTTCCCACCAGTGGTGTTGCGCGGATACACAACACCTGTTGCCGGTTGTGATAGATCTAAAACTTAACCTAAAAATTAATTCGATTTGTTTCTTGTACCAAGTGTCCTTTTTTATCATTCGCTGGGAGAAGAAGAGGGTCCCGGTTCAACGGGATCTGACTCTCATTATACTTACACTGAATAAATTAGAACATAAATAATTGAATAAAAAATAAAAAAAACAAACAGAGAAACTCATGACTAAACGAACAAAACACAAATAGGTACGTAATATCTGCTTCACGTCAGTTCCGAAAACGAACATAGCTGCTAACTGAGCGTTTTGCCGGTATATACAGCGGCAACACATTAGACGGACGAGTGTGTCTCCTCCACAGTTTGTACAGTGACAACTACTACGAGGTCAGTGACCGTACGCAGTAAAACATTGCCGATGTCTGAGCCGGCAACACAAGACGATGCAAGTGCCCAGCAGTTCGAAAGCAATGCTACGCTTTTCTTCAAGTTTCCCTGCTAATATTGTTCGTATTTCAAATTATTCAATAACTAAAGTATTTATTCTGTGACATAATTAATAGTATTTATGATTTCTAGTAGTGTTGCCGCCAGCAACAGCGGTTACATGGACGCCACACTAATGCTTCCCACTCTATAACGCCTCAAAAGTAAGTCCTAACTGACTACTTTTCTTGCCGTTCAACCAGAGGACAAAGGGTGCAGCCATTAACTTTGTAATTAAAATGGTCAGGAATTCTATTATAACGTATAAGCGAAAGTGCATCACATGAGTGATATTTTTAGCGCGGCTAATAGCGGACGACACTATGTTTTCAACATGGGCTCAACGCAAGGCGGTTTCGCAGTAATTTCTCTTTATGATATAAAATAAGAAGTTTCTAGGACAGCGGGGAAACAGGTAGTGTAGGCTATATTTTTAATGCGATGGCCATCTTAGCAAGGCCTAGCCAACATGATTCACAAATACAATACGCTAATAGTTAAATACGTGAATTCTGTTTTGCCAGTGTTCTCTTGTCAAAGTGAATGCAGTTGGACGCAGTGCATAGTATTGAAACGGTTATCCTGTTGAGTTATACACTTTTGTGTGCGTTTATGTCACTTTTTGGAAACACCTTTTCGTTTTTTAAACGATTCATGTTTTGTAAATTTCTTGCGAGATAAATTTGATTTCTCGACACATATCTTAATTACAGTGTTACAGCTGATGTAACGACTCATCATGTCTGTATATCATACATACCATCATACATATCATATATGATGATCATGTATACATGTCTATATATCATCGTGTATACATATAAAATGAATGTATATACTGTTTATGCTACGTGCCTAACACTGAAGCGTTGCTATAAAAAGTCATAAGTTAATTGTCAAAAACAAAACGTCTTCTTCTTCTTCTTCTTCTTCTTCTTCTTCTTCTTCTTCTTCTTCTTCTTCTTCTTCTTCTTCTTCTTCTTCTTCTTCTTCTTCCAGAGCTCTACAGGCCGGGATGACCCTTGGCTTCCACAACCACTCGCCACCAGTTTTCTCTCTCTCTTTTGCAACATTCCTCCAGTTTTGTCTTCGTCCCATTCTTCTTAAGTCTTCATCAAAAACAAAACATGATGAAAAAATCGCTTATAAATAACAGTAGCTCGCTTTCGTTGTGATATTCCATTTTTAATTAGTTACGCTCTAAATAAAGTAAAAATGCATAATTTTGTAAGTTATGTCAGTGGAATAAATTCTATGGGCACTCCTGTAGTGTGTAAACTACAAAAGTAACTCACACATAGAATATTGTTACGTAATGCGGAAAAGTGTTACGTAATACAGAACGTTCTACAAGTTTCTCGAATATTCCAGCTGTAATGTGTGTGTGTGCGTGCATAATGCTGCTACTTTACTGTGAAACTATCGGGTCTATACTAGACCATACCGGTCCTCGCGTACTGTGTTCAAGGCCGCAATGAATTACGTTCTAGTGTTTTCTAGTAGACGCCTATTACCGAATATTCTGGAACCTCAGCGGGGTATAAATACAAATACTCAGCGACGCTCAGTTCAGTTATTGTCGGGCGATTACTCTGTGCGTTCAAGTGGTTATTATTGTGGCAAAGTGTTATGTGCTTTATAATCGTGCGGGACAACTGTAATACAATTGTGTTTTATATTAGCTGACATTTTATTGCGTGTGACAATTTTTATTTGATTCGTTGTAAGAGACTATCTTGTTGATTACAAACTGTTTAACTGTGATAATTAAAGCTGGTGATTAGAGACTTAATTGGTGTCTTGTATTTTATTTTCCAGTGTACCATACGACGATCAGTAGACCGTCTTAACAATATATAGAATAACTCACTCACACATAATATATTCTATTGATATACATGTCCGTAGTGTGTGAGCGCGAGAATTAATATATTTTTCACTTTATTACAGGCACTTTTCGTTCGTTGGGCTATAAACAGTTTTACTGAACTGTGCCAATTTACAGGAGATGCTAAAGTGTTTTTCGCCATTGCAGCCTTCAACAAGTAAGTTAATGTTATTATTGGTTTTATGAATACCGGTGCTCATTCAATATGCAGGGAGGCACCGCGGGCCGCACCTGCCGAGACCACGTTTACAAGGAATCGTTATGCTCAACACGTATTGGACGACGCCAGTTTTAAAACTCACACCGTTCCCTCTTGACACGGTTTTCACACTAGTGTGTTCATTTCACGTTCTTCAAGAATTATAAAAGTTGTGATAAATGGATAAGGGAAGAAGGGCTATGTGCTTTCTCTTAGGTAGGGTACGCGCGCGCGCTCTCATGCCCACATGTTGTATGCATTTTTAAAAACTGAGAAATTTTCAAACACTCTTTTGTCGTTTTACATCACTTTCCATAGTAATTTACCACACCTATCACTTGTATCACCTCGTAAATAAAACATATTATGGATTTAAAAAAAAACACCTGCCATCTAGCTTTATCTCAAGAAGCACGAAATACAATACAAAATTTACAAAACACTTATCAGGCCAGTGCTGACATACGCTTCAGAAAACTGGACAATAAAAAAAAAAAGCGAGAGACTTTTAGGTTGCTGCGAAAGACGGATTCTAAGAACAATATTTAGATGAGAACAAGAAAATGGAATGTGGCGCAGGCGCTGTAGGCCTAATTATGAACTATACCATCTTTACAAAGAGCCGGATATTGTCAGGAAAATCAAAATATGCAGGCTAACGTGGGTTGGACAGAGAGAGAATGGAGGAAGGACAGCCTACGAAACATATTTTTTAGCAGAAACCAATGGGTAGTAGAACAAGGAAAAGACCCCGAGGTAGATTCAAAGACCAGATAAAGGAGGAGGACCTCAGAAAGCTGAACATAAGAAACTTGAAAGCCAGGGCACCCAACAGGTAAGAATTGAATCGATTCTTGGAGCACTCCAAAAACTCACCAATGGTTGAAGAGCTGATGACTTGATCACTTGTATAAATTAACCACAATTTTTTTTAAATTTTCTTAGTGTTCCTCTCGTTTACTATGTAAAATAACTACCACCATTGATCCATACATATATATAAAAATAGTATTTAAAATTTATAATTATATTACCTCAAGATGTTCTTTTCCTTATTTGGAACATGTTTCGAGAGTTCCTGTTCTCTCATCTTCAGCCTTCGCCATCTTGTTTCTGGTGAAGTATTTGTGTGTTGGCTGCTGGATGTTATTAAGGTAGTTTGTTGGTCTTTGGTCTTTTAAATTTGTATTATCGTGTGTGGTTGTGGTATATGTTTTTGTATTTTCGATGTTGAGTGCTTTGAATATTGTGTCATGTTTTGTATTGATTTGTATTTTGTTCTGGTATTAGTTTGTTTTGTGTTTTATGTTTGTATATTTGTAAATTTTCCCAAATGTTCATTATGGTGCCTTTGTGTGGTATATGTTTTATTAGTGATACATTGGTTATGTTTGGGAATTCGTGTCCTGTGTTTATTGCATGTGTGGCTAAATTGGATTTATATATTTCTGGTTTTTTGTATGCGTTTACGTGTTTAAAATAACGTTTTTTCAGCTGTTTTTTTGTTTGTCCTATGTAAATGGGACAATTTACATATGAACATTTGGGAAAATTTACAAATATACAAACATAAAACACAAAACAAACTAATACCAGAACAAATACAAATCAATACAAAACATGACACAATATTCAAAGCACTCAACATCGAAAATACACCAAATACAAAAACATATACCACAACCACACACAATAATACAACTTTAAAAGACCAAAGACCAACAAACTACCTTAATAGCATCCAGCAGCCAACACACAAATACTTCACCAGAAACAAGATGGCGAAGGCTGAAGATGAGAGAACAGGAACTCTCGAAACATGTTCCAAATAAGGAAAAGAACATCTTGAGGTAATATAATTATAAATTTTAAATACTTTATGTATATCAAGAAACTAACTGTAGCAGAAAGTGATTGAATATATATATATATACAGATTTTAAAGTCAGGTTCATACTTCTCAGGTTTAACATAATAAACGGGTAAACATGTGTCGTTATTCACAAAAACCGTACGTTCGAAGTAAACCCTCTTTGTTTGCTCACAGACTATTACAATGGAGAGATTTAATTGTGTCTGATTTTCTGTCGATAATCATTTTCCCATTATATTATCGCGTCAACGTTCACGTTTTCTTGCCCACTTTGTTCATTTAAACGTTCATATGAGCACGACAATCGTACCCTTGTTCCTCAGGAGCCTTTGGAATTCTTTCACTGACCAAAATGTTTACTATGATTTGAATTTCCGCATGAATTGAACAGTGCATGTTGTTTTTCGACGGAACGTCCTGGTTCATTTTTGCCATTTACCGACACAAGCACGATTTTGAAGGCAACATGGAAACGTTTTTTACTGCGATACTGTGCTCGACGATTTTATCGCCGCGCCATGTAATTCAGACGTATTACATTTCACGACACGTTCACAATGACTGTTTTTGCTTTATATTAGTAAATTCGTCGTAATATTCGGGACATTTTTACATTCTTCCGACTAAACGTATATATTAAATGTTTAATTCTCTTTTGTTTATTTATGCAGTTGTTCTTTTTTTTAATGTTTTCTCTGGATTCATGTCAAGACGGAAGAATATTATTAATTAGATTGTGTATTGCAACATTACAATGAAGAGTAACCCACGTGACTATCGAATAAACTAAAAGTTAGGTTGTGGGGTTTCTGTGTTCGTTACGTGAAGTCCCTTTTGTTACACAATAAATTTTTATGTAAAAAAAGAGGAGGAAGATTTTGTGGAATAGAATGCTAAATAGAGTGGAATGCGTGGAATAAAAACTAAAAAAAGCACTGATTTAAAAAAAAAATTAAAGACCGAAAAATTTATTAAATCACTTTATAAAAGAAGCTGTTTTACAAGCATCAGTTGTATTTTAGACATTATAAATCACACATAAATGATATAAAAATAATAAAACACATATATGAACACAGATATAAGAAAATGTGTGAGTTTCTTTGATGACTGACGTAAATATTGAATTCAAATAATGAATTTAAATACTGCAAGTCCTAAATAAAAATATCATTTAAATATTTACTACATGAAAATGAAAAGTTTACTTGCAAATTTTTAATCAAAAATAATATTACTTGGAGATCGTGACTTCTTACTGGGTGAAATATTTTTATCTACTGCCGCAGTGCAACAGGATTCCTAATTTTATTCGGTAAAAAAAAAGGAACGCCCCTCCCCCACACATACACATACACAGAGTATGCGTTGCACAATGGAGTTCATAAAAACGCGTGCCAAGCACAGAATGCATCCCTGCAAATGATGTGTTCCCGTAAAGTGGAGAGGGGCGACCCGACTGGCCGTTACTCTCGGCGGAACGCGTTATTCCAGAGATTTTATTTCCCTGCTTCGTCACAGGAACGCTAAAATTACGTACGTTGGCAAACATTTAACTTATCTGTCTGGGTGTAAGTTTTATTCTGTAATTATGTGTAGTACGTATTTTATATAACCAGCCTCGTCGACATTCGTATCATGAGAAACACACAGACACGGTTTCAAAGGAAAATATTTGGTAACCGTTTTGCATCATTCCTAATGTCTTACCTACACATAAAAATAAATAAACTGTATCTTAATAACGGGTCTACATACATTTATATTATTTACAGCTTATCGGTTCACTTCCGTACTCTTCGTCGTAAGTCAGTATGTGCTCTACAGTTACTTCACGAAGCAATATTTTATGTCTACGCTTTATATTGTTTTACCACCGTAAGGAGATTAGTAAATATTTGTTTTTCTTACTCTAACACTCTTACAGACAAAAACCACAAGTATATACAGTTCTTACAGACAAAGGAGTTAGCGATTAGAAGTGTCCGACAGTTACTATACTCAAGGCAAAACTGAGAGAGCTTGCGCTAGCAGTAATAACGAGTCTGTTTCGTATGCACAATTTCCTCTCCTCAAAGATTTATTAAGCAATAATGTGCTGGTTTTGTGTAGCGGCGTAAATGTTATTGGCTTAGGAAAAACATTTATCTCTTCAATTACTTTATTGATTCATCTTCATCCCCATTCAACATTGATCGCAATTTAGAATATTATAGTGTGGTAACATTAAAAAGACACCAGGGATAGTAAAGCAGTCACATACAAGCGATTACATTTCACACTGTTGAATTTATTGAGCTTGGTAATATTACTTCTTTAGTTTGTGTAGTACTTACTAGCAGAAGGCGGATGGCGTGGTTATTAGCGGGAGGACAGAAACCTAAATCGACAGTGCATAACAAACGAAATTAAAGACCAGCAGAAACGGCATTTATATAGAGCTCATAAACTAATAATTAAATAGTAAAAAAAAAAAATGGTGCAGTTTTTTTTTTTAGCTGTGTAATATAAAAATTGAATTTTGATAGTCCTAATTGTTTTAGTTCTAGTTCTACAACTACAACATAACATCTGACAACCAAACATAAGCAAACATCTGATGGTATTTACAGAGTTTATACTTTTTTTGTTATAACACAATTTAATCAAACTTTGGAGCCGGAACAGACTAAACAGTCCAGGCCGTGACGAAAAAGAAGAAGAAGAAGTTTTTAAAGTAAAGTGCTAACATGTGAATTTGAAATCTAGTGATAGGAAAGCAGGGCATTGCATAAGTTTATTGTGTTGCCCTGTTGAAGACACAAGGCAACGTTTTGTGAAACTTAGATGTGGTGATATTCAAACACTTACTTCTTCGTCTTCGTCGTCGTCTTCTTCTTCTTCTTCTTCTTCTTCTTCTTCTTCTTCTTCTTCTTCTTCTTCTTCTTCTTCTTTTTCTTCTTCTTTTTCTTTTTCTTTTTCTTTTTCTTTTTCTTTTTCTTTTTCTTTTCTTCTTCTGTTTCTTTTTCTTTTTCTTTTTCTTTTTCTTTTTCTTTTTCTTTTTCTTTTTCTTTTTCTTCTTCTTTACCACTTCAAGTAATAGGCACATCACCTTAAGATGTCCTTAGACGACCAACATTTCTTCTACTCGTGAATTCATAAATAAAAAGCCCTCACTGATAGTCTGTTTTCAGTCGTTCTTGTAACATAATAGGCACTTCCATTCATTCCTTACGTATGATTTATATAAATTTAAGTTACTGAGTGTATCTTTGTTATCCAGTCTAGTGCAGTCCAGTCTTAACTTGTCTGAAAAATATTGTTATCTTTGCCTGATTTTTTTTGTCATTATTAACAATTCACTACTTAGCCTAGTCTAAGGCACTGTGACTGTTGCATAAAATTTCAACTGATTTTCTTTGCTTGCTGTAATTTTTAAGGTTCTAATTATACGAGTATTTCTATGCATATACCTAATAACTATGGAACTATAAGCCGAAGGACGGAGCGGTGTGGGACGTCCGAGGAAGTGCTGGAGTGAGCAGCTCTAGACTCTGCCTGTTTGAGATCGGAGCAAATAATCATTGGTTTAATCCTTGCAAATGATTATTATTGGGTCCTTTAGTCTTCCGACTGGTTTGTACCCTCCCCGCATATACCCGTGGTGCATGTGTTACGGAGTCTCTCACAGGTATATGAAACCTGCAGTTTAACGCCGGATCCGAACGGCATAGTTGGGGAGGGTTTATACTAGGCAGGATACCTCTCGCTGGTTTGCCATTGCCTTGCGAAGGGGAACGGTTGTATCTAAATCAGGTGGCCCCGGCGGACGCTAGCCACTACGCCACGACCGCTCCTGTTCTTAATATTGTTACGAGAAGCGTACCGAACAATCCAGAACATTCTCCACTCCCCCCATCCAGTGTGTCAGCTGTTGCGTCATTCAACTAGGTGATTCTAGTGAGTTCCAGGAATACCTGAGATAAGCAGTAAACCGCGGGCGTGCAGTTAAGGAGGGAAAGCTGTACTGGGCCTCAGCGCGGGGTATATAAAGCCATAGCAGCCGGGTTGTCAGCCAATTACGTGAGCGATTTTCGCTAGTGCGGATTGAGTGCTTGTCAAAGTGAAGAATTATTGTGTTATGTGTTTTACAATTGTGCAAGGCTCTGTTACTGTGTGTGAATGTGAACAATTTTTATTTGTTTCGTTGCAAAAGACTGTCTTATTCATTACAAACTGTTTAATTGGATAATTAAAGCTGGTGACTGAAGTGGTGTCTTGTATTTTGTTTTCCACTGTATCTACGACGATCAAGTAGACTGTCGTAACAATATTAATTATTTGGTGTTCTGCCCTAAGGCAGGTCTTCAAATGGTAAAACTCTCCTATCGCAATGGTACAGACTCTCTTCAAGCTGTCCTATCGCAAATCAGTCTTTCCGTTTCTTCGTAACACCCTCTGAATTTAATGCTATCTATTAACTTCATTCTTCTACGCTTTCTTCTTTTTTCTCCTTCTATGGCACCCTCTATGCCAGTTGTAAGCAAGCAGTCTCTTCGTAAACAATGACCTAACAAATTCCTTTTCCTATTTTCTATTACCTTCAGGATTCTTCTCTCACCTATTCTTCTTAAAACTTCATCATTCCTTACTTTATCATAGATGCATATAAAGATGCTTTCTTAATGTAGATGCACATGGTTTATATGAAGTATTAATAAGGCTGACTCTTCTGTAGTTCCTGCAGTCACTTTGATCACCTTTCTTGAATATGAGAATCACCTTTGGAATCCACCAGTCGTCAATCCACGACCGCTCCTTGCAAATGACGATGATGTACATATCTGTTTGCCGTCTGCTCTACATCATGTCTACACCCAAATAGTTAGGATCATGCCTCTAGTATTCAAAACGATTAAATTGTTCTAGGGTTCTGTAAAACTCCTAGACATGATACTTCTACATGATATTCCTGTAAAAATCATAGTGTTTTCTCCATTCGTGTAATCATTTCATACTTTTAACAGATTTTTAAAGTAAATATATATAAAATGATGATTATTTATATAATCACAACATATATGCCTAGGTACAACAAGAGGCCAAAAACACTCAGAATTGAGTAACTGCTGAGTAAAAACAGCAAACTGACGTTTATTGTCACATTCAAATCAAGGTATTTCCTGTGCTCTCACAGTGGGTGTAATATCGGATACGTATGTACATCCAAACACAGTGTCGGCCGGCATCGTGACACGTTTGGGATTAGAAATGCAATGCTGCGCTAGGATCCTCTACTCAGTATTGTTGTGTTATACGTGGTATTTATACTAACTTACTGTAAATGTCTGGCATACTAAACAGTGATCCAACAATATTAAAACCTTTGAAACATAAATGTGAAATACGTTAATAAGTTGGATATATTTTGTGATGAGTGTGCGCGTGAGTGTGTTGCGTGCGTGCGTGCCGTATTCACCTTGTTTAAGGGAAGAAATATAAGATAAAAAACTTATATGTTAAGTTCTTATTCCATAACTTATTTTATTACTACGAGCTCCTTAATTTGTAAATTAAAACTAAATTAGTTATGTGCATTGTACGCTTCTCATAAAAATACGTAGCCCGGTGATGTCAGCTCCAAGCCTGGGTAAAATACGATGTTTTGAGAGTATACGTACAGGCTCATAGAACCAACATATGGCAAACAAGAACAGATGAAAAAGTTGACGACCCTGCCAAGAAAAAAATTTAAGGAGGAGTTTTGGAAGTCGACGAGTATTGAATCACTTAACAATAGACACGTAAAACTGTGAAAGCGCTATCGGACAAACGTATCGATATATATGAGTAGTACAAAAAATAAAAAACGAGGGAACGATAGTACTCAGCTATTTTTTTTTTTTTTTTTTTACTTTCTTTATCGGAATAGCGAAAGAGAAAAGAGCAAGACAAGGAATTGCCGATCCATTCACAGCACGTTTATAAAGTAAATAGAAAAATGGAAATATGGGTTTGAAAAAAATTGTGTCAGAATTAAATTAAAACACAAACTTTTAAACGTAATAATCGTTAATGGTCCAGAAAACATAAGAAACAGTTTTATGAACACCTTGATAGATCTATTGCAGACTCATAAATTTCTTCTTACAACTGGAGACTTCAATAATTGTATTTGTAACCACTTTATTACAGACATTCAGTAACGAAAATACAACGGAAACAATACGCATGAATAACACTTTCTTACCACGAAGGGAACAGTAAAATATATAATTGAAACCACACGTGAACAACCATTTACAATTGACTGTTAGTCAGTTGGAGAAGCAATCTATCCGATACAAGTAAGATGTGATATGCTTTCTATTACCTGGGATAGAACTCATCATAATTTGATGCTATGTAAAATGAGGATAAAATGAAAGTTATGTCAAAGAGCCAGAGCATAATAACGAACAGGGTTTAAAGACAAAGCTTTGTAAGATGACTCTATAAAGTACTATATCAAAGGAGAATGGCTAAAATATCAGACACAATGAAATGACAGAATAGTTTGAATACTGGGCTAAAAACAGAATGAACCTAAGTAAGACTGCAAAAGAATCTCTTGGCAAGAAGAAAATAAGCAAAAAAAATATGGTTTTAGGAAAAGGCCTTGAGTATAGGTCATAGCGGACACAAAAGGTTATCTAAAAAGACTAACGAATGAGACACACCACGACTTGTCAGAAAACGTAAAAAAATTTCACTGCACCATTTACCATACCAGATGCGACACGATTTTTGGTTGCAGAAAGAAATGTGGTTTATATGGCATTGAGGGTGAAGAGAAGTAGTGTAAGGTGTCTCCAACAACTCTATACACCGCGACCTCAAAGTTCCAACCGTGAGAGAAGAAATCATGCGCCTCTGCAGGACTCACATCTCCAAATTAGAAAAGCATCCAAACCACCTGGCAATTAATTTGTTACATAAAAGTGAAGATATTTATAGACTAAAAAGGCACAAACTGTTAGACTTACCATTCAGATTTAACTAATAATGTATTCTCTGTATTATCTGTACAGTAATGTCTGTGATATCTGTTCTGTTCTGTTCTGTACGTTTTGTATTCGTGGCATTATCAAGTGTTAATGTCAACCTGTATATGTGCCTTATGGGCCCAGTGTTTAAGATTTGAACTTATTGTATAATGCCAGCAGCAAATGGAAGTGATTTTTTTTTTGTTCATTTGTTTACATGTTTTTGTAATTTAGTTTTGTAATTTGTGTACCTCTTTAATCTATTAACAAAAACAAGAAGAGCTGTCAATGGTCAGCTCTTCATAATCCTGTGTGTGTTTTCAGCCAATTTGTTTAATGTTCGCTTTGTCGAACAGATTACAGATCTCCAATAAATTGAAAAAAAACACGCACGCGCGCGCGCAGTTGAAATGTACACGTTTGAAAACCCATATAGGCTTACAAGAACACAAGTAAAATTAAAATACAAAAACCTTTAAAAAATATTTTTTAGCCATAAATTGGCGAAATATTTTCTCCTTGTTGTTACAAGAAATTATACGTCTGTCTCATAAACAAATAGATTAATAATTTAAATATTTTCTTACAAACAATTGTGAATTTTAAATCTAAAGCACAGATGGGTTTCCATGAATTAGGATGTAGTGTTAACATGATTCTGAATTTTGAGAAACTAAAATATTTAACTTTCAATCGTGCAGCTGAGAATAACTCCGTGTTTTGGATTCACTTTTAATACCTCAAAGGTTTAAACACAAGCAATTTTTAATTAAATGCAAACAGGTGACTATTTATTAAAAAATGTTAAGAGGGATTTAATAAGCGCTACTTCATTAAAAAAGAAAACTTTTATTATTAAGAATCTAAAATCCTAATCTGAAATGAACCTAAAGATATCGTAGTAGTCTTAATCTTTTTACGAATTCTTAGAAAATAATAATTTATTTACAATATTCAGCTGAATATAATTCACTTTGTACTCACTGTGTAATACAAACAGTTTTCATCTAACTTTTCCTTGTTATTTTGAACTGTAAAACCTTAACAACTGAGATAACTTATCATGTTCTTCTAATTAGTCTATACATTTTTATTTTAAAATGTCACTAGGATAGTTCAGCTTGGAATTATTATTACATATTGGTTTGAAATAGCTATAAATTGTTTACGTTTGGCGATTTTTAACCATTGGACATTATTAGGCCTATTAGACCTTAAGGTTTGACAACAAAAATAGATGGAAGAGAAAAAGTTTTATTACGTAAACCAATATAGAACAAACAAGACAATTTGCTCTCTCTATATATTGTTACGACGGTCTCATCGATCGCCATATTGTACAGTGGAAACTTAATAACTGACACCAATTAAGTCATTAATATTAAAAACTTTAATTAGACACAAACAACAGTTAGAATTCAACAAAGACTCTCTTATACAATAATTTATTGTATCCGTCATACAATAAATGTTACTTCACTTTATTACAGGTTTGCAAATAAACAACACAATAATTACTTTCCACTAAAACGCAATAGTAACTTCGAACCGCATTTAAAAATCTCCAGCCCTAAACTGAACTGGGCCATTTCGAAATTCAGTATTTACATCTCGCTTTTGCATTGCAGTGACCTGGATCCAGGTAGAGTGACCGAAAAAGTCTGGAAGGCGCATCCAGAGCGTTCTGTAATTCTGCCGACCAAATATAGGCTACGTGCAAGCCGTCATGGAGTCACTCAGCGATTCGGTATTATTTATTCCTCAGTGTAGCAATATTTGAATGAAGACGTCTTTACTTGAGCTCTAGTTCTGCAAGCTGATACCAATATTCTAACAATAGTTACCAATAGTTTCTTTCCTTCTGCTTTTCCATCTCCTCCGACCATCAAGGTTCGGATTCAGACACATAGGATTCTCCCTTCTATCAAGGGCGATGCGTTTGACTTCTAACCAGCTGTTCTCCCTTTTATTGGTCCGCTTCTCAACATAGTTGAATTATTTCAATCTTGGCCTTACTGTTCGTTTCCCTCCGTCTGGATGTGCTTCCATGATAAACTTGGGCTTTCATTCCTCTATCCATATTAGACCTACATGACAGTGTTCTTCTCTGTGTTGTCTTAAGTGCCCTGAATCTTCTATACCTTCGATGTCAAACGAAAGAAAGATTTTCTTTTAAATCTTTAAACATTACATTTAGTAATTTAAACTGTAATACTGTATAAATTAAGTTCTCTCATACTATAATTTGCTCGCTTTCTTAAAGATAATTTGAAGATGTAAACAAACTATCATAAGTCTTCACATAAAAAATGATACATACATACGCATGCACACACTCACATCACCAACACGTTCACCCAAATATTTAATTGTTTCGTTATGTCTGATATTTCTATTGTATTTCATATACAGGTCCTGAAGATGACAATAAATATTGTCGAAACGTCGACGCAAAACAACTAAAATTTGTATTATTGACCGATCCTCACCAACCATCCACTAAAACATTCATTTTCTTTTAAACTATAAACATTAGCAAATCGATTTTTTCCTCTAACTAATTGCACATTTTCGACACTTTGCATCATAGGCATTTTAGGATATTTGTTTTTTTTGTAGGAAATATTAATTCTTTTACTTTGCAAGCATTATTAAGCATTATTGCTTACAGTTCGTTGCGAAACTAAAATAAAGTTCGTTACGAAGTGACATGATGTTTGTTCATGCCACATTCCTACAATTCGTTCAACCGCCGACTGGCAAGCGCAAGAACATGAGAAAGCATTGCGTCATCCTGCTGTTCAGACAACGCGTGCGAACAGTCACGTGTCCACGCACGTTACGTCTCTCCTCAGCTTAACACTAGTGAAAACGTAAATAACGAATGTCGTTGAAGTTTACTTTGAACCAATAGGTGACATATTCTAAAACTTTGTATCATATGTCATTATGTTACTGTCATATTGAAAACTCTATCCAGTTGTTGAATAAGTATACAATATAGAAATATAATTTAAAGGACGCGCCGGTTCGGCAAACGACTCTCGATATATTCAATTTTAAGCTGCTGTATTTTATGTCCAATTCGTATTGCTGTAATACATGAGTAGATTTTATCGAGCGGCCGACATCCTCCAATTGAATTTCAAATCGCTGTGTCAGCGAATAATAAAAGCGGGCCGGTAAATTGTGCACCAAATCACTCTACGTTGTGTAGTTTTGGTAGAGCGAATAAACTAGAAATTAATACTAGAAGAAAAAATGAAAAAACATGTCTCCTCTATTTGCATTACTAGTGTTATTGAAAAAAAATAGGTCAAAGTATGATAGTCACCTCGCTCAAAGCAAAACGTTGTGTGGAAACCTGTCACCAGCCTAAGTGTTTAAGGCTAATCTATCACAAATGCATTTAATTTGTGAAAGATTTGTGATTTCTAATCGCTTTTCGAAACTTGGTCTGCAAATCGTTTCCATCTGTAAATTTAGACGCATCTGTGAAACGATTCGTAGAAATTTTATAATACTGTAGCTGTCCCCACATTCCTCTATGCTAGTGAGACACAGAGTCTTGGTAAAAGGAACGTGCAGAAAATTCACGCAGCCGAAATGAAATATCTAAGAGGGACGCAAGGTTGGTCTTTCTTGGATCGGTGAAGGAACGAGGATATTAGACGCGATTTGAACATTGTGTCACTGCACTAGAAGATTGAAGACCACAGAAGGAGATGGTGTGGACATTTGAATCGCCTGCCAGACATCCGTCTACCTGTGACTCCCTTGGGTTATCACCCTACTGAAAAGAGAGGTGTCGGTACACCCAGGAGAAGCTGTGTTCCCGAACAGGTCATGATCATGAATTGTTTCCATCATTTAATTATTTCAGTTTTTTTATGAATAATTGTTTCTATTGCGTATCCTTGTTCTTCTTTAAGTATGGCATGTCGAACGTTGTTTATAAAAACGTACGTGCCAGCCTGGATAGCGTTTAAATACTTAACAACCAAGAAAACGTTTGGATGATGCATGAAGAGTTGCACTTAGTTTTAAAAACGCTCGTGCGTATTTGTAGGCATCACGACGCATGTAAAGGCGGATAAAGGCGGCTTAGCATACGTTTATCGTACTCTTGTCCGATGGCCAAATTCACAGCACAAGTAATGTGCGTCCGTGTTGTCACAACTGTACTTTTAGTTCCCATATACTGTATACTGTGTATACTTAAAGTTATAGGCCTATATTGTTAGGACGGTCTCCTTAATCGTCGTATGGTAAAGTGGAAAACAAAATACAAGACACCAATTAAGTCACTAATCATCAGCTTTAATTATCACAATTAAACAGTTTGTAATCAACAAGATAGTCTCTTACAACAAATCAAGTAAAAATTGCTCGCACGCAATAATAATGTCAATTAATAGAGCCCGCACAATTATAAAACACGTAACACTTCGCCACAACACCCCGAACCGCACCGAAACAAATCGCCACCAAAACTGAAACTATAGGCGCCGCTGAATGCCTATATTTGTAGCACGCTGAAATTCCAGAATCATCCATACTACGCGTCAGCGCTACACTAGAGCGTAATTGCTTGCGGCCGTGACACAGTGCGCGCGGCCGGCGAAGTCTGGAACAGTACGGTCTGGCCAACGCATGTTGAGATCACGTACGCACACAACATTACAGCCGGGCTCCGCTGGAATAGCCGAGAAGCACGTAGCATGCTCTGCGATGTAGTAACAATATATATAAACCATATGTAAAACAGCTGTTTTGAATAATTAATTTAAAACTTTTGAATTTATTAATGTATATCAGATAGTCGGATTACTATCGAAACATTTTAATTTACGAAATAAATAATATAGCCTACAGTATTCTTGTTAAAAATTTCTTTTATACTTAACAAATTTAAGTATACTTTCCAAAGATAATAATACTTAAAGTTGAAGGTAGGTACGTCTGCATCAGTTAATATGGCGTAATAGTTGAATTGTGTCGTCATTAGTAACTTTATTACGTAGTGATTAAATAAGAAATAACCTATTGTATTATATAACTACAGTGTGTTATCACCTGCCCTTCACTGATGGTATAATGTTTATTCAAATATGTGAGGTTACTTGGCACGAACATAATTATGAATTTCAAACAGAGACTGGATTAAAACAATGTGATGGCAACGAACCAGTAAATTAGTAAACAGTCCTGAATATTAACTTGGAGGGAAAACAGCTTGAGCAGGTGAAGAGGTTTGAAAATCATCATCACCACTCCAAGGACTAGGCCTTAGACCTGTTCCGGAACTCATCTCCTCCTCGGTTTCCTATCTCTCTTCCCAGTAGGGTGGTAACCCAAGGCAGCCACAGATAGACGGATATCAGATATGCGATTCAATTGTTTACACCATCTCCTTCTGTGGTCCTCAACCTTCTGGTGCAATGATACAATGTTTAAATCGCGTCTAATATCCTCGTTCTTTCTCCAATCCAAGATAGAACAACCTTGCGTCCCTCTTAGGTTTATTTCATTTCGGCTGCCTGAATCCTCTGCACGTCCCTTTTACCGAGAGTTCACGTCTCACTAGTATACAGAAATGTGTGTGACAGCCACAGTTTTATAAAATGTCATTCATTTATCCTCCCGTGTTTTATTTTTCAGGTACCTATGAATCGTTCCACAGATGTGTCTAAATTATGTTACGTTTGAAAATATGAAGTGAATAACGGCCACGCCTTCAAAATAACAAGTACCCCTAAATACTCGTCGACGCTACAATCTGGCGTAAATAGATTTCGATCACGTTCGACATTTTTGTATCTTAGGTCACAATTGCCTCAATCTACCTAAACAGCAAGTAAGTAATTAATTGTGTGTGTGTGTGTGTGTGTGTGTGTGTGTGTGTGTGTGTGTGTGTGTGTGTGTGTGTGTGTGTGTGTGTGTGTGTGTGTGTGTGTGTGTGTGTGTGTGTGTGTGTGTGTGTGTGTGTGTGTGTGTGTGTGTGTGTGTGTGTGTGTGTGTGTGCTTCATACGAAGTGCCTTCGTCTTTGTTTTCCCCAGACAGCGTGTCCATCTGGAATGTAATGCACTTCATATCCATAATGAAACACAATATACATGAATTATTCACGCTTTTCCCACATTTCTAGAAAAAAACAGTGATATCATACCGTTCTCCACAAAACAGAAAGGACAGGACCATGTTTTTCTTTCTTCAGTCTCCATCTTGGAGACTGATTCTAAAATTTACCGCCGAATTCTGCAGTTGTCAGTTTGTTTCTACGATTCTCAACCTGTTAAACTCTTTTTTCTGGAATCACTTGATCCAGTAACTCATTCCTTGGCTTCTTGCTGATTTTTCTCCTCAAAACGTCTCTCTTCTCCTATCATAATCGTATATTTTTCCAGTTTGTAATTTTCTTCTTTACACTTCTTCTTCTTCTTCTTCTTCTTCTTCTTCTTCTTCTTCTTCTTATTATTATTATTATTATTATTATTATTTAGGACGTATCCTACGACGGAATGCTAGGGATGGAGACGCCGCCAGACACTTACCTGGTAGGTTACGCGGACGATATCGCGTCAGTGATTGTAACTCGAAACGCCGACGATGCACAAGAAGCCTGAATCAGGTAATGAAGTGAGTGGGCTCCTGACTTGAGAAACACGGCCTGGATCTAGCCACCGACAAGATCGAAATAATACTGCTCACCCGGTGACGGGTTCCCACTATCATACCGCTGCAAGTGGGAGCTGAGATAGTATTAAACTTACAAAGAACGGTGTGAAATACCTAGGGTTGAGACTAGACTCAAAGCTCTCCTATTAAGATCAAGTAAAGTGTGCAGCTGATAAGGCGGCTAACGTTACAATCAAGCACAGGAGGACTTATGGCCAACTTAGGAGGTCCCACTGCAAGCAAGAGGCGATTGTTGACGGCGGTCACAGAATCCATCCTTCTGTACGGTTGCGAAATCTGGGCCGATGCACTAAAGATGGAGAAGTACAGAAGAAAACGTATGGCATCGGTGCAGAGAAGAGGAGCCCTCAGAGTAGCATCCTCTTACCGGACAGTGCCAGAGCCAGTACTCCGGGTGATAGCGGCAGTGATTCCCATAGACCTGTTGGCTCTAGAGCGGAAGCATTTATTCGAAAGAAGAGAGTAAATTGGAAGGGCCCAATAGGCTCCATCCTGAAGTAATAAGCTAAGTGGTTCCAGGATGGATATGAATGCCTAAATTAGAGGTGGTTTTTTTTTATTGGGCGAGAGTCCAACGCACCAGAGGAAGCACGCCCTCCTCTAAAGGTGTACAAAGCATTTTCCACCTCTATATAAAAAATTGTTATTATTATTATTATTATTATTATTATTTAATATATTATTATTATTATTTAATATATTATTATTATTATTATTATTATTATTATTATTATTATTATTATTATTATTAATTGACTGTTTAGTTAAGATCGAGCCCTGTTTCACAACGCCTGTGCACCGGCCATCGTGTCACTTGATGCTTGGTCGCCTGATTCTCCTCGTCTTGTTTGGTTAGCAGTAATTTTCTCGATCTTGCTTCGTCCGCTTTCCAAATGTCCCCGACACAATTACCTCCTTTCAGCAAATGCACATTATAGGCTACTGCACGTTTCTTTTATATTATCGTTTGACTATCTACCTTGTATTGTGTCTACTAGTAATATATAGTAATATATTCTAGTATAGGCCTATTCGTAATATATCCATTTCTTATTGCTTGTCGCTTCTTTGAGACGTTGCTACGTTTAATACTGTGCTTATTTAAAACTTATTTTTCGCTTCGTGATGAAATATGTGTTGTTCTATATAACGTAATTTGCGTGTTAACTGATTATTTTTGTTTTTATCATTCGGATTTCTATTTCTACCGCATTGGTATTTGAAATTTTGGTTGCTTAGTAACCTATCAGCATAACGTGTTTTTATTGATTACAAATTTTTCACCTTAGTGGTTCATGTAATATTAGAATTGATACCTATTATCTTATCTTCGGCAAGCTTTATATTGTAACGGCGGAACGTTTTCGAATAATAAAGAGCTTCCATTGACTTCTACACGTTTCCCGGCTAGCCGATTAGGTGAGTGTTTCTGCCAAGGCCGCACTCAAGTATTCTCTAGAGTTTTCAAGTCCTCGTTAAGGACGCATATTATGGAACATTAGTCTGGAATTCTGCAAATTATATATAGGCGACAGCTGCTGTTTAGAAGTCAGTTTACGTTGGTCGATTTCATCAGTGCGTCTCAAGTGGTTATTAGTGAAAAATGATTATTGTGCGGAACTCTATTAGTTCACATTATTATTGCGTGCGCACGAATTTAACTTGAGCTGTTGTAGGAGACTACCTTGTTGATTACAAATTCTTATTTGTGAGTCACTAAAGCTGGTAATTAGTGATTTTATAGGTGTCTGTATTTTGTTTCCACTGTACCATACGACGATCACTGATATTCTCATAACAATATTATATTTTTAGCGTGCTTTGTTAAAGTCACATTTCGAATGTAAGGCTCTGTAAGTCGTTTTTATTTTCCGCTTTCAGAAGAACGTCGTTCGCATAACATATAACATTAAACTTACTTCTGACCATCCAATATCACTTTATCTGTTTAACCTCCACAATCATTTTATATACAGTTAAGTTAAAGACCTTGGGGTTTAGGGAATCCCCTTACCTGATTACTTTTACTTTTAACGTACGACTGGTGTTGTTTTACAGGAACATTGATAATCAATGTAGCCTATAGTTTCTCTTAACCTAATAATTTATTCCACTATTTTGAAATGACAATCCCATCGAAACTCTAAACACCATTATAAAATTTCATCACGTGTAAATGCTTTCATAAAAATCTAACTTTCATTATAACGTAAAGAAAACAATTTAAATATTATTGAAAAATAATGGAGGTTATCTTCTGCAGTTGCCAGTTTACACGACATAATTTTTGGTATGCTATAATATTTTTAATACAGTATTTACATAAAACCTCTATGAACTTTTCATATACAATACATCGGCATAACCGTAATTTACACTCCAACTGCAGTACATAAAGAACTAAAAGTCGGAATTTATTTATACGTCTGTAGGGAATTATAATTTTATAATTTCAATCACTTTCTGCTACAGTCCGTTTCTTGATGTATATAATACATTTAATATTTATACATAAATTTACCTCAAGATGTTATTTTTCTATTTGGAACATGTTTCGGGTACTATCTTGTACCCATCCTCAGCCTTCCGGTTTTTTTGTCTGGTGAAGTACATATGTGTTGTTGGATGACTATTATTATTGTGGCTTCCTGTTGGCTTCTGGTATTTCAAGTTGGTTTTATTGTGTGTGATTGTGGTGTATGTATTAGTTTTTTGTGTATTTTCAATGTTGAGTGCTTTGAATATTGTGTCATGTTTTGTATTGATTTGTATTTGTTCAGGTATTAGTTTGTTTTCTGTTTTATGTTTGTATATTTGTAAATTTTCCCATATGTTCATTATGGTGCCTTTGTGTGGTATATGTTTTATTAGTGTTACATTGGTTATGTCTGGAATTCTATTATGTCTGTATTTGTTTATTGCATGTGTGGCTAAATTGGATTTATATATTTCTGGTTTTTTGTATGCTTTTAGGTGTTCAAAATAACGTTTTTTCAGCTGTTTTTTTGTTTGTCCTATATAACATTTATTGCAATCTTGGCATTCAATTTTGTATATACCGTTAGTTGTTGTATTATCTTTGTTGTGTGAGCTATTTAGATTTTGTAATTTATTTTTATGAGTTTTGTATGCTATTTTTATATCTGTGTTTTTAAATAGTTTTGTTAGTTCTGTTTTTTTTGTTATTTATATATGTGAATGTGGCCCATTTTTTGTTGTTGTTATTATTTATGTGTTGTTCAGTTTGATTAATTCAACCACGAATAAAATTGAAGCATGCGGCGACAAGAGCGCGCTAGAGTCTGTATGCGTGCCCACGCGCACGCGAGTGCCCCTCTGCGTGGTCTAATCCACTGCAGAAGAAGCTCACAGCCGACAGTAATTCAATTACAGTCTGAGTAGGCTGTTGTCGTGTTAATCTAATTGTAGCCGTCAGTGTAAGAGCAAAAGTCTCACTGCTAAAGTTTCTTTGCGTCTAAGTGAAAACAGATTTACGAATGTTCTGTACTAAATAAAATGTTTTAAAATCTAAGAAAACTAAAATACATTTTGCGATGTGGTAAAATTTTAATCGGATGGAATTTATATAGCCTATTGTAAGATATAATTATTTTTCTACGTACTGATACTAATACGACTTTCAAAGCTACACAAATGCACGTATAGTGTAATATGAAAAACATTTTTGGTTTGTCAAGATTTTACATAACCCTTTTTCTTCTTTCATTCACTTTTGTTTCGCGAGGGTTTTTCTGGCACTATTACTTTTATTTCTCTTCTTTGCAGATCGCTTTATCTAAGCAAAGTATATTGCTTTGTACGGTGAAAATCACGTTGCTTACTGAAAAACGTCTGCCTATAAACTGACGATAAAATATTAAAAGTACAACAACCAAAGAATATTAATGTATAGTTTACAGGACTTAATCAGAAGGATTTTAAGATAGAGTTCTGTTTAATCATCAAACACCCATAAAAAATAATATCTAAAACAATGGATTGATTAATTAAAGCCTGTTACAAGCCTGCAAACACAGTGTGGTAATTTTTTGTCAAAAAAGTAAATTATTTAAAGAATGGAAATCAGTACTCTAAAGGGGCCGGGCTCTCACAACTTACCCCGAGGGAGGGGGTAATTGTACGAGCAGAATTTTTTCCACGGAATCGACTATTTTACTTCCTACTATTAGACAGTGCCTGTTGTTTCCCCTATATGTCCAACTCGTCTAGTTTACACAAGAGCGAGTAAAATATCAGGGGTCAGATTTTTTTTGTTTCTGCAATTGACTTTCTGTCCTTAAAAAGATTGGGCGAGCTACTGCATTAAAATTTACGTATTGTTGCACATTTGGTTATACTGCAAGCCAACGTTGCCCTACTTCGCTACAAGGTCAAACGTACATTGGCCAAATGTACAAATTAGGTACCCGACAAAACGTTGTACGCTTCAGGACTGATTACCTGTGTTGTGTAAACATTAATATATGTCACAGGGTCATAGTATGTAAACACAGTAAGGCTATAAACATAATAATAAATAAAGTAGACACTCTCTGATGTTGCTGAAACACATTCCAATAGTCACACACATAACGAAACGAAAAATTATTTAAAATGTTATTGTGTGATAATATTTATACAAAAGTTCATACGTCTTAAAATTTATAACACCAAAAAAGGAAACATACTCTTTTCACGTATTCATAGTACCTCATCAGATTGGAACAATATTGACAAATAGAGTGAACACCCATTTATAAAAACACTAAAATCGGCATAAAGAAGATTTTCTTACAAAATGATTCAGCTATTCGTAGTAGGCCTAACTCATTACTTAGTAGTTGCATGTACAAAATTATTTTATTAACAAATAAACATTAAGCCAATTAAAGTTATTAAAAGATTAAAAACAATGCGACGTGAAGTACTTATATTTACCTGGTTATTATGGGCAAACGAGCGTCAGTATTTAAAAGTTCTTGAAGCAGAATATTATCCTTTATTTTCAAATTTTCAATTTTTTACAGAGGATTTGTACCAGGGCAATAAATAAAAAATCCTCGCTTACTAATTTTTTCAAGCAAAAATTATAATTTATGAGAAGTGATGAGAACAGAAGGAAACTAATGAACACACATATAAGTCCGTGATCTTAACAGGCCTCACACGTGATCCTTGAAAGGAAGATTATAACGATCACTATGAAGACGATGACGATGAAGGTGGTTATGATTAGTTTTATCGTTGATATATTTACACTTGTTAGAACAAATTTTTCGTTTTACAAGTTAGTATTAAAACGAATATTTTAAGTAGAAGAAGCAACTAGGCAAATAATTTAATAATATAGTAGGCCTATTTTAAATTTGCGTTTGAAACGGATCAGCAAGAAAACTGTTGAAGTAAATGTGTGGTGAAAACAAGTGAAAACCAGTTTTAACGTAATAAATATGAAAGGGTTCTATAATGCTTCGTAAATCCAAAGGTAAGCTATCTCTACCACATGCGAAAACTCTATAAGAAAATTAGTTACCTTCCGGAACGTAAAACGACATTTACTTTGTTCATATAATTCACTAACTACGCTGTACTATTTCAGTAAGAGTAGATGTAAATACATAAGTGAGTTTTCATAATAGCAAAACTGGTTACTTTGAACAACGGAAGAAGAAAAATACATGAAAAGGCAGTGTCAAAGCACTACAAATTGGACAAAAATGAAATCGTCAGCCGTTGGGAGGGCCACAGACCGACGCATCCGGTGCTCTTCCTCTTGCTTTTGTAAAGACTCCGCGTATTTGAGGGACTTTAGCGCTACGTTACTGCTGTTGTAAGTTATATTTTACCGCCACTTCATTGCATAAATACGATACTCTGTTTAAGTTTAAATTTATTAGGATTATTATTTGTATTTTGTATTCCCTTATGACTATGATGTAAGGAAGATGCGCCATGTTTGACAGGTACAAATCGTAAAACACTGCCCCCCCCCCGGATTCTGGTTTGCGATTTGAGGAGAAAAATGATAAAGACGCGTTATTACGAGTTATTAGCACACAAGAAGCTTCTGTGACATACATTTCAATCCGAGTTACTTGACAGTGGTTTAGTGCAAAATCATAATTGTTATCTTACTGTGTGCGGATATGAAATTCACGCCTAGGCCTATTATTGTTTGTTGAACTATTATTGTTGTATATGAGTGTTTTTGTTTATTAAACAGCTCCTGATAAAGTTATGATTAACGATTTCTCTGGTGTTTACTATTTATTCCATTATGTAAAGACCATGATCAGTGCGATCGACGTAATATGTACATAAACATATACATATGAACGTATATATACACTGTTCATACGCCCACCGCGCGCGTGCATGTACATGTATACATTGTCTGTGTGTGTGACTTTTTTTTCGGGTTGACTTCCGCGTTTTTCTGTATTCTGCAATGTTTCGGGAGGTAAATCTCTCCATGTTCATTTAACTTCCTCTGTGATTTATGTTGCAATGACGCGAGGATAAATCTTATCAGAAACAATCATCTCGTATGACAATGAATTATCGTACCCATATAGGCCCTATACTTTGCAATACCACAAGATGGAGCCTGTACATAAAATTACAACATTTTTGGGAGTGTGATTAACATATTTAGCCCTACTAGCAATTGTTATTTACTCCAGTATTATAATATTCATTTACATATTGTTCTCTTTATAAATTTAAAATAAATTAAGTTGTTTTACGCTTCTAATGCCCGCTTTCACAATCGTCTGTTAATTTTCTTCCTAACGGACCGTTTCTTAACTGGAGATATAATTTTATTCCGACGGTTATCTTAATAGCCATTTTGTCATAGTCCGTTTGGACCCTTTTTAGTAAATACTATTTAACATTGCTCTATTACAATGATAATTGTCGATTTTACTTTGGATTGACGGAAAAATTAAAGTAAGTTGTAAACTCTGTGTAGGGTAGAGTCCCTGTTTGAGGGCTTTCCTTTACATGTGTTACTCTTATTGATGTAGTTTTATTTTCTCTTTGCTTATGTTTTAGTTGTATTTGTTTTATAAGTCATTAGAAATGGTGTTAAATAAACTCTTTGATAAGAGGTCTCACTGTTTTGTGGTTTTCTATTTCTAAAGAGAATTTGTACAGACTTTCTTCGTGTATTTTCTATTTGTTTCCTTTCAGTTTTTGTTTCTGATCCTTTTCCATTTTAACCTCAGTTGTTCAATAATTATGAGAATTTTTTTAAAGCTTGTAGCGTTTTATAAATTTTGGCTCAACTTGTCAAAATTAGTATTTCTGTTACTGCTTTTTATCATATTTGGGCTGGTAGGGCTAATTGTTTTCTAAGTAGAGCTAGCCTACATTATTTCACCATCAAAATTTTCTTCTCTCTGATCCATTTTTCTTTGTCACAGTAGTTTATATTTTTATACACGCATACATAACAGCTAAAATTATAATAAATTGTTAATGAAAAAATAGAAAATACATATAAAATTAAGTTTCTGATCATAGAAACTGAACAAGTTTGTGCATGTAAATATTATTGATCTTACACAATTATACACTTCACAAAATACACCAAACGATTGAGCACCGACGCCAAACCTAATTTTAAGATTAGATCTAATAGTCTTAACGGCTCGTTAGTTAGGCTACTTAACAGGGAAAATATCTACCCCTTTAAGTTAACCGACCATTTCATTGGCTGTTATCTTAAACTGAGCTTTGTAAAACGTGTTATCTTCTGTTAAATACTTGAAGGGAACCGGCTGTGAAATTCTTAACGGAGGTCGATGAAACGGAAATAAGTAGAAACATATAGATCTTAAATATCTGTTAAGTACAATATTACAACAAATTTATAAAACAAAAACCATTTTTTATTTATTTTGTATTGTATTCTATTTTATATAGCTTAAAGGTACCATATGATGTTATTATTTATATTATTAAAGCGATCGATTTCGGTCATAGACCATCCTCAGGTTATATAGCACATTTGTTATATACTTATAACATCATATGGTACCTTTAGGCTAAATAAAAAAGAATACAATAAAAAATATAAAATTGAGTTCTAGGTACCATTAATAAAATAATAAGTGAAAGTATAAAAATACATCACGTTATCATTAAAAACCATATGTTTTTACTGAAATAGGTATGAAAATATATGAATTATATTGAGGCTGTAGTCGTTAATAACGTTAATGAATAGAGCGTTTTCATAATTAATTAAAATGCCTTTAAAATATTCTTTATTAAGATATTAATAGAAATAACGAGTGTCGAACGACTGTATAGTCACGAACGAGTCATGACTCGTTTCACGACTCTAGTGTCGAACGACTCTAGTCACGAACGAGTCATGACTCGTTTCACGACTCTAGCGTCGAACGACTCTAGTCACGAACGAGTCATGACTCGTTTCACGACTCTAGTGTCGAACGACTCTAGTCACACGAACGAGTCGTGACTCGTTTCACGACTCTAGTGTCGAACGACTCTAGTCACGAACGAGTCATGACTCGTTTCACGATTCTAGTGTCGAACGACTCATGACTCGTTTCACGACTCTAGTATCGAACGACTCGAGTCACGAACGAGTCATGACTCGTTTCACGACTCTAGTGTCGAACGACTTCCCTAGTGTCGAAGATGCACGTTGAGGCCGGATCCTGTCGTTCGACAATCTCAAGGCTGGGGAGCCATATTCCTGTGTTGTTGCCGTCATTTAGGGTGTTGCAATGCGTCGATCTCGCCTCTATAGAGCTGTCGCGATTGGAGAAAATGCCTTGCAATTATGTTCGTCCTGTATACAGTAATACATAGCCAGTCGAGTTGACGAGTCAGTCACGACTTCATTGACAGAGATCTGAATCCGATGGGTTGATACAGACGTGAGCTGTAAGTTGTGAGCTGCACACATCTAATACGATCATGCTCTACTGGACACAGTCAATATTCTGTAATATGATTGGCCAATAAGACGGCTGCATTTACATTCAACAATTCAAAAGTTCTCAAACATCTTTAATATTGTTACTCCATTATAAGAAAGTTCTACATGTTGCTCGGCATCCCAGCAGAGCCCAGCTATAATGTTTGTGTGCGTACGTGACACTTAACATGCGCCAACCGTTGAGACTGTTCCAGACTTCACCGGTCACGCACTGTGTTCAAGGCCGCAATCAATTACGCTCTAGTGTTTTCAAGTAGATTTGACGCGTATTATGGATAATTCTAGAACACGTATGCTATCTATTTAAATACATACATATGAACGTATATATACACTGTTCATACGCCCACCGCGCGCGTGCATGTACGTGTATATATTGTCTGTGTGTGTGACTTTTTTTCGTGTTGACTTCCGCGTTTTTCTGTATTCTGCAATGTTTCGGGAGGTTAATCTCTCCATGTTTATATAAGTTCCTCTCTGATTTATGTTTCAATGATGTGAGGATAAATCTCATCAGAAACAATCATCTCGTATGACAATGAATTATCGTACCCTTATAGCCCCTATACTATAACGTTTTCTTTCCTTAACGCAAAAATGGAAATTGTTCTGTCGGAATTTCGATATACTCACTCGAAACCTTACCTTACCTTTATTTGTTCTTATTATACAAAATTTTCTAATCAAATCTTCATTGAGAGGTAAAATCAAATCTTATCCGCTTAGAGGTCAGTTTTGAGTGGGGATTTATTCAAGTGAAGTTCGAAGTATTGTGGCGAAGTGTTATTGTTTTATAATTGTGAAGGACTCTATTAGTTGACATTATTATTCCATGTGGACACATTTTGCTCGAATTATTGTACAAGTTGATTGTAAACTGTATCTGTGATTAATTAAAGCTGGTGATTAGTGGTTTCATTGGTGTCTTGTATTTTGTTTTCCACTGTACCATACGACGATCAGTTCGAACGTCGTAACAATATGTAGACAAGGTGCTAAAATGTCTACATTTTTATTATGCTATTCACGACGCCACGTGGTTTGAATTAGTTCTCAAATTACAATCCACGGTGAAGATCCCTCTAACAATCTGCGGCTTATTTCCCGACTGATGACATAGGGTCATTATAACTTGAAGGCCAGTTTGTTTATACTGACGACAAGAAAACAGATACGATCGTAAATGATAAATGAAAACAAGTATAACAGACAAGTATACAAGTATATATGTTGCAACAGTACAAACAGTAATGATACTGTGCATTGCACAAATAAATAAAGTAAATAATAAAAATAAATAAACATAAATTAATAAACATGATTCAGATTGCATAAGCTGAATCGTAGTAAAAATAGGGAGTACAGAATTCATGCATGGACATGCAGTTTCGACACACCTGTCGCTAGCGTTGTGTACGCGCGTATTTTGTTACTGTGTGTGAAACCTGTCCGTTTCTGAAATGTAACTAACCCTTTTCAAGTAGAATAGTTATATGTTTATTGTTAATTATAAGAAAACTATCTACGATAGGATAAAACAAAAGACACCAAAGTGTGTAGAAATTGTAGATAAACAAAATGTTATAAAACCATACAGAGGTGACGAAAAGTGCAATTACTATACGTAAAAAATGAATAACTCTTTTTGTGAATACCATAAAGAAGTGCAATTTACGTATAGTAATCACATACAAATTAGTGATCGATTGAGCATCAAGTGAGGTGAAACAAACTTCGTAATTCGCGAAAATAGGCGAAAATAGTGAATTGAACTAGAGTGGGGGTAGTAACGCCTCGACAGAACCTGACAAGTTGAAAAGTGTTCAGAGAGGAATGTTTGCACGACCTGACTATAAATAGCAGGTCGCGCTAATATAGTTTCTTCTTCTCGCTTCAACCATTCCCGCAGGAGGTTATGTCAGTCGACGACACAAATTCACAATTATCGTAAGAGTCACAGGATGAACTAGCTATACAGCCAGAGCTGCAAAATACATACGATAAGGTCTATGGGCACACCGGCAGCATATGACGTGAGACAAGACGACTATTAATCAGCACACACAGAAGACACGACCAGAGGACCAGAAGCACATGCAGAGGACACGACCAGAAGGACACGGAGGACGTACAGATGAATAACCACGTCAAACGAGGTGATAAAAAAAACATTTAATTACAGACAGTTGAAAGACACTAATAAAAGTTTGAATGGAAGACATTCAACCAATATTAAAATAAATAAACGATACATAAATGTAAAAGCGGTAAAAATTAGAATAAGATTTCTTGTATCAAATTTAGAAGTTAGTAACGTAAATGATAAGAGAAATAAGTAATTTTTGAATTAACATAATTAATAAAGTCTTTGATGATAAAGAAATAAAATGCATATGCAGTAGAAAATAAAACAAAGTAACATAAAAGAAGTTTGAATAGAAGTAAATTCATTTTTTTGAAGCTAATGAATCAGCAATTGCAAAAATATGAACACACCATGAGTAAGCCGAGAGCAAAATAAACATTTTAAAGTAATTACAATTAGATAATAAGAGTTGTATATAACTTATGTATGTAATTTGTTAGCAATAAGTTATGTACGAAAACTTCGTACAAACGATTTAATAATGAGGTATTATTTAATATCCGATATGAGAGATGTTGTTTAAATAAGTAAATAATGGAACGATTTTAAACTGAAATAACGTATCATCTTCTCATTACGATTACACCCATGAATTCAATACACAATATGTAAATTCATTTAAATTGGTTAACTTGCTTTGTATAAATAATTGTCTCCCAAAAGCAAGAGGCTACACAAGTTAAATTAACTTAAATCGATGTATTTGTATGTTGTAATGTACTACTTCAATACAAAAACTATTTAGAAATAATATAGGAAATCTTACAGCACGGATATCGGATATCTGAAATTATACGTAATATTACACGTTATAACATTATATATTATAAGAAGTTATAACAGCGTATAATCGGAAAGTCCTACGCAATCAGTCTAAAGAATGTTGGACTTTTAGCAGTCTTTGTGAATAGAAGTCCTTAGATAAATTAACTTATTGTTACGACGGTCTACTAGGTACAGTGGAAACAGAATAAGTACAAGACACCAATTAAGTCACTAATCACACCTTTAATTGTTACAGTAAAACAGTTCGTAATTAACAACACATTCTCTACAACAAATCAAATGAAAATTGTTCACACGCAATAAAAAATGTCTACTAATAGAGTCTTGCACAATTGTAAAACACATAACACAATAATGCTTCACTTTGATAAGCACTCAATCCACACTAGCGGAAGTCGCTCACGTAACTAACTGACACACACAACTGGGGGTCGCGAGTAGTGCAGTGTCCCGAGTCTCAGAAAGGACTCCTGCCACTGGGTCGATTTGAGTTCTTTATATATGTTTTTACCTAATTATGGAGGGGTCTGAAGCGACCTACGATTGGTGGATTATACCACCGGGACTAGCAAACGAGGTCGCTTCCAGGACTCACCTGGTCGCGGGGTGTATTTACCAAGTCCGGCAATGAGGGAATTGTGGGTCACTCTGTCGGAACGAACATAGAATCTACGCGCCAGGCGTCTCACGGTGTCATTAAGAGAGCGGACACCGAGTCCTCTCCTCAAAAGACGAGAAGAGTACCTCCGGGGGACTTTGCACGCGAGCTTCAGTCCCCGGTCGAGTACGGGCTGGAGCGTTGTTCTATGACCACGAGCCAGGTATCCCCAAACAGGACAGGCGTAGGTAATCACGGGCAACACGTACGTGTTGACTATGAGCTTACCTAGCCGGGGGGTCATTGCCGGATTAGAAAGCACGGGCCAGAGTCTACTGAGTTGCGCCGAAGCGCGTTGTCGGATGTACTGTACATGGGTTCGCCAGGTGAGTCGGGAATCCACGTGGAGCCCGAGGTACTTGACGCTATTGGTCCATGGCACCTCGACGGGGCCTACTTTAAGCGGCCGAGGCCGCTTACGTTTTCGCGAGAATATTACCGCGGCGCTCTTGGAAGCGTTAACGGCAACTCTCCAGTCATCGGTCCACCCGACATACGCGTCGAGTTGGCGCTGGAGCTTAACTGCCGCATAACTCGCGTTCGGCTCTGAGGCAAAAGCCGCAGTGTCGTCCGCGAACAGCGACAATTTCACTCCAGGAACTCGGGGCGTGTCGTTGACAAACAACGAGAACAGGAGAGGCCCAAGGACACTTCCCTGAGGGACGCCAGCGGTAATACGCCTCTCCGAAGAGAGAGCGTGGTCTACTCTCACTCGGAAGCTACGGTCTCGCAGAAAGCTGCCGATCAAGTGAACGTAGCAGTCTGGCAGAAGGACTTCCGTGAGTTTGTACAGGACACCCTCGTGCCACACGCGGTCAAAGGCTTTCTCTACGTCTAGGAAGAAACTAACTGACAACGCGGCAGCTATGGCTTTATATACGCTGTGCTGAGGCCGAGTACAGCTTTCCCTACTTAACTGAGCGCCGGCTGCTTAATGCGTAGTTCCTGGAACTCACCAGAATCATCTACTTGAGTGACGCACAGCTGCCACACTGGACGGATGGGAGTGGAGAAAGTTGTGGATTGTTCGGTACGCTTCTCGCAACATTATATTGACTATTATGAAGCCTAAGTTTTGGCTAAGGAAATAAAGAAACTTTGCAAATATATTTAAAAAATTTGTTTACGTAAGCAAATTCTTTTACAAACTTTACAAGCTCTGTTACTTTTCTTGTAAAAATTCGTTGTCATGAATTTTTTTTTTTTTGTTAGTTCTACACAAAAAGAACCAGTAATTTTGCTGTGTCGATAATGTCAAGCATTGGTAACTTGGGTATACATAGTGGAGAATTGAAATGTCAGGACAAAAAGTGTAAGCGTTTTCCTATTACACATCAGCGACGCTGATTTACCGCAGTACCACGCCCGCGGTGTTTTCGGATACCAGATTTATTGACTTCTTTTTTTCACAGTCACATCTTTTTTTTAGAAGTAGTCACTTGTATAATCAAGAAACTCACATCCGACACGCGTCTCTGTTACAATATTATATTTACGTATGCTTAATGTACTGCCAAAGTGGTTCAGAAAACAAAATAAATTAAAGAATGTAATGGAGATAAAATAACTTTATGGAACCAATTAGACTTCTTTGCGTCTTATTGCGTTTAGTTGACTGGTTCTCCCGACTTAGCGTCCTTCTTTTTAATTAATTTTCATTGCAATGTATTTTCTTTTCTTAGCTTTTAATTTTCTAAATTTCTATGTTTAAAATTTAAGAGTAATGCTACACGCATATTTTAGCATTGCTGCACGATCGATTGGTGAATTTCATCAGTGTATGCTGAACAGCTGGCCACATTCCCAAAGACTGGCGGGTGGCAAAGGTGATTCCTGTAGGCCTATTTAAAAATCTCGAACCTAATGACTGCAGTAACTACTTACTTCAGTCAAACTGCTTAATACTTCTTACAATCTAAGTTCTATGCGTCTGTAGTTAACGCAAAAATGGAAATCGTTCTGTCGGAATTTCGATATACTTACTCGAAACCTTACCTTACCTTACCTTTACTTACCTTTATTTATTCTTAGCATACAAAATTTTCTAATCAAATCTTCATTGAGATCAGCAATATCAACCAACAGTTCTAGACTTGGAACAAAATTCTCGCTATTTGTTCCTTTGCTTGTAATAATTGAATGCTGCTTTCGGCTTCCACAACAAATATTTTCAACATCTTCAAAAGTTTTCTATTCCTTGATTTGCAGTTTATGGATTAAGTGTCAAGAAATGCGATAACATCTATCCCGTATGTAAAACAGACAATCAAAATTCCCAATCCTGTGACGTAATTGTGCGGATGTTACAGACTTTCCCAAAGATACGACAACGATATCAAATTGTGGATCACGTTTTGATACTTATTATAATGTATCATTATAGTAAATTCAATCACTGTCTGCTACAGTCCGTTTCTTGATGTATATAATACATTTAATATTTATAATGAATTTACCTCAAGATATTTTTTTCCTTATTAGGAACATGTTTCGAGAGCTCCCGTGCTCTCATGCTCAGCCTTCGCGACCAAGTAACTTCACCAGACGCAAGAACGCGAATGCTGAGCATGAGAGCACGGGAGCTCTCGAAACATGTTCCTAATAAGGAAAAAAATATCTTGAGGTAAATTCATTATAAATATTAAATGTATTATAGTAAATTATAAACAATTAGTCAAACTGTTTGGTTTATTTCGTATTCGGCCTTGTTGAAAATTTATCGATCCCAGTTTTCTGTAGGAACAGTTCGCATCTTCTATGCTCCTGACTAGAGGTGGCTAAACTGTTATTTTAAAATACTAGGTGTGAAAATAACAGGTACAAATACCTGTTATTATATACTATATATACATAACCTATATTATCCTTCGTAAGTAACTCGTTTTGAGTTTCCTGCAGGTCTCCTATGTAATATCTTCAAATAAATACACCTAGATATACCTATTAATATATTAATAAACCGACTTGCTGTGTGTTTATTTGAAGATATTATATAACCTATACTATATAATTTGTTAGAAGAAATAAATTGAAACTAAAAGTATTAACAGTGTTACTTTACACTGTGACTTTATTAAACTATATCTGTTTAAATGAAAATAAGAAACAAGAGAATTTATAGGCCTATCTCCCTTTGGGAATACCAATTTAAGTTTTCACTAGTAGTAAACAAACTAACATTGATTAGACAAATCAGTTGCGAAACTCGGGGCAATTAAATAATTTAGAGTAGCCCTACACGCAATACCACAAAAAATAATATGAAAAAACATCAGAAACGTATAATAAAAACATAACAGTAAGCCACAAGAGTGAATGAGAATAAACAAAATTTTACAAATAAAAATAAAAAAACAAATTGTAATAAAATAAATATAAATACATAAATAAAAACTTATAAATAATAAGCAACAACAAAAGTAAATTAAATGCATTACAGATATTTAAGGAACAGGACTAGATAAAGTGCATAAATGTCCATTACAACAATCTCATCATTTACGTGATATATGTAGTGTAGTTAAAATCACATTAATAAAAAGTATAATATAGCTTATCAACAGCACCCACTCTATAGGTTACAACTCAATATAATTAAATACAACGATTTCACTAACTACTCGGAACATAAAGTTTTTTTGAGTAAAAACAAAGTTTTACCAACCGATTTTAGTTACAAGTTGGTGACTAGTATAATATATAATTTATTAGCATATAATCTGTATTATATATCTGCATATCACACGAGAATAAATGTAACAGCAGGATGAATTATTTCCTTTATTAAAAACAGCTTCGTCTCTTTGCGCAGAATGAAGTATTCAGGACGAAAAAGTGGCTTCGTACTACTTTCTACTCGAAATACGCTTGATATAAAAATACTACTTGTTCCTAAAATACTACCTGTTCCTAAAATACTAGCTGTTCCAAAAATACTACTGTTCCTCTGATACGCTTAGTATTTTGTGTATCGGTGATACCACTAGTATTTGAAATACCTAGTATTTTAGGAACAGGTAGTATTTTAGGAACAAGTAGTATTTTTGTACGCCTAGTATTTGGCCTTGGCGTATTCGTTTACGTGATACTTGCGTACTTTGTGTGTGTGTGTGTGTGTGTGTGTGTGTGTGTGTGTGTGTGTGTGTGTGTGTGTGTGTGTGTGTGTGTGTGTGTGTGTGTGTGTGTGTGTGTGTGGAGCGTAGGGGGCGTGCCTCGACTCGGAACAGCGAGGGCGGCGTGTCTCGACTAGGAACAGCGTCGCCGCGAATAACAGGTATTTCAACTTCTCAGTCACTGTTACATCCGTTCCACAAAAATATCGTTCTTAAATACCTGTTACAGGTATATCGGCCCACCTCTACTCCTGACTTCCGTTTTGAATTTTTGACGCTTTGTAGAGTTGAACAATAGTGAAATGTAGGATAATTCATTTTTATGGTACCTTTTAAAAGTCCTAAATATCTTAACTTATAATAATGTTTACTGAAAATATAAATATTTTTATTAATAATTTATATAAGCATATTTGTAATTATACTATTTCATATTACTGTTAACATTGATGTTCTTAAAGAAAAAAACCGACATTCTTAAAACGTGCAAGAAAGTGCAAAATTTAAAAGATTTATAGATACTTCAGTGGATACTCATTAGAATAAACTGGAAAATGGAAATCTGTTCCCATGTGGAACATTATTAATTCTAAACATAGTGACACGTTGAGATGATTACGTAATTACAATGACGTAACGCTCTAGGTAATTCGAGATTGCCTTTCCACACGTTTCACGGCCAGTCTTCTGAATTCGGTCGGCAGAGTGTGTCAAGTTCTTGCACTGACCTAGCTTTTAGCAAATTCCATAACGCTTGTTAATTACGCAATTCTCTCTAGTAGCCTATTACGGCCAGATAATAGTTGTAGATTTCTCTGGAACTCCTGTGAGGTGTATATAGGCCTAAGCGTCAGAGGCTGGCTTACCCATTTTAAATTAAGACTTGTCGATATTAGAGTGCGATTCGAAGTTATTGTGGCGGTTTAGTGAGAAGTGTTAATTAGTGTAAGACTGTAATAAGATGGCATTTATTGTTGTCTGTTGCCCAAACCTAGCTAGAGTTATTCTATAAGAGCGACTTTATAGATTTTTAACTGTTGTTTGTTACTAACTAAAGTTTTTAATTACTGATTTCATCTGATGTCAGTTATTCTGTTTCTGCTGTACAACACGACGATCTATGGGATCGTCGTAACAATATTTACGAAAATATTGTTAAATATTTAATATATAATAGTTATAAGAATTTGCAACACAATTTGCAAATAGGTAATATTAATTTGAAAATATTAATTACTAAATTCCTATTATATACTAGTAGGATAATAAGAAATTTTAAATATAAGAGCAAAATTGTTAGCACATTGTTCAGAAAATGCATTCACAAAAGAGGGTAGCAAAACTGATAACAACTGTTTTGTAGTCTATCGAGATAGGTGTGCTGAAGGTGGCGCCCATGCAGGAGCGGGGGTGGAGTTAAGGTTTGTTGTGCTCTGGACGGTGTAGTTTACGAAAATAAAAATAACGTGAGAGTAAGTAAGATTTATTTTTTGTCACGTTTGAAGTCCCGTTGCTCCAGTGTGCGGTGCTCGTAACTCACTTTACAACATTATTTTTGACCTGCTGCTTAGATCTAGGCATTACCAGACTACGGGAAATTTTACGTATTGCCTAGTATCTACCAGCAACCTTGTAGACAGGTTCGGTGTAACGTCCTCCAGTTACTCCTAACTAAATCCAGTTCTCAAGCCAAGTTTACATGAAAAACGTAGCTGTCATTTTATTGGTCAATATGTGCGTGACGTCATTTGCACTTATGTTGGGTTAGTTGGGACTATAGGCTAAGTAGAGGTTTCAGCAGGTTGTCGAGCAAACGCTTACACAGCCCTCTAAAACAGGACATTACGATCCTGTCAGACGGCCGTCTTCGCGTTAGCGGAAGCGAAAAGGCCGCCCTCTTCGGAGATAAACTCCAATCATCCAGATACCCCATAATTTTACAGCACCATGGACAAGACTATAAACGCATTCCTCGCTACACACGCCACACTTTCTACCTCTTTAGACAGACGAGCAAGCGACCTCACTTACCCACTGGAGCAGCCAATAACCACACCAGCCACTAATTTCCAGCTACCGAAATGCAGAAACACACCACCTGGACCAGATAGCATACCGTACAGTGTGCTCAAAACACTCCCAGAAATAGCCATCGAAGACCTCTCCAACCTCTACACCGTTAGCCTACAGCTCGGATACCTTACGCGGGCGGACTTGAAAGCACGCCCATGTTATCATGTTTCCCAAACCACTCAAGTACGCCAGACAAACTGCTAACTACCGCCCTATATCTCTGAACCCTGCTGTCTCCAGGTTCTTCGTAAAGATCCTCGTAGCCAGGCTTCACCCACCCCCCCTTCAAACACATAACGTCCTACCAAATACGCAGGACGGTTTTCGCCCTGCTTATAACATTTATGACCAACTAGTTAGTGTGATCAGCGCCATGCAGCATAACTCCTCGAGAACATACCCTACTGTCTTAACCCTTCTCGACATCCGAAAATCTTTTGAGTCTGGCACAATTGCTTCAGATTTAAAATCCTCGGATGTCGCTTTCCTGCTAGCATCATTAAATGGTTTTCGCAATTCTTCGATGGTCGAACTGCGCATGCCCGAATCCGACAGTATCTCTCGGCACCACTACAATTGAATGCCATTAGCCCGCTTTCTATATATGACACACACGAAATACTCCACTTCCGCCTCAAAATCAGCCTTACGCGTCTGCTGGACTGGCCGACGATACGGCCTCTTGGGTCTCTGCAGAGTCACACCGACTAGCCAGATCGAGACTTCAGCAGGTACTGCAATCGTTCTTTGACTACTACAATACCTGGTGAATTTCCGTAAATGCGGACAAAACCCAGATCTGTATTTTCAACTCCACAGGTCGCAATATGAATCATTTCTTTCCAATCCCGGTCCGCGTTGACCCTTCCACTGTCGTTCCGAAGCGTGTCTGCAAAACTCTTGGCGTCACGCTTGACTCCAAACTTACCTGGCAACCGCACACGCACACCAAGAAACCGCTACCCAAGCTAGCCAACGGATCCGAGCTCTCAGACAGAAACGACCACTGCTCCAGCCAAACACTCAGCAGGATTTACACCGCTTGCCTACGCGCCATCATGGTGTACGCCCATTCGATCCTGCTGACTGCAGCCCATGATCGCCTCAGACCATATCGCAACATGGCTTATACCCCACCGCCCACCAATAACACGTACCGGGTATACAGTTTTATATTTTTATATGCCCTTAATGCCCACTTACCTCAAAAATAAAGAGGAGATATGCTACAAACGCGAGTACTGGACCATCAATCCATTGCAGCCTCCAATAACCGCCCAATCAGAAATACAAAACGTCCCACTTTTCTTGCCAATCGCCAGCTGGCCTTCGCCAACACGCTCAACAGACACCGTCGATAAGCACTACCCTCTGAAAGAAATAAACTGCCATGTCATTACACTTAATCCCGCCCCTCAGTTGAGTTCTCCGCCGAACACCTAATGCCATTTTATAACTGTGTAACTACCCACCATCGTTACCGGCTAGCGCTGCGCGTCCAGCTAGTCACTTTCTCTCGTTTGGCACAACCCCCTTTACCTTACACCTTCACCACTACAGCTGTCCCGCATACACACACAACAATCACACATATACTCTCTGGACTAAGTGCCTCCACCTTCTCTGTCACTGGTCCACAACGGTGTGCTTCTCCCACTCTCCTAAACCTGACTGGTTGAAGGCGGCTCGTTTCCAAACAGCCCGAGGCTTGTTATGCTCGACAAAACGCAAAAAAAAATATGTCGAGCAGTCATTTTGTATATTCTACTTCTAGATTTGTAGAATCATTATTCCAAGTAACGCCCAGCATTATTTACATGAAAGTTATTCGCATATGGCCTTTAATAACAATGATAAGTAGAAATTTTACGACCAGCTGTAGTATTGTGTATCCGAATTGGGGTTTATCCGAATAGAACCAGCGTCCAGCGTTCTCTATAAACAACACCAATATACGTTCACGTATACAGTGCAACCTCTTTTATCCGGATCAACTGGGACCGGAGGTCAGCCGGATTAACGAAAATCCGGATAATAGAGGATCTAATATAATAATGTAAATTACTGTACAACAGTATATTCAAAGTTCAATACTTACCAACTTTTATTTTTGCCAAAATAGTTTTCATAAACACTACACTATAGCCTATGTTATTTTACTGCAGTAATTTCACTGCACTATCGCTTATTTAACATTACACTATTTTTTACCGTATTTTTGCCAAAGTAGTTTACATGAACACTAGCACTACATATTAAAACCTTCAATTGTTACATGTTATTTTTACTAAAATAGTTGGTAAATATACTCTGTTTTAACTTTTCGTAACGTTTACGTGCTGCGCCATCACGTAGGCCTTTCATTATCATTAGATCGGCCGACGTGGGTTCCGTCTATCGTTCCAAATAAGCTATAAGTTTTTTCATTCGGGAAAGCCGTAAAGCTCAGCGCGTATTTATAAGTGATATGTAGTCTATTACAGTACTATCCGAATTCGGGTATAATAAATATTGTAGACTACTACTGTACTGCAGTACTGTACTTGTAAGGCTCTTTTGTTTTAAACAACAATTTCAGAATACAAAAATATATACCGTATAGGCCTAATTATTTTAATCCGGATTACAGAGGACTCCGTTTGAACGAGGTTCGTATAAAAGAGGTTGTACTGTACTTGTAGTATATAGCCTACATATATAACTTAGGCCTACGTTAATCAGTAGGCCGGATGTATGTAAGTTCCTGGTTATACGTGTGGGTAACCCACACATGATCATATACTCACAGCCGGTCAGTCGTCTTTCATTTATTAGACTCATTTATTACACTTTACCTTAGCCCAAGACAACTTTATGAAACTATCGGATTATCCAGTGACAAAAATTGTACTCACGGTAACTGAAATTTTATTGTAAACAAGTCCAAATAACACGTAACTGCGACACTTACTGTTCACCGTATTTACAAATTTTGTCACGTAATTAACACGTATAGTTGCTTCACAACCCACATCTCACCCCACACACACAACATCGATCTTTCGAAATTCGATTCCGTCGCCCACAACAGGACGGACAGCGCTACTAGCGGCAACCTCTGAAGAAGCCTTTTAAAGGTGAAAACCGGTTCAGGTTGTAAGGTAAAACTTTGTTTTTACTTATAAAAAACTTTGTGTTCCGAGTCGTTAATATAATAGTTGTATCATACTGTAATAAGGAAAGTATGTATGAAGATTTGTTATTTTTGTAATTTTAAGTACACAGTGGATACAAAGCAGAATTATATTCACATGTAGGCTTACGTTTGAAAATTAATAAGTATTTACTAAGAATTCATAAGAATATTGAGAATATTACGACACCTTGAGTGACTTTGTAAGATAGTTATTTAAAAATATTTTCTTTACAGTCGTTATAGTTTTTCTTTATTATGCAGCGTTTATTAATTTTCCTCTTAAAATTATTTATAACTACTGACCTCTTTGTATTTAATTTATTATAAACTGTTTGTTTTATACACTTTAACCATCACCGTGAACTCGAAACACGTGTAACGTTATTCTCAGCTGCACGTTTGAAAGTTAAATATTAATTTCTGAGAATTCGTGGCCAACTTTAAACTATACCATCACTCCTATGGGCGTACGTCTGCTTTGAATTTTAAATTCACAATCGTTTGTGGGGAATCACTTCAATTATTATTCCATTTGTTTATTAAGTAGCACTTAACAAGTTTCTAATATTAATCTGTTCGGAACTAAACTTGAATCCATTCGTTTTTTTTAATATTTTGACATATCTGCAGATGAAAAATGTTTTTTCACGAGAAAATCATCCCGGCTAAAAATAATTACTGTGTGCTTTTAAATGTTTCTTGTATTCCCTAAGATTTTTGCATTATGAACTTTACCCATACGCATGTATTGAAATTCTAATGTCTACATGTGAACGCGTGTATGCCTGTGTGTGTGTGTGTGTGTGTGTGCGCGCGTGTGCAAATTTTTGTTTTCTATAGCTAGCAGCTTCGTACGCAGAAAGAAAACATAAAGCCTCTCTCTCTCTTTCTTTCTCTCTCTCTCTCTCTCTCTCTCTCTCACACACACACGCACAAACAAAACCGAGTGAAACATGGATAGGCCTACTTTCATAAAGGAAATTTTGTTGTGTATTATCAAAGTGACCCAGGAAAATGAAACGAAACAAGCAAACAAGAAGATCATTCACAACTTCACGGACATACAACTAGACGCACACGCAGAAAAAGCCCTTTCGAAAGGATTCAACTTTGCAGTCACCCCGTCAAGAATTCCGAAAGAAGATATCATATGCCAAGTGGAAGCAGCTCTCACGCCACTGGAGGAGACCGAAGCTGAAATAATTCGTCAAGAGGTGTCGAGAGTACTGAGACACGCCACACCACCAAAACAGAACATCACGCGTGAAGAAATAAAGAGCCTGAGAGCACTCAGAGAAAATAAGGACATCATAATACTTCCAGGCGACAAAGGAAATGCCACTGTCATCACGTACACACAAGACTACCATGCCAAGATGGAACAGCTACTTACACACAACGCCTACGCAGAAACGACACGAGATCCCACGACATACTTAGAGAAAAAGACACGCTCACTCATCCTCAGTGCACCGATGGAGAAAGAAACAAGACAACGCCTGATTCCTCGCGAGTAGTCTTCATGCACACCTAAATTATACCGACCGCCTAAAATCCACAAAGCTGACATCCCACTTCGACCGATAGTTAACGCTATAGGTTCTCCTACACAAAATATAGCCGCAATCTTAGCCGAATACTTCCAACCATTGGCCAAAAAATGGATTCGTACATAAAAAAACTCGTTTACTTTAAAAGAGCGGCTCTCGGACTTCGCCATCTCTTCTTCAGACATCCTGGTCAGCTTTGATGTAGTCTCACTTTTTACCAACATACCGATCTTAGAAGCACTCCAGACAATACAAGCCACATACAAACCGCTTTAGCACATCATGAAACTAACCAAGCACTGTCTGACCTCCACCTACTTTACATACAACAATTACTTCTACAGGGAAATAGAAGGAGCACCAATGGGCTCACCGTTATCGCCGGTCATCGCAAACCTCTTCGTGGACAATCTCGAGAAAAAAGCAATAAGCACAGCACAGCTAAAACCTTCCTTGTGGATTAGATACATCAACAACTGCTCCGTAATATGGCCACACGGAAAGGACACACTAACAGAGTTCTTGACGCATATAAACAGCATCCACGAAAAATAGAGTTCACTATAGAAACGTAGACAGACAACAGCATTCCATTCCTTGACCTTATCACAAAGAAGAAAGACGATCACCTCAACTTTTCCACATACAGAAAACCTACACACACAAACAGATAATTACACAGACAGTACCATCACCACCCAGCTCAGCTACAGTCTGTAGTAAAGACACACACAGAGCCTTATACCTGGCGGAGGAAGAACACAGGAAACAAGAGCTAAACACTTTGAAAAAGACGCTGTTTTCCAGTGGATACTCTCCACCCGATTTAAACAACGCCACTAAACAAAAGAAGACAAAGAAGACGTAGCCGGAGAAAGAAACACAGGAGCACATCAGCAGCTTAACGTTACCATATATAAAGTGCACAACAGACATAATACGGAGAATACTCAAGAAATATCACATCAGGACAACATTCAACACGCACAAAAAAAATCAACGACCCTCTACAAAATCCAAAGGACAGCGTACACTTAGAGGAACAAGGTGTATATAATACCATGCGAAAACTGCGAGAAATCTTATATCGGCCACTCTGGGAAAATATACCTCAACTCGTCCGCGAACACGAATTGGCAGTAGCAAAACAAGAAGATAACACATCCCTAACGAAGCACGCCAAGGAAACAAGCCATACTTTCAATTTCAAAAACACAAAAATCTTGGCACGAGCCAACTATAAGAAAGTCATAGAGTACAGAGAGGCAATTGAAATATTCCGGATGCGAGGGGGTGCGGTCAACGACAGAAACGAATATACAAAACTAGCGACAACTTGGAAATTCTTAAATGAGAGTTCACAAATTAGCAAACAACATATGGCCACAACACACTCACACCCATGCTCTAACCCTTCCAGGGCAAAAATCACAAGAAAATCAAGATATAAAACGCGCGCCGTAGTTAAATCAACATCAGTATACGCCTTGAAAATGTTCCGGGATTACGGAACAAAACGTCGGTATATATATGTACTTTATAATTACAATTACATCTTATTATCCGCATTACAATTGGTTTTTAAAAACTGCTTATAAAAGTAAATATTTTTTAGCGATATGTAAGAAACATTCCCCTTTGTGGTGGGTAACAAAATTCTTTCCCCCTACCTATAAAAACATACTTAATCCTGTTTTCTATTGGTGTATTGTTATGTTTAAAGACACTGTTGGCGTATTGTGCAGCGCGGACAGTACCTCTCTCTCACTCTGTTTCCCTCTCTCTCTATAGGCCCATGCGTTCCTGCATTAAGAGAATCAATTATACTACACCAGTTATTTTTTCCTACTGGAAATATTTCCTCATCGATGAAGCATGATATTTGCCAACTTCTTTTTGTCTTTCAATGTCATATATCATAAAGGTTTGTGCTCCCCGTCTTGCTTGCAGAACATAGGGACCTTCGTATAATCTAAAGAACTTTTTGGCGGTGTCGTCTATTCTCTTCCCTACTGTGTGCCGTAACTAAGGAATTTCGTTACGGCAACATACTAATATGGATACTCGCGACGCTATCTAGTAGCGACACGGCGCGACTTGAGTTTCACTGTTCCGCTGTATGGGGGCGTTGTTGGTGGTTCGGCTTTAGACTGGTGGCGATCTGTTTCTCTCTCGAGCTGGTCCCTTCGATGCAGCGATACGTTTCTTGTCAGGCTGCTGAAGAAAGTTTTTATTGTTTTCTTTAATACCGGGCGTATGATTTTTATTATGGGCGGCTGAGTGCCGAGGTGTGCCCTGGGGGTGTCTACGGCCCGTTCATCCGTTACCCGGTTGTCAGGCCAAGAGGAAATGTAAGAAAATCAAGGAACTTATTAGTGGCTAGTGTGCGGTGGCCAATCTAGACAGGTATGTCTCAGAACAATGTTTCTGGTGTGCTGTGTAAGTGTCCTTTTGCAAAAAAAATTAACTTAATTCCTAGATGTGCATTTGGCACCACTTGATTCTCTCGTCAAGTGATGTCCTGGCTAGTTATCTTAACACAACCAAAAAAAAACAGACTTTTGCTTTAATTCTTGATGCTTCTTTACAGTACTTAATATCCAGAATACCCAGGTTATTTTAATGATACCAAATTCATTTTTGAACTATAGTTTTTCTTTCAACATTCAGTTGAACTGGACTGGCATCTCTTAATTGTGATATTTCTTTTAATTGTGAGGACAGCTTCTGATGCTGTTAGTAAGTGATAGTAGTACCTTATATGCAAAAGCTATTTTAAATATAAAAAAAAAAACAAAAACATGAAAATGAAATGTGTTAAGCTACAACTGGTGAAGTGGTATCTACCTAAACCTTGCAGTGTGAAGGCACTTCCCAGCGTTACTAGAGTGAAGAATACCTGGTTCCTTTATTTTCTCTGAGAAAGTCTCTCAGTATTTATCAGTGTTATCCATGTAACTGTTTTGTGTGAAAATTGTTAAGTGCATGTAAGTTAAAAGAAAATGATGAAGTCATATGTATTGAGTGCAACTGCTTCTCAGGACAGGTAGTGAACTGTCCATCACATTGGTTCAAACTATGTTATATCCCTACACGTTTTGGGATTTAGGATTTGTTTTAATTCTCTATGAATCTAAAATCAATGTTAACTTTTTTTGTATACATATATAAATCTAATGGAACTTAATAATGTTTGCTCAGTTTAAAATATGTTGAATGACTATATTAATTAATTGTTGAGTGATGAGAATATAAATAATGTTATGGATCTAGTCATTCGTATACACAAATATGTATGTATAAAACATTCTACATTTTGAAAGACCTGGTTATCTGATAGTTTCTTTAATAATGGTATACACTATGGAATCAGAAAACCATTGAGCTATGCAAGCAAGGTTAGTAAAAATTGAGCACACACATAGTGAATTTCATACTAAGGAACATAACTACCAATTTATATTTAATATTATGTCTTTACTAATTATATTGTTATCATTCTTAGTTTTACATTGTACCTGAAAAAAAAAAAAAAAAAAAAAAAAAAAAAAAAAAAAAAAAAAGGAATGCTCGTACCATGTTAACCCAATGTTATTATCACTATTATGCACACAGCCCGCTTTCTATATATGACACACACGAAATACTCCACTTCCGCCTCAAAATCAGCCTTACGCGTCTGCTGGACTGGCCGACGATACGGCCTCTTGGGTCTCTGCAGAGTCACACCGACTAGCCAGATCGAGACTTCAGCAGGTACTGCAATCGTTCTTTGACTACTCCAATACCTGGTGAATTTCCGTAAATGCGGACAAAACCCAGATCTGTATTTTCAACTCCACAGGTCGCAATATGAATCATTTCTTTCCAATCCCGGTCCGCGTTGACCCTTCCACTGTCGTTCCGAAGCGTGTCTGCAAAACTCTTGGCGTCACGCTTGACTCCAAACTTACCTGGCAACCGCACACGCACACCAAGAAACCGCTACCCAAGCTAGCCAACGGATCCGAGCTCTCAGACAGAAACGACCGCTGTTCCAGCCAAACACTCAGCAGGATTTACACCGCTTGCCTACGCGCCATCATGGTGTACGCCCATTCGATCCTGCTGACTGCAGCCCATGATCGCCTCAGACCATATCGCAACATGGCTTATACCCCACCGCCCACCAATAACACGTACCGGGTATACAGTTTTATATTTTTATATGCCCTTAATGCCCACTTACCTCAAAAATAAAGAGGAGATATGCTACAAACGCGAGTACTGGACCATCAATCCATTGCAGCCTCCAACAACCGCCCAATCAGAAATACAAAACGTCCCACTTTTCTTGCCAATCGCCAGCTGGCCTTCGCCAACACGCTCAACAGACACCGTCGATAAGCACTACCCTCTGAAAGAAATAAACTGCCATGTCATTACACTTAATCCCGCCCCTCAGTTGAGTTCTCCGCCGAACACCTAATGCCATTTTATAACTGTGTAACTACCCACCATCGTTACCGGCTAGCGCTGCGCGTCCAGCTAGTCACTTTCTCTCGTTTGGCACAACCCCCTTTACCTTACACCTTCACCACTACAGCTGTCCCGCACACACCAGACACTGAAAACCATCCACAGGCACAATTGAACACGAAACAGACCGCACAGCACACGGAAACAAAAACACTCCCGCACTGATTAAATAAAGCTGAGTCGCACTGAACTGTAGGTGAAATCTGTAGTGATGATGATGCTGAATACGATGATGATAAGAAAAATGGTGAAAACTGAATATTTCCGCACAAATTGGAAAAATTTTGCAGAGCAAAAACAGTCACAGCCTACCCGGGCAAATGCTCTAGGTAGACTCCGCTTCACGAACTGACAACCCGGCAGCTATGGCTTTATATACGCTGTGCTGAGGCCGAGTACAGCTTTCCCTACTTAACTGCGCGCCGGCTGCTTAATGCGTAGTTCCTGGAACTCACCAGAATCATCTACTTCAGGGATTCTCAACCTTTTTGTGATTGAGAGCACCTTTCATACTCCGGGGCAAGTGGGAGAGCACCATGCAAATTTAATAATAATAATAATAATAAATACACTCACCAGGCTAATGAGATCCTTGGCCCTGAATGTTACTCAGAATTTCACTAATATCTAAGGAGAAGTCGCTTGCAGCCACACGTAAACAGTCCTTCAAATGTGAGTCATTTAATCTTGATCGTGCTTTGTTCTTGATGTATTTCATTAATGAAAAACATTTTTCACACAGGTAGGTTGTCCCAAACATCGCCAAGCATTTGAGAGAAGCATTTCGCAATGTCGGAAATTTCATTTTATCATTTGCACCCCAGAAATCTGTGATCCTTTCCTTTTCGAAAAGATATTTTAAGGCTTGAGAGGACTGGAGCTCTAATAATTCAAGTTCCGCGCGAGCAAGTTTGTGCTGTTGAATAATCTGAATTTTTCTGAGAGAGTCCACATTGAATTGAAATGGATTGAGCACCATATTAAACAACGGCTCACTTTCTTCGAGTACATGAAAACGTGTAGCAAACTCTTTCAACAGATCTTGAATTGCCAGAACGACAATTTTAGGACACTCCGAGTGGGGATGACCAAGACTCGAGAGTGTATGTGCCAGTTCAGGAAAATGAACCAAGTCATTTTTACTTGCCGTCCCGAGGAATCTTTGTAACTTTGATCGAAAGGAAAATATAATTTCTTTCAGTTCACAAATTGTGTTTTTCTGACCCTGAAGACGTTTGTTCAGCTCGGTGAGATATTGAAATAGGTCTACCATGAAAGCAAGATTGATCTTGAAATCATCCCCGAATATTTCTGGAAACTTAGTGACATAATCGTTGGCAGAAATAAATGCTTTGATTTCTTCATAAACTTTCCAGACCCTTGTAATTGCTTCCCCGCGACTTAGCCAACGAACATCCGCATGTAGGATTAGTTCTGAATGTGGCGCTGATAAATCATGCAAGAAGACCTTTAGTAAGCGTTTATTCAGGGGTTTAGAAACCAAAAAGTTGATCAACTTAACTATCAATTTTAACTGTTCTGAAATTTCAGGAACAGATATAAGATGACTGGCTAAGTTATCAACGTGAATTAAACAATGATAGTGAACAAAGGGAGGAAAATGTTCATAATTTTTCAGAAGAGCGACAAATCCTTTATTTTTACCTACCATGGAAGGTGCGCCATCAGTAACCACACACACGAGCTTTGATAAGTCAATGCCATTAGGTTTCAGGAAATTCGCGACAGCGTTGTAAATGTCTTGCCCCGTAGTTGTACCCGGGAGCGGTAAAATTGTTAAAAAGAAATCTTCTACAATTCCCACATTATCTATACAACGTACAAAGCACGCCAATTGTGCTACAGAAGCAATGTCTGTTGATTCGTCAACAGCAAGAGAAAAATAACTACATTCAGAAAGTTTCTGGAGTGCTTTTTGTTTAATTTGAGCCGCGATGAGGTCAACGCGCCTGGCAACAGTGTCATTACTAAGTGGCACATTTTTTGCCGCATTAATCAAAACACTTCTGTATTTCTCAGGTATACTTTCAGCGAGAGTTGTCACTGCGGAAACTAATGCACTCCTTCACAATTTCTCCACTTGTAAATGGCATCCCATGCTGAACAAGTTTATGAGACACTTCGGTTGAAAGTTTGTTAACAGAACTATTAACATTAAATGAAAAAGACTTCTGTTGACGTTGGAGTTGTGATTTTAACTCTTTGATTTTATGTATCCTTGCATCTGATCCCGTGGGATATTGATCAGAAAACGCACTATGATGAGTTTTATAATGTCTTTGACAATTTGCTTTTCTGAAACCCGATAAAGGTGCATGACACAAAACGCAAATAACTCCGGTATTCTCGTCATTAGTGACCACCAAAAAATCTGTCTCCCAGTTACCTTGAAAAGAATACAGTTTCTTTCTTTTTGCTTCGCTACTTTTGTTGGAATCTTGGGTTGATGAAGAAGGTAACTTAGGTATCGATTCTTCACTACGTTTTCGTATTACAAATTTATCCATGTCTCTTTTTTAAGAACGTTAACAACACACTTCGAGGCGAAAGGAAAATTGCAAACTGACAATAATTACGCGTATTTCACAAATAACAGAACAGCAATACTACAACCAGAATACGTCACAAAACTGGTGTACACCGCTACACTATGTCACTCCAGTCACAAATGTCGCTCGTGTAAGTGGAAATGTCCACGCAAAAACATTCATTGGCAAATTTCGAAATTTCTATTTAAAATCTGAAAATTGATTGGTTGAGCTAAGTGTAAAATGCTACGTGACTATTTCTGTGAGAACGTGTTTAAAGCTGCCAAGTTTAGGGATTTCAGAGGCAATAAAATTAAAATATTTTGAATAACCGCTTCTTTTGAGGGTACTATTACGTGTTTAACAGCCCATTTACAAGATGAGACAACCTGGCGCCTACAGTAATAAACCCCTCGTAGGCTGTCTCTGCCTTTTAAAGCTGCAAACAATAGAGTCGGTATCGGCTTGTAAACTACGGACAATTCCGGAAACCATTGCAAGTAGTGCTCTTAGAAGTAACAAAGGTTTCCAACAGTATTCTGCTATACTCAGTTGTTGGTGGACAACAGCTGTACGGCCGGCTATATAGTTCATAATTAAAAATTAGGGGTCACTGTTGCTCGCGAGCACTTTTTTATACATCCATGATGAGCACCATTTTTAGTTACGCGAGCACTACAGTGCTCGCGAGCACCAGGTTGAGAACGCCGGATCTACTTGAATGACGCACAGCTGCCACACTGGAGGGGTGGGAGTGGAGAAAGTTCTGGATTGTTCGGTACGCTTCTCGCAACATTATATTGACTATTATGAAGCCTAAGTTTTGGCTAAGGAAATGAAGAAACTTTGCAAATATATTTAAAAAATTTGTTTACGTAAGCAAATTCTTTGACAAACTTTACAAGCTCTGTTACTTTTCTTGTAAAAATTCGTTGTCATGAATTTTTTTTTTGTTAGTTCTACACAAAAAGAACCAGTAATTTTGCTGTGTCGATAATGTCAAGCATTGGTAACTTGGGTATACATAGTGGAGAATTGAAATGTCAGGACAAAAAGTGTAAGCGTTTTCCTATTACACATCAGCGACACTGATTTACCGCAGTACCACGCCCGCGGCGTTTTCGCATACCAGATTTATTGACTTCTTTTTTTCACAGTCACATCTTTTTTTTAGAAGTAGTCACTTGTATAATCAAGAAACTCACATCCGACACGCGTCTCTGTTACAATATTATATTTACGTATGCTTAATGTACTGCCAAAGTGGTTCAGAAAACAAAATAAATTAAAGAATGTAATGGAGATAAAATAACTTCATGGAACCAATTAGACTTCTTTGCGTCTTATTGCGTTTAGTTGACTGGTTCTCCCGACTTAGCGTCCTTCTTTTTAATTAATTTTCATTGCAATGTATTTTCTTTTCTTAGCTTTTAATTTTCTAAATTTCTATGTTTAAAATTTAAGAGTAATGCTACACGCATATTTTAGCATTGCTCCACGATCGATTGGTGAATTTCATCAGTGTATGCTGAACAGCTGGCCACATTCCCAAAGACTGGCGGGTGGCAAAGGTGATTCCTGTAGGCCTATTTAAAAATCTCGAACCTAATGACTGCAGTAACTACTTACTTCAGTCAAACTGCTTAATACTTCTTACAATCTAAGTTCTATGCGTCTGTAGTTAACGCAAAAATGGAAATCGTTCTGTCGGAATTTCGATATACTTACTCGAAACCTTACCTTACCTTACCTTTACTTACCTTTATTTATTCTTAGCATACAAAATTTTCTAATCAAATCTTCATTGAGATCAGCAATATCAACCAACAGTTCTAGACTTGGAACAAAATTCTCGCTATTTGTTCCTTTGCTTGTAATAATTGAATGCTGCTTTCGGCTTCCACAACAAATATTTTCAACATCTTCAAAAGTTTTCTATTCCTTGATTTGCAGTTTATGGATTAAGTGTCAAGAAATGCGATAACATCTATCCCGTATGTAAAACAGACAATCAAAATTCCCAATCCTGTGACGTAATTGTGCGGATGTTACAGACTTTCCCAAAGATACGACAACGATATCAAATTGTGGATCACGTTTTGATACTTATTATAATGTATCATTATAGTAAATTCAATCACTGTCTGCTACAGTCCGTTTCTTGATGTATATAATACATTTAATATTTATAATGAATTTACCTCAAGATATTTTTTTCCTTATTAGGAACATGTTTCGAGAGCTCCCGTGCTCTCATCCGCAGCCTTCGCGACCAAGTGACTTCACCAGACGCAAGAACGCGAAGGCTGAGCATGAGAGCACGGGAGCTCTCGAAACATGTTCCTAATAAGGAAAAAAATATCTTGAGGTAAATTCATTATAAATATTAAATGTATTATAGTAAATTATAAACAATTAGTCAAACTGTTTGGTTTATTTCGTATTCGGCCTTGTTGAAAATTTATCGATCCCAGTTTTCTGTAGGAACAGTTCGCATCTTCTATGCTCCTGACTAGAGGTGGCTAAACTGTTATTTTAAAATACTAGGTGTGAAAATAACAGGTACAAATACCTGTTATTATATACTATATATACATAACCTATATTATCCTTCGTAAGTAACTCGTTTTGAGTTTCCTGCAGGTCTCCTATGTAATATCTTCAAATAAATACACCTAGATATACCTATTAATATATTAATAAACCGACTTGCTGTGTATTTATTTGAAGATATTATATAACCTATACTATATAATTTGTTAGAAGAAATAAATTGAAACTAAAAGTATTAACAGTGTTACTTTACACTGTGACTTTATTAAACTATATCTGTTTAAATGAAAATAAGAAACAAGAGAATTTATAGGCCTATCTCCCTTTGGGAATACCAATTTAAGTTTTCACTAGTAGTAAACAAACTAACATTGATTAGACAAATCAGTTGCGAAACTCGGGGCAATTAAATAATTTAGAGTAGCCCTACACGTAATACCACAAAAAATAATATGAAAAAACATCAGAAACGTATAATAAAAACATAACAGTAAGCCACAAGAGTGAATGAGAATAAACAAAATTTTACAAATAAAAATAAAAAAACAAATTGTAATAAAATAAATATAAATACATAAATAAAAACTTATAAATAATAAGCAACAACAAAAGTAAATTAAATGCATTACAGATATTTAAGGAACAGGACTAGATAAAGTGCATAAATGTCCATTACAACAATCTCATCATTTACGTGATATATGTAGTGAAGTTAAAATCACATTAATAAAAAGTATAATATAGCTTATCAACAGCACCCACTCTATAGGTTACAACTCAATATAATTAAATACAACGATTTCACTAACTACTCGGAACATAAAGTTTTTTTTGAGTTTTACCAACCGATTTTAGTTACAAGTTGGTGACTAGTATAATATATAATTTATTAGCATATAATCTGTATTATATATCTGCATATCACACGAGAATAAATGTAACAGCAGGATGAATTATTTCCTTTATTAAAAACAGCTTCGTCTCTTTGCGCAGAATGAAGTGTTCAGGACGAAAAAGTGGCTTCGTACTACGTTCTACTCGAAATACGCTTGCTATAAAAATACTACTTGTTCCTAAAATACTACCTGTTCCTAAAATACTAGCTGTTCCTAAAATACTAGCTGTTCCAAAAATACTACTGTTCCTCTGATACGCTTAGTATTTTGTATATCGGTGATACCACTAGTATTTGAAATACCTAGTATTTTAGGAACAGGTAGTATTTTAGGAACAAGTAGTATTTTTGTATGCCTAGTATTTGGCCTTGGCGTATTCGTTTACGTGATACTTGCGTACTGTGTGTGTGTGTGTGTGTGTGTGTGCGCGTGTGTGCGTGTGCGCGCGCGTGTGCGTGCGTGCGTGTGTGTGTGTGTGTGTGTGTGTGTGTGTGTGTGTGTGTGTGTGTGTGTGTGTGTGTGTGTGTGTGTGTGTGTGTGTGTGTGTGTGTGTGTGCGTGCGTGCGTGCGTGCGTGCGTGCGTGTGTGTGTGTGTGTGTGTGTGTGTGTGTGTGTGTGTGTGTGTGTGTGTGTGTGTGTGTGTGTGTGTGTGTGTGTGTGTGTGTGTGTGTGTGTGTGTGTGTGTGCGTGCGTGCGTGCGTGCGTGCGTGCGTGTGGAGCGTAGGGGGCGTGCCTCGACTTGGAACAGCGAGGGCGGCGTGTCTCGACTAGGAACAGCGTCGCCGCGAATAACAGGTATTTCAACTTTTCAGTCACTGTTACATCCGTTCCACAAAATTATCGTTCTTAAATACCTGTTACAGGTATATCGGCCCATCTCTACTCCTGACTTCCGTTTTGAATTTTTGACGCTTTGTAGAGTTGAACAATAGTGAAATGTAGGATAATTCATTTTTATGGTACCTTTTAAAAGTCCTAAATATCTTAACTTATAATAATGTTTACTGAAAATATAAATATTTTTATTAATAATTTATATAAGCATATTTGTAATTATACTATTTCATATTACTGTTAACATTGATGTTCTTAAAGAAAACAACCGACATTCTTAAAACGTGCAAGAAAGTGCAAAATTTAAAAGATTTATAGATACTTCAGTGGATACTCATTAGAATAAACTGGAAAATGGAAATCTGTTCCCATGTGGAACATTATTAATTCTAAACATAGTGACACGTTGAGACGATTACATAATTACAATCACGTAACGCTTTATGTAATTCGAGATTGCCTTTCCACACGTTTCACGGCCAGTCTTCTGAATTCGGTCGGCAGAGTGTGTCAAGTTCTTGCACTGACCTAGCTTTTAGCAAATTCCATAACGCTTGTTAATTACGCAATTCTCTCTAGTAGCCTATTACGGCCAGATAATAGTTGTAGATTTCTCTGGAACTCCTGTGAGGTGTATATAGGCCTAAGCGTCAGAGGCTGGCTTACCCATTTTAAATTAAGACTTGTCGATATTAGAGTGCGATTCGAAGTTATTGTGGCGGTTTAGTGAGAAGTGTTAATTAGTGTAAGACTGTAATAAGATGGCATTTATTGTTGTCTGTTGCCCAAACCTAGCTAGAGTTATTCTATAAGAGCGACTTTATAGATTTTTAACTGTTGTTTGTTACTAACTAAAGTTTTTAATTACTGATTTCATCTGATGTCAGTTATTCTGTTTCTGCTGTACAACACGACGATCTATGGGATCGTCGTAACAATATTTACGAAAATATTGTTAAATATTTAATATATAATAGTTATAAGAATTTGCAACACAATTTGCAAATAGGTAATATTAATTTGAAAATATTAATTACTAAATTCCTATTATATACTAGTAGGATAATAAGAAATTTTAAATATAAGAGCAAAATTGTTAGCACATTGTTCAGAAAATGCATTCACAAAAGAGGGTAGCAAAACTGATAACAACTGTTTTGTAGTCTATCGAGATAGGTGTGCTGAAGGTGGCGCCCATGCAGGAGCGGGGGTGGAGTTAAGGTTTGTTGTGCTCTGGACGGTGTAGTTTACGAAAATAAAAATAACGTGAGAGTAAGTAAGATTTATTTTTTGTCACGTTTGAAGTCCCGTTGCTCCAGTGTGCGGTGCTCGTAACTCACTTTACAACATTATTTTTGACCTGCTGCTTAGATCTAGGCATTACCAGACTACGGGAAATTTTACGTATTGCCTAGTATCTACCAGCAACCTTGTAGACAGGTTCGGTGTAACGTCCTCCAGTTACTCCTAACTAAATCCAGTTCTCAAGCCAAGTTTACATGAAAAACGTAGCTGTCATTTTATTGGTCAATATGTGCGTGACGTCATTTGCACTTATGTTGGGTTAGTTGGGACTATAGGCTAAGTAGAGGTTTCAGCAGGTTGTCGAGCAAACGCTTACACAGCCCTCTAAAACAGGACATTACGATCCTGTCAGACGGCCGTCTTCGCGTTAGCGGAAGCGAAAAGGCCGCCCTCTTCGGAGATAAACTCCAATCATCCAGATACCCCATAATTTTACAGCACCATGGACAAGACTATAAACGCATTCCTCGCTACACACGCCACACTTTCTACCTCTTTAGACAGACGAGCAAGCGACCTCACTTACCCACTGGAGCAGCCAATAACCACACCAGCCACTAATTTCCAGCTACCGAAATGCAGAAACACACCACCTGGACCAGATAGCATACCGTACAGTGTGCTCAAAACACTCCCAGAAATAGCCATCGAAGACCTCTCCAACCTCTACACCGTTAGCCTACAGCTCGGATACCTTACGCGGGCGGACTTGAAAGCACGCCCATGTTATCATGTTTCCCAAACCACTCAAGTACGCCAGACAAACTGCTAACTACCGCCCTATATCTCTGAACCCTGCTGTCTCCAGGTTCTTCGTAAAGATCCTCGTAGCCAGGCTTCACCCACCCCCCCTTCAAACACATAACGTCCTACCAAATACGCAGGACGGTTTTCGCCCTGCTTATAACATTTATGACCAACTAGTTAGTGTGATCAGCGCCATGCAGCATAACTCCTCGAGAACATACCCTACTGTCTTAACCCTTCTCGACATCCGAAAATCTTTTGAGTCTGGCACAATTGCTTCAGATTTAAAATCCTCGGATGTCGCTTTCCTGCTAGCATCATTAAATGGTTTTCGCAATTCTTCGATGGTCGAACTGCGCATGCCCGAATCCGACAGTATCTCTCGGCACCACTACAATTGAATGCCATTAGCCCGCTTTCTATATATGACACACACGAAATACTCCACTTCCGCCTCAAAATCAGCCTTACGCGTCTGCTGGACTGGCCGACGATACGGCCTCTTGGGTCTCTGCAGAGTCACACCGACTAGCCAGATCGAGACTTCAGCAGGTACTGCAATCGTTCTTTGACTACTACAATACCTGGTGAATTTCCGTAAATGCGGACAAAACCCAGATCTGTATTTTCAACTCCACAGGTCGCAATATGAATCATTTCTTTCCAATCCCGGTCCGCGTTGACCCTTCCACTGTCGTTCCGAAGCGTGTCTGCAAAACTCTTGGCGTCACGCTTGACTCCAAACTTACCTGGCAACCGCACACGCACACCAAGAAACCGCTACCCAAGCTAGCCAACGGATCCGAGCTCTCAGACAGAAACGACCGCTGTTCCAGCCAAACACTCAGCAGGATTTACACCGCTTGCCTACGCGCCATCATGGTGTACGCCCATTCGATCCTGCTGACTGCAGCCCATGATCGCCTCAGACCATATCGCAACATGGCTTATACCCCACCGCCCACCAATAACACGTACCGGGTATACAGTTTTATATTTTTATATGCCCTTAATGCCCACTTACCTCAAAAATAAAGAGGAGATATGCTACAAACGCGAGTACTGGACCATCAATCCATTGCAGCCTCCAATAACCGCCCAATCAGAAATACAAAACGTCCCACTTTTCTTGCCAATCGCCAGCTGGCCTTCGCCAACACGCTCAACAGACACCGTCGATAAGCACTACCCTCTGAAAGAAATAAACTGCCATGTCATTACACTTAATCCCGCCCCTCAGTTGAGTTCTCCGCCGAACACCTAATGCCATTTTATAACTGTGTAACTACCCACCATCGTTACCGGCTAGCGCTGCGCGTCCAGCTAGTCACTTTCTCTCGTTTGGCACAACCCCCTTTACCTTACACCTTCACCACTACAGCTGTCCCGCATACACACACAACAATCACACATATACTCTCTGGACTAAGTGCCTCCACCTTCTCTGTCACTGGTCCACAACGGTGTGCTTCTCCCACTCTCCTAAACCTGACTGGTTGAAGGCGGCTCGTTTCCAAACAGCCCGAGGCTTGTTATGTTCGACAAAACGCAAAAAAAAATATGTCGAGCAGTCATTTTGTATATTCTACTTCTAGATTTGTAGAATCATTATTCCAAGTAACGCCCAGCATTATTTACATGAAAGTTATTCGCATATGGCCTTTAATAACAATGATAAGTAGAAATTTTACGACCAGCTGTAGTATTGTGTATCCGAATTGGGGTTTATCCGAATAGAACCAGCGTCCAGCGTTCTCTATAAACAACACCAATATACGTTCACGTATACAGTGCAACCTCTTTTATCCGGATCAACTGGGACCGGAGGTCAGCCGGATTAACGAAAATCCGGATAATAGAGGATCTAATATAATAATGTAAATTACTGTACAACAGTATATTCAAAGTTCAATACTTACCAACTTTTATTTTTGCCAAAATAGTTTTCATAAACACTACACTATAGCCTATGTTATTTTACTGCAGTAATTTCACTGCACTATCGCTTATTTAACATTACACTATTTTTTACCGTATTTTTGCCAAAGTAGTTTACATGAACACTAGCACTACATATTAAAACCTTCAATTGTTACATGTTATTTTTACTAAAATAGTTGGTAAATATACTCTGTTTTAACTTTTCGTAACGTTTACGTGCTGCGCCATCACGTAGGCCTTTCATTATCATTAGATCGGCCGACGTGGGTTCCGTCTATCGTTCCAAATAAGCTATAAGTTTTTTCATTCGGGAAAGCCGTAAAGCTCAGCGCGTATTTATAAGTGATATGTAGTCTATTACAGTACTATCCGAATTCGGGTATAATAAATATTGTAGACTACTACTGTACTGCAGTACTGTACTTGTAAGGCTCTTTTGTTTTAAACAACAATTTCAGAATACAAAAATATATACCGTATAGGCCTAATTATTTTAATCCGGATTACAGAGGACTCCGTTTGAACGAGGTTCGTATAAAAGAGGTTGTACTGTACTTGTAGTATATAGCCTACATATATAACTTAGGCCTACGTTAATCAGTAGGCCGGATGTATGTAAGTTCCTGGTTATACGTGTGGGTAACCCACACATGATCATATACTCACAGCCGGTCAGTCGTCTTTCATTTATTAGACTCATTTATTACACTTTACCTTAGCCCAAGACAACTTTATGAAACTATCGGATTATCCAGTGACAAAAATTGTACTCACGGTAACTGAAATTTTATTGTAAACAAGTCCAAATAACACGTAACTGCGACACTTACTGTTCACCGTATTTACAAATTTTGTCACGTAATTAACACGTATAGTTGCTTCACAACCCACATCTCACCCCACACACACAACATCGATCTTTCGAAATTCGATTCCGTCGCCCACAACAGGACGGACAGCGCTACTAGCGGCAACCTCTGAAGAAGCCTTTTAAAGGTGAAAACCGGTTCAGGTTGTAAGGTAAAACTTTGTTTTTACTTATAAAAAACTTTGTGTTCCGAGTCGTTAATATAATAGTTGTATCATACTGTAATAAGGAAAGTATGTATGAAGATTTGTTATTTTTGTAATTTTAAGTACACAGTGGATACAAAGCAGAATTATATTCACATGTAGGCTTACGTTTGAAAATTAATAAGTATTTACTAAGAATTCATAAGAATATTGAGAATATTACGACACCTTGAGTGACTTTGTAAGATAGTTATTTAAAAATATTTTCTTTACAGTCGTTATAGTTTTTCTTTATTATGCAGCGTTTATTAATTTTCCTCTTAAAATTATTTATAACTACTGACCTCTTTGTATTTAATTTATTATAAACTGTTTGTTTTATACACTTTAACCATCACCGTGAACTCGAAACACGTGTAACGTTATTCTCAGCTGCACGTTTGAAAGTTAAATATTAATTTCTGAGAATTCGTGGCCAACTTTAAACTATACCATCACTCCTATGGGCGTACGTCTGCTTTGAATTTTAAATTCACAATCGTTTGTGGGGAATCACTTCAATTATTATTCCATTTGTTTATTAAGTAGCACTTAACAAGTTTCTAATATTAATCTGTTCGGAACTAAACTTGAATCCATTCGTTTTTTTTAATATTTTGACATATCTGCAGATGAAAAATGTTTTTTCACGAGAAAATCATCCCGGCTAAAAATAATTACTGTGTGCTTTTAAATGTTTCTTGTATTCCCTAAGATTTTTGCATTATGAACTTTACCCATAACCTACGCATGTATTGAAATTTTAAATGTCTACATGTGAACGTGTGTATGCTTGTGTGAGTGTGTGTTTGTGTGTGTGTGTGTGTGCGCGCGTGTGCAAATTTTTGTTTTCTATAGCTAGCAGCTTCGTACGCAGAAAGAAAACATAAAGCCTCTCTCTCTCTTTCTCTCTCTCTCTCTCTCTCTCTCTCTCTCTCTCTCTCTCTCACACACACGCACAAACAAAACCGAGTGAAACATGGATAGGCCTACTTTCATAAAGGAAATTTTGTTGTGTATTATCAAAGTGACCCAGGAAAATGAAACGAAACAAGCAAACAAGAAGATCATTCACAACTTCACGGACATACAACTAGACGCACACGCAGAAAAAGCCCTTTCGAAAGGATTCAACTTTGCAGTCACCCCGTCAAGAATTCCGAAAGAAGATATCATATGCCAAGTGGAAGCAGCTCTCACGCCACTGGAGGAGACCGAAGCTGAAATAATTCGTCAAGAGGTGTCGAGAGTACTGAGACACGCCACACCACCAAAACAGAACATCACGCGTGAAGAAATAAAGAGCCTGAGAGCACTCAGAGAAAATAAGGACATCATAATACTTCCAGGCGACAAAGGAAATGCCACTGTCATCACGTACACACAAGACTACCATGCCAAGATGGAACAGCTACTTACACACAACGCCTACGCAGAAACGACACGAGATCCCACGACATACTTAGAGAAAAAGACACGCTCACTCATCCTCAGTGCACCGATGGAGAAAGAAACAAGACAACGCCTGATTCCTCGCGAGTAGTCTTCATGCACACCTAAATTATACCGACCGCCTAAAATCCACAAAGCTGACATCCCACTTCGACCGATAGTTAACGCTATAGGTTCTCCTACACAAAATATAGCCGCAATCTTAGCCGAATACTTCCAACCATTGGCCAAAAAATGGATTCGTACATAAAAAAACTCGTTTACTTTAAAAGAGCGGCTCTCGGACTTCGCCATCTCTTCTTCAGACATCCTGGTCAGCTTTGATGTAGTCTCACTTTTTACCAACATACCGATCTTAGAAGCACTCCAGACAATACAAGCCCCATACAAACCGCTTTAGCACATCATGAAACTAACCAAGCACTGTCTGACCTCCACCTACTTTACATACAACAATTACTTCTACAGGGAAATAGAAGGAGCACCAATGGGCTCACCGTTATCGCCGGTCATCGCAAACCTCTTCGTGGACAATCTCGAGAAAAAAGCAATAAGCACAGCACAGCTAAAACCTTCCTTGTGGATTAGATACATCAACAACTGCTCCGTAATATGGCCACACGGAAAGGACACACTAACAGAGTTCTTGACGCATATAAACAGCATCCACGAAAAATAGAGTTCACTATAGAAACGTAGACAGACAACAGCATTCCATTCCTTGACCTTATCACAAAGAAGAAAGACGATCACCTCAACTTTTCCACATACAGAAAACCTACACACACAAACAGATAATTACACAGACAGTACCATCACCACCCAGCTCAGCTACAGTCTGTAGTAAAGACACACACAGAGCCTTATACCTGGCGGAGGAAGAACACAGGAAACAAGAGCTAAACACTTTGAAAAAGACGCTGTTTTCCAGTGGATACTCTCCACCCGATTTAAACAACGCCACTAAACAAAAGAAGACAAAGAAGACGTAGCCGGAGAAAGAAACACAGGAGCACATCAGCAGCTTAACGTTACCATATATAAAGTGCACAACAGACATAATACGGAGAATACTCAAGAAATATCACATCAGGACAACATTCAACACGCACAAAAAAAATCAACGACCCTCTACAAAATCCAAAGGACAGCGTACACTTAGAGGAACAAGGTGTATATAATACCATGCGAAAACTGCGAGAAATCTTATATCGGCCACTCTGGGAAAATATACCTCAACTCGTCCGCGAACACGAATTGGCAGTAGCAAAACAAGAAGATAACACATCCCTAACGAAGCACGCCAAGGAAACAAGCCATACTTTCAATTTCAAAAACACAAAAATCTTGGCACGAGCCAACTATAAGAAAGTCATAGAGTACAGAGAGGCAATTGAAATATTCCGGATGCGAGGGGGTGCGGTCAACGACAGAAACGAATATACAAAACTAGCGACAACTTGGAAATTCTTAAATGAGAGTTCACAAATTAGCAAACAACATATGGCCACAACACACTCACACCCATGCTCTAACCCTTCCAGGGCAAAAATCACAAGAAAATCAAGATATAAAACGCGCGCCGTAGTTAAATCAACATCAGTATACGCCTTGAAAATGTTCCGGGATTACGGAACAAAACGTCGGTATATATATGTACTTTATAATTACAATTACATCTTATTATCCGCATTACAATTGGTTTTTAAAAACTGCTTATAAAAGTAAATATTTTTTAGCGATATGTAAGAAACATTCCCCTTTGTGGTGGGTAACAAAATTCTTTCCCCCTACCTATAAAAACATACTTAATCCTGTTTTCTATTGGTGTATTGTTATGTTTAAAGACACTGTTGGCGTATTGTGCAGCGCGGACAGTACCTCTCTCTCACTCTGTTTCCCTCTCTCTCTATAGGCCCATGCGTTCCTGCATTAAGAGAATCAATTATACTACACCAGTTATTTTTTCCTACTGGAAATATTTCCTCATCGATGAAGCATGATATTTGCCAACTTCTTTTTGTCTTTCAATGTCATATATCATAAAGGTTTGTGCTCCCCGTCTTGCTTGCAGAACATAGGGACCTTCGTATAATCTAAAGAACTTTTTGGCGGTGTCGTCTATTCTCTTCCCTACTGTGTGCCGTAACTAAGGAATTTCGTTACGGCAACATACTAATATGGATACTCGCGACGCTATCTAGTAGCGACACGGCGCGACTTGAGTTTCACTGTTCCGCTGTATGGGGGCGTTGTTGGTGGTTCGGCTTTAGACTGGTGGCGATCTGTTTCTCTCTCGAGCTGGTCCCTTCGATGCAGCGATACGTTTCTTGTCAGGCTGCTGAAGAAAGTTTTTATTGTTTTCTTTAATACCGGGCGTATGATTTTTATTATGGGCGGCTGAGTGCCGAGGTGTGCCCTGGGGGTGTCTACGGCCCGTTCATCCGTTACCCGGTTGTCAGGCCAAGAGGAAATGTAAGAAAATCAAGGAACTTATTAGTGGCTAGTGTGCGGTGGCCAATCTAGACAGGTATGTCTCAGAACAATGTTTCTGGTGTGCTGTGTAAGTGTCCTTTTGCAAAAAAAATTAACTTAATTCCTAGATGTGCATTTGGCACCACTTGATTCTCTCGTCAAGTGATGTCCTGGCTAGTTATCTTAACACAACCAAAAAAAAAGAGACTTTTGCTTTAATTCTTGATGCTTCTTTACAGTACTTAATATCCAGAATACCCAGGTTATTTTAATGATACCAAATTCATTTTTGAACTATAGTTTTTCTTTCAACATTCAGTTGAACTGGACTGGCATCTCTTAATTGTGATATTTCTTTTAATTGTGAGGACAGCTTCTGATGCTGTTAGTAAGTGATAGTAGTACCTTATATGCAAAAGCTATTTTAAATATAAAAAAAAAAACAAAAACATGAAAATGAAATGTGTTAAGCTACAACTGGTGAAGTGGTATCTACCTAAACCTTGCAGTGTGAAGGCACTTCCCAGCGTTACTAGAGTGAAGAATACCTGGTTCCTTTATTTTCTCTGAGAAAGTCTCTCAGTATTTATCAGTGTTATCCATGTAACTGTTTTGTGTGAAAATTGTTAAGTGCATGTAAGTTAAAAGAAAATGATGAAGTCATATGTATTGAGTGCAACTGCTTCTCAGGACAGGTAGTGAACTGTCCATCACATTGGTTCAAACTATGTTATATCCCTACACGTTTTGGGATTTAGGATTTGTTTTAATTCTCTATGAATCTAAAATCAATGTTAACTTTTTTTGTATACATATATAAATCTAATGGAACTTAATAATGTTTGCTCAGTTTAAAATATGTTGAATGACTATATTAATTAATTGTTGAGTGATGAGAATATAAATAATGTTATGGATCTAGTCATTCGTATACACAAATATGTATGTATAAAACATTCTACATTTTGAAAGACCTGGTTATCTGATAGTTTCTTTAATAATGGTATACACTATGGAATCAGAAAACCATTGAGCTATGCAAGCAAGGTTAGTAAAAATTGAGCACACACATAGTGAATTTCATACTAAGGAACATAACTACCAATTTATATTTAATATTATGTCTTTACTAATTATATTGTTATCATTCTTAGTTTTACATTGTACCTGAAAAAAAAAAAAAAAAAAAAAAAAAAAAAAAAAAAAAAAAGGAATGCTTGTACCATGTTAACCCAATGTTATTATCACTATTATGCACACAGCCCGCTTTCTATATATGACACACACGAAATACTCCACTTCCGCCTCAAAATCAGCCTTACGCGTCTGCTGGACTGGCCGACGATACGGCCTCTTGGGTCTCTGCAGAGTCACACCGACTAGCCAGATCGAGACTTCAGCAGGTACTGCAATCGTTCTTTGACTACTCCAATACCTGGTGAATTTCCGTAAATGCGGACAAAACCCAGATCTGTATTTTCAACTCCACAGGTCGCAATATGAATCATTTCTTTCCAATCCCGGTCCGCGTTGACCCTTCCACTGTCGTTCCGAAGCGTGTCTGCAAAACTCTTGGCGTCACGCTTGACTCCAAACTTACCTGGCAACCGCACACGCACACCAAGAAACCGCTACCCAAGCTAGCCAACGGATCCGAGCTCTCAGACAGAAACGACCGCTGTTCCAGCCAAACACTCAGCAGGATTTACACCGCTTGCCTACGCGCCATCATGGTGTACGCCCATTCGATCCTGCTGACTGCAGCCCATGATCGCCTCAGACCATATCGCAACATGGCTTATACCCCACCGCCCACCAATAACACGTACCGGGTATACAGTTTTATATTTTTATATGCCCTTAATGCCCACTTACCTCAAAAATAAAGAGGAGATATGCTACAAACGCGAGTACTGGACCATCAATCCATTGCAGCCTCCAATAACCGCCCAATCAGAAATACAAAACGTCCCACTTTTCTTGCCAATCGCCAGCTGGCCTTCGCCAACACGCTCAACAGACACCGTCGATAAGCACTACCCTCTGAAAGAAATAAACTGCCATGTCATTACACTTAATCCCGCCCCTCAGTTGAGTTCTCCGCCGAACACCTAATGCCATTTTATAACTGTGTAACTACCCACCATCGTTACCGGCTAGCGCTGCGCGTCCAGCTAGTCACTTTCTCTCGTTTGGCACAACCCCCTTTACCTTACACCTTCACCACTACAGCTGTCCCGCATACACACACAACAATCACACATATACTCTCTGGACTAAGTGCCTCCACCTTCTCTGTCACTGGTCCACAACGGTGTGCTTCTCCCACTCTCCTAAACCTGACTGGTTGAAGGCGGCTCGTTTCCAAACAGCCCGAGGCTTGTTATGCTCGACAAAACGCAAAAAAAAATATGTCGAGCAGTCATTTTGTATATTCTACTTCTAGATTTGTAGAATCATTATTCCAAGTAACGCCCAGCATTATTTACATGAAAGTTATTCGCATATGGCCTTTAATAACAATGATAAGTAGAAATTTTACGACCAGCTGTAGTATTGTGTATCCGAATTGGGGTTTATCCGAATAGAACCAGCGTCCAGCGTTCTCTATAAACAACACCAATATACGTTCACGTATACAGTGCAACCTCTTTTATCCGGATCAACTGGGACCGGAGGTCAGCCGGATTAACGAAAATCCGGATAATAGAGGATCTAATATAATAATGTAAATTACTGTACAACAGTATATTCAAAGTTCAATACTTACCAACTTTTATTTTTGCCAAAATAGTTTTCATAAACACTACACTATAGCCTATGTTATTTTACTGCAGTAATTTCACTGCACTATCGCTTATTTAACATTACACTATTTTTTACCGTATTTTTGCCAAAGTAGTTTACATGAACACTAGCACTACATATTAAAACCTTCAATTGTTATATGTTACTAGCGAGTACCCGGCATGCGTTGCAATGCCACTCAAAGAAAGAAAGTGTTTGTATATATATAATATATAAAGACTTCGTTCTCGTGGTCTTCAATTTAATGCGATAATATATTTAGAACAGAATCTATTCCATTGGGTTGCCATAGTAACCAGATCTAATAAGTTAGTTTTTTAAGACTCCAAAGGACCCCCCAGAGGATCGTATCGAAAAAAACACCTGTCCTATGTTGGTTCTCCCGTTGCGTAAAATATTTGTGCCAAGTTTGGTTGAAATCGGTCCAGTGGTTTAGGAGGAGATGTGGAAGACCCCAAAAAACCCCCAAAAGAACCCCATCGAAAAAACACCTATCCTATGTTGGTTCTCCCTTTGCGTAAAATATTTGTGCCAAGTTTGGTTGAAATCGGTCCAGTGGTTTAGGAGGAGATGTGGAAGACCCCAAAGGACCCCCCGAAGTATCATATCGAAAAAACACATATCCTATGTTGGTTCTCCCGTTGCGTAAAATATTTGTGCCAAGTTTGGTTGAAATCGGTCCAGTGGTTTAGGAGAAGATGTGGAAGACCCCAAAGGACCCCCCCCCAAAGGAACCCTCAAAGGACCCCGTCGGAAAAAAACACCTATCCTATGTTGGTTCTCCCGTTGCGTAAAATATTTGTGCCAAGTTTGGTTGAAATCGGTCCAGTGGTTTAGGAGAAGATGTGGAAGACCCCAAAGGACCCCATCGAAAAAACACCTATCCTATGTTAGTTCTTCCTTTGCGTAAAATATTTGTGCCAAGTTTGGTTGAAATCGGTCCAGTGGTTTAGGAGGAGATGTGGAAGACCCCAAGAACCCCCCATAGGACCCCATCGAAAAAAATTCATAAACCTTCGCGGGCGTGCGCACAACAACTCACCGAAGTTTCATCGCAATCGGATGAATGGTATAGGAACGCATACGGGACAAAGAAAGAAAGAAACAAACATTCATTTTTATAGATATAGATTTTTACTAAAATAGTTGGTAAATATACTCTGTTTTAACTTTTCGTAACGTTTACGTGCTGCGCCATCACGTAGGCCTTTCATTATCATTAGATCGGCCGACGTGGGTTCCGTCTATCGTTCCAAATAAGCTATAAGTTTTTTCATTCGGGAAAGCCGTAAAGCTCAGCGCGTATTTATAAGTGATATGTAGTCTATTACAGTACTAACCGAATTCGGGTATAATAAATATTGTAGGCTACTACTGTACTGCAGTACTGTACTTGTAAGGCTCTTTTGTTTTAAACAACAATTTCAGAATACAAAAATATATACCGTAGAGGCCTAATTATTTTAATCCGGATTACAGAGGACTCCGTTTGAACGAGATTCGTATAAAAGAGGTTGTACTGTACTTGTAGTATATAGCCTACATATATAACTTAGGCCTACGTTAATCAGTAGGCCGGATGTATGTAAGTTGCTGGTTATACGTGTGGGTAACCCACACATGATCATATACTCACAGCCGGTCAGTCGTCTTTCATTTATTAGACTCATTTATTACACTTTACCTTAGCCCAAGACAACTTTATGAAACTATCGGATTATCCAGTGACAAAAATTGTACTCACGGTAACTGAAATTTTATTGTAAACAAGTCCAAATAACACGTAACTGCGACACTTACTGTTCACCGTATTTACAAATTTTGTCACGTAATTAACAAGTATAGTTGCTTCACAACCCACATCTCACCCCACACACACAACATCGATCTTTCGAAATTCGATTCCGTCGCCCCCAACAGGACGGACAGCGCTACCAGCGGCAACCTCTGAAGAAGCCTTTTAAAGGTGAAAACCGGTTCAGGTTGTAAGGTAAAACTTTATGTTTTTACTTATAAAAAACTTTGTGTTCCGAGTCGTTAATATAATAGTTGTATCATACTGTAATAAGGAAAGTTTGTACGAAGATTTGTTATTTTTGTAATTTTAAGTACACAGTGGATACAAAGCACAATTATATTCACATGTAGGCTTACGTTTGAAAATTAATAAGTATTTACTAAGAATTCATAAAAATATTGAGAATATTACGACACCTTGAGTGACTTTGTAAGATAGTTATTTAAAAATATTTTCTTTACAGTCGTTATAGTTTTTTTTATTCAGCACCGTTTATTAATTTTCCTCTTAAAATTATTTATAACTACTGACCTCTTTGTATTTAATTTATTATAAACTGTTTGTTTTATACACTTTAACCATCACCGTGAACTCGAAACACGTGTAACATTATTCTCAGCTGCACGTTTGAAAGTTAAATATTAATTTCTGAGAATTCGTGGCCAACTTTAAACTATACCATCACTCCTATGGGCGTACGTCTGCTTTGAATTTTAAATTCACAATCGTTTGTGGGGAATCACTTCAATTATTATTCCATTTGTTTATTGCGTAGCCCTTAACAAGTTTCTAATATTAATCTGTTCGTAACTAAAATTGAATCCATTCGTTTTTTTTTAATATTTTGACATATCTGCAGATGAAAAATCTTTTTTTCACGAGAAAATCATCCCGGCTAAAAATAATTACTGTGTGCTTTTAAATGTTTCTTGTATTCCCTAAGATTTTTGCATTATGAACTTTACCCATAACCTACGCATGTATTGAAATTTTAAATGTCTACATGTGAACGTGTGTATGCTTGTGTGAGTGTGTGTTTGTGTGTGTGTGTGTGTGCGCGCGTGCGTGCGTGCGTGTGTGCGCGTGCGTGTGCGCGCGTGTGTGTGCAAATTTTTGTTTTCTATAGCTAGCAGCTTCGTACGCAGAAAGAAAACATAAAGCCTCTCTCTCTCTCTCTCTCTCTCTCTCTCTCACACACACACACACGCGCACGCACGCGCGCGCGCGCACAAACAAAACCGAGTGAAACATGGATAGGCCTACTTTCATAAAGGAAATTTTGTTGTGTATTATCAAAGTGACCCAGGAAAATGAAACGAAACAAGCAAACAAGAAGATCATTCACAACTTCACGGACATACAACTAGACGCACACGCAGAAAAAGCCCTTTCGAAAGGATTCAACTTTGCAGTCACCCCGTCAAGAATTCCGAAAGAAGATATCATATGCCAAGTGGAAGCAGCTATCACGCCACTGGAGGAGACCGAAGCTGAAATAATTCGTCAAGAGGTGTCGAGAGTACTGAGACACGCCACACCACCAAAACAGAACATCACGCGTGAAGAAATAAAGAGCCTGAGAGCACTCAGAGAAAATAAGGACATCATAATACTTCCAGGCGACAAAGGAAATGCCACTGTCATCACGTACACACAAGACTACCATGCCAAGATGGAACAGCTACTTACACACAACGCCTACGCAGAAACGACACGAGATCCCACGACATACTTAGAGAAAAAAACACGCTCACTCATCCTCAGTGCACCGATGGAGAAAGAAACAAGACAACGCCTGATTCCTCGCGAGTAGTCTTCATGCACACCTAAATTATACCGACCGCCTAAAATCCACAAAGCTGACATCCCACTTCGACCGATAGTTAACGCTATAGGTTCTCCTACACAAAATATAGCCGCAATCTTAGCCGAATACTTCCAACCATTGGCCTAAAAATGGATTCGTACATAAAAAAGCTCGTTTACTTTAAAAGAGCGGCTCTCGGACTTCGCCATCTCTTCTTCAGACATCCTGGTCAGCTTTGATGTAGTCTCACTTTTTACCAACATACCGATCTTAGAAGCACTCCAGACAATACAAGCCACATACAAACCGCTTTAGCACATCATGAAACTAACCAAGCACTGTCTGACCTCCACCTACTTTACATACAACAATTACTTCTACAGGCAAATAGAAGGAGCACCAATGGGCTCACCGTTATCGCCGGTCATCGCAAACCTCTTCGTGGACAATCTCGAGAAAAAAGCAATAAGCACAGCACAGCTAAAACCTTCCTTGTGGATTAGATACATCAACAACTGCTTCGTAATATGGCCACACGGAAAGGACACACTAACAGAGTTCTTGACGCATATAAACAGCATCCACGAAAAATAGAGTTCACTAGGCCTATAGAAATGTAGACAGACAACAGCATTCCATTCCTTGACCTTATCACAAAGAAGAAAGACGATCACCTCAGCTTTTCCACATACAGAAAACCTACACACACAAACAGATAATCACACAGACAGTCCCATCGCCACCCAGCTCAGCTACAGTCTGTAGTAAACACACACACAGAGCCTTATACCTGGCGGAGGAAGAACACAAGAAACAAGAGCTAAACACTTTGAAAAAGACGCTCTTTTCCAGTGGATACTCTCCATCCGATTTAAACAACGCCACTAAACAAAAGAAGACAAAGAAGACGTAGCCGGAGAAAGAAACACAGGAGCACATCAGCAGCTTAACGTTACCATATATAAAGTGCACAACAGACATAATACGGAGAATACTCAAGAAATATCACATCACGACAATATTCAACACGCACAAAAAAAATCAACGACCCTCTACAAAATCCAAAGGACAGCATACACTTAGAGGGACAAGGTGTATATAAAATACCATGCGAAAACTGCGAGATATCTTATATCGGCCACTCTGGGAAAATATACGTCAACTCGTCCGCGAACACGAATTGGCAGTAGCAAAACAAGAAGATAACACACCCCTAACGAAGCACGCCAAGGAAACAAGGCACACTTTCGATTTCAAAAACAAAAAAATCTTGGCACGAACCAACTATAAGAAAGTCGTAGAGTACAGAGAGGCAATTGAAGTATTCCGGATGCGAGGGGGAGCGGTCAACGACAGAAACGAATATACAAAACTAGCGACAACTTGGAAATTCTTAAATGAGAGTTCACAAATTAGCAAACAACATATGGCCACAACACACTCACACCCATGCTCTAACCCTTCCAGGGCAAAAATCACAAGAAAATCAAGATATAAAACGCGAGCCGTAGTTAAATCAACATCAGTATACGCGTTGAAAATGTTCCGGGATTACGGAACAAAACGTCGGTATATATATGTACTTTATAATTACAATTACATCTTATTATCCGCATTACAATTGGTTTTTAAAACTGCTTATAAAAGTAAATATTTTTTAGCGATATGTAAGAAACATTCCCCTTTGTGGTGGGTAACAAAATTCTTTCCCCCTACCTATAAAAACATACTTAATCCTGTTTTCTATTGGTGTATTGTTGTGTTTAAAGACACTGTTGGCGTATTGTGCAGCGCGGTCAGTACCTCTCTCTCACTCTGTTTCCCTCTCTCTCTATAGGCCCATGCGTTCCTGCATTAAGAGAATCAATTATACTACACCAGTTATTTTTTCCTACTGGAAATATTTCCTCATCGATGAAGCATGATATTTGCTAATTTCTTTTTGTCCTTAAGTGTCATATACCATAAAGGTTTGTGCTGCCCGTCTTGTTTGCAGAACATACGGACCTTCGTATAATCTAAAGAACTTTTTGGCGGTGTTGTCTATTCTCTTTCCTACTGGATTACTTCGTATCAATACCATATCTCCAACTTTAAATTCCACTAACTTGTGTGTTCGATTGAATCTCTCTACCCTCTTCATACCCTTATCTTTTATCCTATTTATTCCGTTATCTAATTTTTGACTCATTGGTATATGTAGATTCTGGTTTTCAGGTTTACTAACGAAGTTCTTCCAAAATCTAGTTGGTTTCCGCCCTTCAATTGGTGGATATCCAGTAGCTTCACTATAATTTTCATTAATAGATTTTTCAAAGGACGGCAAGTATTCAGCCCATTTGTTATGCTGATCATGACAATATATACGCATATACTTGCCCAATTCTTTATTAACACGTTCGGCAAGGTTACCCTGAGGATGCCTAATTGATGTGAGCATGGGTGTTATTCCTTGCTGCGTTAACGTTTCAGACCATAGCTTATTCCTAAATTGTTTGGCTTGATACGTAATTATCTTCTTTACGTAACAATATGTGGGTACATACCTTTGTAGTATTATCTTCAGAACAGTCTTTGTAGTGGGTCGCATAATAGCGTATAACTGGACAGCCTGGGTAAACACATCTACACATACAAGAATGTGCCTAACACCCCGACTTGATCGTGGCAGCGGACCCAAGAAGTCCAGAGCTAACAACTCTCCTTTCTCCTTTGTTCTGATGCTTTGCATAGATACATAGTTATGAAAATTTGGATGTCTAGCGGTCTGACAATCATGACACCTTTTTAAGACGGCTTTAATCCTCCTAAACATATTATTGATGGTGAAATCTTCTCTCAAAGTCCAGTAACATTTTAATGCTAACGCATGGGCTAGACTTTCGTGACATGGTTTAATTTACTGTTGTAACATTTAATAATATTATTAATATTATATGCTTTGGTAACATTGGCCCTGGTGACGATGCGGAAGGCAGGTGCCGCCCGCCTCGGACACAATAGGCAGACGCCGACGCCTTGAGGCGTAGGTCGATCTCCGCAAGGCAGAGAACCTCTGTGCTGGTGGCAAACGGTAACAGAGCCAAGCAGTGTGGTAGAGACATGCTTGGGTTAGGAGCGTAGGCGAGACAGAAAGGAGAGGGAGATGCTCGAGGCTATTCAAAATTAGCTTGACGAGGCTAACTTTTAGGGGGGGGGGGTCATTAAGAATTTCCCGAGGCGTTTGAACCTGATTGGTGGTAGTGGTGGTGCAGACGTGCTAATGGTTTTGAGGTGGGGGAAGGAAGAGTCGCTGCGGAAGCAAAGGAAGTTTCAGCAAGCGGCCAGGCAAAAGCAGAAAAATTAGGAACTCGAAGGCCTCAACAAATTACATTATTTCTAACGAAACCTGTAGACCACGACAACGAACGGAGGGTTCTGGATTGAAATTGTTCCAGCTTACACTTGTTAGTGATCGACAAAAGTGACCACCCACGAGGGAGCAGCATAGGTCAGTACTTACAGAACAAAACAACTTTCCAAATGTTCATAACGAATACTTCGATGGTAACTTAAAAAAAACACATTTTTTAAAAAGTGTATGCAGCAGAATGACAATTAATAACATAATCACGCGCGCGCTTGTGTGTGTGTGTGTGTGTGTGTGTGTGTGTGTGTGTGTGTGTGTGTGTGTGTGTGTGTGTGTGTGTGTGTGTGTGTGTGTGTGTGTGTGTGTGTGTGTGTGTGTGTGTGTGTGTGTGTGTGTGTGTGTGTGTGTGTGTGTGTGCGCGCGTATTCTGTTATTATTACTGCTGTTTAGACGACAAAGGAAATAAGGATTATGAGGGTTATTAGAGTGTAGAATGTCGTTCTGTGTCTGCAACATAAAATTAATTGTGTGTTAAATTAAATTCACTTAAATTAAATGAATTAAATTCATTTTCTTCTAGGAACAGATTCAACCTACTTCTTGTACAGTCTTTTTAATTTCCCCTACAGAAATTTCGAGATTAAAAGAAAACCGTAGTGATAAACGTAGTGCGGTACAAGAAATACAAGAAATACAAGAAACTTCAAAAGCAAGAAGGAACAGTGCCTCGACGCGTGACTACGTTCGTAGACGTCCTCCATCTGGGTAACAGAACGATATGTCTTAAACTGTGTTCTAATTCTTCACGTTATCAATAGTCTCAACATGTTCGAGTAGTATTGATAGCCTATATTTCTCCTGGATTATCCTTGTGTTGAGGACGTAACGAATTTTAGGTGTAACTGGTATATAGTTAAGAGCGTATAATAACTGATACTGCCGGACTGTACATTTAGCGAGACCGAACCACGGCCATACAGCCAGGCAAGCAGAAATCCTAACTTCGGACCACGGCCCTACAGCCCGGCAAGCAGTAATCCTAACTTCGAACCACGGCCCTACAGCCCGGCAAGCAGAAATCCTAACTTCGAACCACGGCCATACAGCCAGGCAAGCAGAAATCCTAACTTCGAACCACGGCCCTACAGCCTGGCAAGCAGTAATCCTAACATCGAACCACGGCCCTACAGCCCGGCAAGCAGAAATCCTAACTTCGAACCACGGCCCTACAGCCCGGCAAGCAGAAATCCTAACTTCGAACCACGGCCCTACAGCCCGGCAAGCAGTAATCCTAACATCGAACCACGGCCCTACAGCCCGGCAAGCAGTAATCCTAACTTCGGACCACGGCCCTACAGCCCGGCAAGCAGTAATCCTAACTTCGAACCACGGCCCTACAGCCCGGCAAGCAGTAATCCTAACTTCGAACCAGGGCCCTACAACCCGGCAAGCAGAAATCCTAAATTCGAACCACGGCCCTACAGCCCGGCAAGCAGTAATCCTAACTTCGAACCACGGCCCTACAGCCCGGCAAGCAGAAATCCTAACTTCGAACCACGGCCCTACAGCCCGGCAAGCAGTAATCCTAACTTCGAACCACGGCCCTACAGCCCGTCAAGCAGTAATCCTAACTTCGAACCACGGCCCTACAGCCCGGCAAGCAGTAATACTAACTTCGAACCACGGCCCACAGCCCGGCAAGCAGTAATACTAACTTCGAACCACGGCCCTACAGACCGGCAAGCAGTAATCCTAACTTCGAACCACGGCCCTACAGCCCGGCAAGCAGTAATTCTAACTTCGAACCACGGCCCTACAGACCGGCAAGCAGTAATCCTAACTTCGAACCACGGCCCTACAGCCCGGCAAGCAGTAATCCTAACTTCGAACCACGGCCCTACAGCCCGGCAAGCAGTAATACTAACTTCGAACCACGGCCCTACAGACCGGCAAGCAGTAATCCTAACTTCGAACCACGGCCCTACAGCCCAGCAAGCACTAATTCTGTCAACATTGATGCCGGCCGTGAAAACCTCAGATAAAATTTGATAGATTCGTTATTCACTGTAAAAACTGTAAAAATTCTATCCACATGTGTATAAGTTAAATGGAATTTTAGGTAAGTGAACTTATATCGCTATTCTGTTTTTTGGTTTATCAAATTTAACAATGCATGACACTTATTTGTTGAACGTAAGAAATATGATTATGACTTAAAAATTTGTAATATATGGTTGATTAGTGGTAGTTATTTTATAAAATCGATAAGACATCTAATAAGGCCATTCAAAAATAGAATGTAAAACGAAAAAGATGTGTTTGGAAAATACTCAGATAAAAGATGAATATAATACACACACATTCACATCTGCACTACCTAAGGAGAAACTCAGATAAGTCCTTTATTTAACTATTCAAGTACAAACGTTACTCACTGCTTATATGTTTGTCATATTTTGCGAAATCTAAACACCAGTGTAAAACTGGTGTCAAGGGAGAACGGTGTGAGTTTTAAAACTGGCGTCGTTCAATACGTGTTGAACGTTACGGTTGCCTGTACACGTGGTCTCGGCAGGTGTGGACCGCGGTGGCTTCCTGCATATTGAATGAGCACCGGTATTCATAAAACCAATAACAGCATTAACCTACTTCTTGACGGCCGCAATGGCCAGAAACACTTTAGCATCGCCTGTAAATTGGCATAATGCTGTAAGATTGTTTATAGGAGGACAGTGCAAGTAACATGACGGAAAGTAATCTAATTCCCGCCCGCAGCACACACTCCACGATGTAGGCTACATGTTTTTTATTTAATGTATGCCTACACAATTTACTTCACAGTCGTAACTTACAAATCTTTGCTCATGCTTTACATTATGATATACTAAATATAAAATGGAATATCACAAAAAAGTTAGCCACAATTATTTATAAGAAAGTTTCATTTCTTGTTTGTTTTACCCAATTAAATCGTGTGGCTTTAGTAGCGTCGTGTCTGCTTTACTTTTGAAGATTATTCGAGAAGCAAAACAATCAACATATAGATTCTTCATTATCATCATCATCATCATCATCATCATCATTGGCTCTACAGCCCTTTGTAGCCCCCCGGCCTTCTTCAGAAGATGTCGTCTTTCGTCTCTATTCATAGCCATATTCTTCCATTACAAATTATAAGATTTCGGACGTTAGCCATCGTAAATTAGAATGAATAAACACGACGTTTTGACCTATATAAAATCAAAGGTCGTCTTCAGGCGAACAATAAATTAATACAAAGATAAATCTAACAATAACAAATAGATATCGTCAACACTCCAAGCCTTAGTTATACAAATATAGTGTTAAAATAAAAAAAATAAAAATAATAATAATAATAATAATAATAAAACAGTACTCACCATTACATCAAAAAAGGATCCTCCCGTGGTTTGCAACATAAACCACGTAAAGACGACCTCTGATATTATAGAGTTTGAAATGTCGTGTTTTATTAATTTTAACTTACGATGGCTAATGTCTGAAATCTTATAATTTGTAATGAGTATATTGCGCCGTAGATTAATAATAACGTTAAGAATCGCATATTCTCCCAGAGTCTAATTCCAAAAGTAATGACGTCCTGACTCAGCCCGACCCTCCATCTCTGTTTTCGCCTTCCAACTTTCCTTTTACATATGCATTGACATCATATATTATAGACTTGCGTGCATATCAAGCGCGTTGTTGTCTGTACAGCGTGATGAATTATTAGCAACAACTTTAAATAGACAGACTCGTCGAAAAACATAATGTCTCTTACAATGAAATTTACACAACGTGAAAATTTTTTTCAAATAACACCGCGTTTCTTAAAACATTTCCTGCTACCTTATTTACAAACGATTTATAGATCACCTGTAGTGGCATTCCTAACTCTCCGGCTATAAATTTTTTCAATATTCAACAGCGAACAGTGTAAAACGTTTTGTCGATCTTCAAACGTCGCGAGCCCCATACCCGTAGATTGAGTTCTTACAGGCGTCAGCAAACAATGTGGGAGGTCCGGACAGTTACTCAGTTTAGCCTATGTTTGTATGATTTATTTTGGCGACACAGAAATAAAATCAGAGATGAGCTTTTGTAGGTCATATTCGGTTTTCCATAGAGTAATATTATATGTATGTGTTAAGCTTACACCGCAGGTTCAATACCTGGTGGTTAGGCCGTGGTCGGTGGCTGTGAATCCTCGTCATCGTCGGCACCGTTTCGTATCCCCCCTCGGGGATCTTCTTCAGGACGCAAAAAACGGCAGAGTGGACAAAAAAGGGTTACGTCAGATCTTCGGCAGAACGATGCTCGACACTTGTTTGCTTTTACCCGAAACGTAAGGGTAAGTTACTTTAAACTGAATAAGCTGCTATATTGGGAGATTAGTATTTAGAACATTGAATAAAGATTTTTACTGGACAAAAATCCTCCAGACACGAAATTTGGTAGAAAGTTAGTTTTTGGGGTCACTTTAATGGGGGAAAAAATCGGACTCTCCAGCTCACCGCTGGGCCCCCCTGGGGGGGGGGTTAAAAGGTGGGGCAAAACGGTTTGTTATAAATATCTCAAAAACTAAGCAAGATATCAAAACAAGTTGAATACAAAAGTTGTAGCTGACCACATTTCCCATCAAAATAGTCCTTAGTAATATTTTCGTCAGACGCACTGGGGCAGAGATATGAGCGCTCAAAGTTGAGACCTTTATTTGCAATTTTTCGTATAAGGCATTTTTACGAAAAAAAAAACTTGCAAATGTTTTGAGTTTAGGCCGATTTTTGTACAGTAAAAAGCGCTAAATATGGGTATGTAAGTGTTTGTACATGTAATACCAAGTATTTGGATGTAAGTTTTTGCATGTATATATTTATGCACACATATACACACACACTACAACTACAAAAACGTGCATTTTTGAACGTAAGAGTTTTTAGTTGTATACATGTATATACACACACATATGTGTGCAAATATGTGTAGAAATATTTTCATGCATATATATTATACTTGTCTAAATCCAAAAATGTGTGTGTATATACATGTATACAACTAAAAACGCTTACGTTCAAAAATGCACGTTTTTGTAGTTGTAGTGTGTGTGTATATGTGTGCATAAATATATACTTACATGCAAAAATTTACATCCAAATACTTGGTATTACATGTACAAACACTTACATACCCATATTTAGCGCTTTTTACTATACAAAAATCGGCCTAAACTCAAAAAAATAACAAGTTTTTTTTTCGTAAAAATGCCTTATACGAAAAATTGCAAAAAAAAGGTCTCAACTTTAAGCGCTCATATCTCTGTCCCAGTGCGTCTGACAAAAAGATTATCAAGGATGATTTTAATGGGAAATTTGGTCAGCTACAACTTTTGTAATTAACTTTTTTTGATATCTTGCTTAGTTTTTGAGATATTTACAACAAACCGTTTTGCCCCACCTTTTAACGCCCCCCCCCCAGGGGGCCCAGCGGTGAGCTGGAGTGTCCGATTTTTTTCCCCCGTTGAAGTGACCCCAAAACCTAACTTTCTACCAAATTTCGTCTCTGGAGGATTTTTGTCTAGATTTTCACAAAATCTGCCTTTATTCAATGGTCTAATTGAATTTGTCGGCACATAACGGATACAATAACAAATTTCTACAGTATACCGTAAAATAATCATATATGGAATCAAGGCACGGAATCAAGCCATGAATGACCTTTCAGGTACTTTTTTACATTAGAGAAGACGGTTCTAGCACTTAGGTCGAGCAATTACTGGAGTGACAGTAATCCTGTAGCGACCGGTAGGGTTCACTGGGAGGGCACGAAAATATCTAAATGTAATAAATATATTAAACCTATGTATTTATGCGATACTTGTATGCTTCTAATGTTCTCGCCAGCCTTGTTGCAGCCGACGATTTTTCACTGTGAAACACTGTACAAGACTGTTGTGCACGTGCGCGAAATGAATAAAAATTTGTTAGCCTCGCAACGAGGCGTCTATCCATTGGGCATCTCTAAGCCACTGTTAAAATCTATCGACAGATCTATAATACAATGACTCATACTCAGTGATGAGTAAGTAAGAAGGTCTGCTACGTAATGGCTTGGTAATGACAGAGTGGGTATTAAAAGCCGCAGTGGCAGTCGGCAGTATGACTTCATAATTAATTTAATTATAAAGAAGTCTGATTTATTTGTAATATTATTTTACGTAGACTATTAAGTTATAAACGAAAAATGTACGTGTAACGTTTTGTGTATTTTTATGGGAAAAATAAATATTTTAAAAAGATAGAACAAATAATCAACCCGGAAATATCTCCTTAGAAATGTAAAAGTACCAGACTACCGTAAGAACAATGGTACGGTTACCTCATTCATAGCGTTAATGTTGGCAAATCAAAACAACTGTTATCAGTCGTAATTAATTTTTAATTTCCATCTGTGCAGTTAGTTGGTGAAAATCACTAAAAAGAAAGACGACACTACGGACGGGTCGACTTCATTGAGGATGTAAGCACGGTTAGACACTAATTGTGGCAACGCGGAGTGTACGTGACCTGAAAACGATAACATGATTTTACTAATGAGACAATCTGATTGGTGCACCGAGACAGTGTCGGGAAAGTGTCACGCTTTTAGAAACACATATCACATTAAAGGCTTCCGACTGTCATTCTTTTGGAAGAGGCAGTATTAACACCAGTGTAGTTCACATTTAATTTGAAGATTGGTAACAGTCAACTAAAGAGTGTCACGGTCATCCTTAGTCACCATTCCCTACTGCAGTGTATAACGGAAAATTTGATCAAGTGCTAATTTTACTAAATAAACTATGCTGAAAGCAAAAAGAAGGGTATGTTTTAGAAAGCGGGGAGGTATTGAGACCCCAGAACCGTAGGCGGCAATAGTTGAAAGAAAATTAACTTGTAAAAAATCTGTAGAGTAAAGCGGTAAGCTAATAACGCCGGCGCTGGGGCTGACGAAAATAATGAATGTACTTTTATGTTAAGGCACGATTTGGGACACCACTGTCATAAAATGTATTATTTGCTAAGATAGTAAGGGTGTTTGCCAAACGTTGTAAACTTAAGTGCATATAACAATAGGTACCGTTAGACGAGAGAGAGCGTTGTGTGACAGAGATAACGATAGAAGCTAGTTTTTTAAGCACGTGGAACACGGAAAAACGTTGGGCGAATCAGAAAAAGCGTCATATGTTGCGCGGGAGGTTTTAGTTAAGCAGATTGGGCGAATTTGTATTTAGCGGTAGTTTGAACCTATTCCTATTCCTATTCCTGTTCTGCTGTAGATCGTAGGTAAGGGAGACTCGAGGCAAGTATATATTGGGAACTTAGAGAGAAATAAAGTTAGTCTTCTTTATATCGGCGGAATTATACGAAGAGACTCGCGTACGTTGTTTTGCGTCAATTATATATATTTTAATAAGTACAGTAAAGAATAAGTAAATTTCGCAGAAGTAACAAAGTACGGGAACGCGATAATTACTAATACTAAAGTTATAAATAACGTTTCAATAAATCGTAATAAGTCAAAGAGTGGATGATCGGAGTTATAATAAACAATAAGAAGTAATAATACATATGAAGTTCTATTAACTCAATACGTAGTGGTAAATCGCGGAAGAAGGCGAAGGAGTTCGAAGTAAAGTTACGACGGTGTGAATTCGTCGAGCCAAACGCGACGTGAACTGAGTGAAATGCACTTAAGGTTTATTCAGTCATCTTTGTGTCCAGAGTGTAATTATACAACATAGTTATAGGTATAATCCATATGTCAGTGTAGTGCACCTGTGATAAAGTGAATTGTGCAGTTTTAACCAGGATTAACACACGACGACGGCTGTTGACGAATCACCGATCTACAACATCTTGAGGACCACGCACTTTGGAAGTAATCTTACGCAAGTAACGAATAATGAACATTTAATTCTATGTTGTTGATAAATATATATGTTGTATTCAATATAGTGACTCAATCTGTCATAAAGGACTCATTGCTAATTAATAATATTCAATTTGTAAAATAAACAATTCAAGTCAAATCAAGAATTTTTGTAATGTATAAATGCAAATTGTTCATTAAAAGTTGATTAACATACTTTAATTTGTGTTTATTATTACTGGCGCCCTGAGGTATAGTCAAGAGTCGGTACACTGGAATAAGTATTATAAACTATTATATAAATTATTAATATCATATTTGATCAAGATAGTTTGTGATCTTATTTCTCACATGCTCGTAGGCCAACATAATTTTCAAATAAATAATTTAACTTTTTTACAAAGGCCTATCTAGAAGTGTATTACAAGAGTGACAATAACCAATGGGCATCATTAAGCTGTTATCAGACAAAGTAGCGGCTATCTGCACAACACATGCAAATATTAATTAGAGTTAACCACAAGTTGCTGTTTAATGTCGTCTCCTTCCTTATTTCTGTCGCAGTCATTGTCCCATCTGTGCCGTATCGTCGTTTAAGACCGGCTTCTAAGCATTATACAGAACTTCCAGTCTGCTGTGAAGACGGATATTTCTAACTTTAAACGTTCAGTTAAGTGGCCTTTGGATTTATACATAAGAAGCTATTAGCAGGATAAACGGCATATCATTCGGCAGGAAAAACATCGGCAGTTTTAAGTAGACGAATTTCATAATTAACTCAAACATTTTTCATATTTATGTTAATAATTAAATGTTTATGTTTTTTGTGCTATTGATGTTAAGTCAGGTAAGTTCCAGACGATCTGTGGAACAATCCAACAAGGTATTTTTAGAAACAAGGTAAGCCTACGTCGAGATACAGAATTACGTTTCAGAAAGTTCTGGCAGTCGTTGTACTGTCCTATGGGTGTGAACTATGGGCAACAACCAAGAAACAAGAAGGTGAAATACAGGCTTCGGAAACTGCGTTCTTAAGAGGAGTTAAAAGTTGTTCTAAATTTAACTGTATAAACTATGAGGCCATAAGAGAAGAGTTACAAGTTTCTAACTTGAATTAAAAATTAAAAGATTAAAAACAATAGTGGAAAGAAGACTTAGAAAGAATGTCAGATTTCACATTGACCTGATAAGTATGTAAATACAAACCTATAGGACACAGGTGTGTGGGTAGATCCAGGAACAGATGGCTGGAGGATCTTTGAAGGCGGAACAGATGGCACCTTGCCTATGCCTTGTAAGGATGATGATGAATTAAATATTTTTCGTAAACAAGGTATTAACACATATTTATAACCCTATCCACCTGTCTATCTTATACTCAGGCAGATATACACGCACACACATACACACGAGCATGCGCAGGGTATTATTTAAACCGGTGATAATAAAATTGTGGTATAAACGCAGCAAAACGTTAGACGCAGAAAGTAGAGATTATTGGTCGTTTCTGGGAAACTGTTTACGACAGACATGATGAACATTTTATAAAGCACAACTTTGAAGACAGTAGGCAGTAACTACAGTGTGTAACTAGGATTAAGTAAGAGCGGTGCAGACAAGTTTTAATAAGCTGTACCATGGAAAAGCTATAACAAAGGGTTTAGGATTTAGCTTTACACAAACAAGTACCGTTATACAGTCTCTTTGCTACTGCGCATTCATGGTAATTACAGAGCCAATTTACGTTAAACAAAAATGTTTATTTTTAAAATGAATTGTACGGGAATGAGCTGGAGCAGTCTGTACGATGTTTTCCATTACAGTGCATAACCTCCTCCGTCCCATTAATACATCTCCCCCTATTTATCTGATGACGGTTTGACAGTTTGCTGTCTTGTCAGTTTCTTCGTGTATCGTGTTGTCTGTCAGTCTGTACGTCTCTTAGTTTGCAGTGTAGGCTCGTCCATAAGGCCGCAGGGCTCTTGCCCTGCCTAAAATATTAAAGGAAAACTAATTACCCTATGTCAATATTTTTGTACATAAGAAATTAGCCTATGTATATTCTTTAAAGGTACGCTTGTATAAGAAATAAAAATTGCCAAAAAAAAAATATTTTTTGGACTGGATACTTTGGTTTTCAGTGTACATGATACTGTGTTGCTCTTCAGTAAAGGCAATATAAGTAAGTGTTAAGTCTTACAAAAATTAGGGATAAAATCAGTAATAAATATGGTTAAGGTAATGAAAAAATTAAATTAGATCGAATCCTTGAGGCAGAGACACCAGCAGATGAATTAATGAAAAAGCTTAGACAGTCTACTAGAAATGTGAAAAGAAAACTAGAGGACCAAAATGAATGTAACTGAAGACTACGAGTATGGAGCTGGACCATTTTAAATCAGGTAAAACAATAAAAATCAGTTTTAAAAACTTTAAATGCATTTTTCTGAAAATCTATTTTTTTTAGATAACTGACCCATTATTCCAGAAAGCAACTGAACTATCAAGCTGAATTTTTTATGCCCATTGGGTTAATGGGGATATAACTACACTACTAGAACTATAGGCTACAGTTTACTGAAAAATAAAAACGTAAAAATATATTAAGTAGGCTTTTTATATGCAAATTTTTGAGAGGAAAAGATAGAATATTATTAAAAAAATCAAGAAATTGAGAGTGTTTGTAGTGTATAATTCGCTTATCTGCTTGCTAAAATTCCACCCTTTTATCTTTTACAGGTTCTGAGATAATGGGTCTCAAATTTGATGAATTTAACATGGTAAGCATCGCCGGTAAGGAGTGCCCTTATTGCAAAGTAAAAGCAATTTGTTGGCTATTCCCAGCATTCAGTTTTGTTTCCGTACTGGTTTACTTATTGGAATTATTATTTGCCTGGCTGTTGTTAGGCTGTGTCTATTGCTTGTGTTTATGACAGATGTTTCAGCACCACTATCGGAGGCCATCTTCAGCGTCAGTAACAATTGGCACCAATTGGTGTCCGCCAATTACCCCAGTGCTGAGGTAGAAACTATATACAGAATGGGCCAAAAGTCACTACCCATTGTAAACATTAAGATAACTTTGGTTGTGATCTTCCCATCGATTTTAAATTACGCGCCTTTGGTTCGTGTCTGATAGTTTCTTATGTAAACACTAGAGTGCAATTTTATCGACATTGTTTTATGGAAAACAATTTAATAAATAATCATGTAAGTTATCTTAATGTTTACAATGGGTAACTCAGTAACTCACAATGGGTAGTGACTTTTGGCACATTCTGTATATTTTCTCTGGTAAGGCCCACTTAAGTAAACTTTTCAAACCAGCACGATCTAAAGCTGGAAAGCGCGTCGAGTGCTAACTGATTGGCTTGGGAGCATATCATGCCAAGTTGCCAACTCCGACTTAACAGGAGCCTTTCTCCCCTTCGGTTCCTAGCTAAGGAATATGTGCAGCCGAGAGCAGTAGGTTGAGTGTCTCCTAATCTCGGCTGCACACAGAGCCCGTGGAGATATTCAGACATGGTTCGAAATACGTAGGCTTGAGAACTGTTAAATGAAAAGTAGCAAAATTGAGTTAGAAATATTTAAAAATTTTATCGTTCTGGAGCTTCAGGAATTTATTTATATATATATATATATAAATTTGTGATGTTTTCAATTTGTTTCTTCTGCAAGTAGATAATATTGTTTTTTTTTTTTTTAGGTGTTAAAAAGAATATACAATATTATGTACTTGCAGAAGAAACAAATTGAAAACATCACAAATTTATATAATTACTGCAAGAAACATCGAGTTACTTATATAGAAAATGATATATATATATATATATATACACGCTAGATGCTCAAACCCAAGTTGACGTAGCTCGACTGTCACTTTACTTTAACTTGTGCTGAATGAAAGGCATTCTCTTCAACCTAGAGAACTCGGCACTGAAAGAGCATTCTAGAGGTTGGAGTAACTATTTTGTATCCCTCACTATATACTTTCTACGATGGTAAGAGTTACTGTTAGTACTTAGATCGCCAATATCTATATACTAATAAAAACTTATGAAGAGAGTCCACTGTTGCCAACAGCTGTGCTGTCAAATCCTACTGTCACGTCCAAGCAGACGTGAGTCATATAATCTCTTTGGCAATACACGGTATCCGATGGACGTGCGTTAAGTAGCAGACGGAAGAGGATGAATGGCGGGTTTGTGGAGCCATCCCCAGTTGAAACAGAATGGCTACACACACAAAAAAACCGAAGAAGGAAAAATCAGACAAACAGACATGACCTTAAACTGGTAGCACTTTTAGAAAGGAGTAAAAGCATAGTAGGGAAAGTCAGGGCAGCCGCCCGTGTGCAGTTTTTACCTTTGCCGCCCTCCTGAATATAATTTTCATGACCCTACTTTGCAACACTATTTAAAATTATTTTAATTAAAAATTGATACAGATGTAAATAGTAAAATTGACAAAAATAAATATATTTTTCAAAAACTTATTTAGCTGAGTACTTACATGATATAAGTGGAAGAAGTGCTCGTAGAAGTTTTGAATACATTTTCAAAAATATAATAGTTTATTTGAGCGGTAGTCTTTTCCAAGTCATATACCTAGACATAGTCGGTATTAATTGTTTTAATTTATTTTGTAATATTGCTGATGCATTTGGCAGTCTACGGCCGTCCCTTTGGTATGGACGCCCGTGTACAGTGCACATATGGTAGTGGCGGCCCTGGGGGAAGTTACTAAACGTTCTGTCAGGGTATGTGAACTTCATATCTGGATCCAAACGGGCGTTACATTGTAAAGTCGTATCAAACGACACATTGCCGACAACATTACTGACCTTAAATCTCTTACTTTCGTTCACAAATCTGTAAATCTAATTTATTTTGAATAAATTTTGTTTGTAAACGCTTGTATCTATTCAGGAATCGTGACTCAAACAACAACCCGAACAATAAACTGTAGTTAGTAGACTGTCCTCAAACGACAACACTGCCAACGACTCAGCTTTTCCAGTCACACTTTCTCTATTAGAGAGATTACCAAACTAACACATGGCCGTGGTGTCCTTTCCCTACATAAGTCACTGGACCTTTTGCGTTTCACCAACGTTTGTGGCATACTACGGCGTCCCCTGCCTTACATTATGACACAAAATTCTTGGTATTCAGTTCACATTCACTACGCTTCCCAGTGGCGACTCGTCCATAAGGTTTATTGGTTCAGTAAACCCCTTAAATAATTTAAATATGTTTAGAAAATGACTTCATATTTAAATAACGAGATTTGTGAGTTTAATCTTCTTGAATTAACAATAATCGATTCAGTGTCGTATTTTGTTGCTTCTCTGCTATGTACAATTTTCCCTCGAACGAGGCCTTTCGGTTTCGCAAGCATTATCAAGTTCTTACTACAACAAAATTAAAATACCTACTTCACAAATACTAACCCTCACAAGCATTTCTGCTTTGCGAATTACACGCGTCTAGTGTGTTTCAGTACCGAACGAAGAGTGATGTTACCCCTCGCTTTTAGCTGGCGTCTGTTTTAAATACGGGCTGCTGATTGGTTGTACAAATAAATCATGCGTTTTTCCAGTTGTGACAATCTCGAACAGGTCGGTCTAACACTCCGTGACAGGTTCCAAACGGCAGAGAAATTCTTGTCAAAATCGTACTTCCTGTATTTGCAAATCGATTGATTACATGTATTTGCAAATGTGTTTTCGAAGATCTGACCACAGAATATTGTTGCTTAGGTCTTTATCTGTGTGTGTGTGAAAACACCTTATTCCTACGTAGCATAATTCTCTCGTTATTCCTGTTGGCGTGCGTCATCCGTATAACTTCTTTATTTGTTAAGTATATTAACTGAGCTTGCGGCTACTTATAAAGCTTTTCTTGCTGAATACAATGCTGTTTTCAGAATTGCCGTATATTTACAACTTTTGAAGTTATTGCAGGTTGAACTGATAATTCGCTTTGAGTAAAATTACCTGTTTGAACTGGATTCTTGTGTCGCGGTGACGTGGTTAGAGTGAGCTGGCTGCGATTATACGCTCTCTCTCTTCCTTACTGCGTTACACTCGTACCGTCTATAGCTTTCATATAACGCTCTGATAGGACGCTATTATGAATCGTTATATAATATATATATAAGGGAAGTAGGTATTTTAATTTTGTTGTAGTAAGAACTTGATAATGGTTGCGAAACCGAAAGGCCTCGTTCGAGGGAAAATTGTACATAGCAGAGATGCAACAAAATACGACAAAGTTGTTATGAAGACTGGTAACACGGATAAAATAGCCGATAATAATCGATTCGCGTAATAGACCAATTGCTCGCTATTACTGCTTTAGGTGCAAAGCAGGTCTCAGCACCTCCTATATTGTGTCGATAATCTTAGAGGGGTAAATCATTATACCCAAAATTACACTCAACAGTAGCTACACCGAATAGTTCCGACGAAGGCCGGCCCCCCCGCCCCCCGACCGGGAATGTCAACATTTTCATAGTACCGCCATTCGCCATTATCATCGTTTTTGCCACGTGATTTGTCCGTTTACTTTCAGTTTTGAGTCATATTTCTCTATTTCATTTAGTATGCAATGCAAACGTGTGCAGTAAAGTCTTAAAATAAAATAAAATATTGAAATCTTTGTACTCTAAAAATAAAGTGTGTTTAATGTGGTCATTAAATAATCACAGTAACATTAAGCTGACCGAAGCGCATATAACCTCCAAAGTGCTTGCTGTATCAGTTTTACAACATGTGGAACTTTAGTGTCTCCGGGGGGGAGGGGGGAGGCAGGGAAATAAAATCTGTCGAGTAACGCGTTCCGTCCACAGTAACGTGTTGTAAGTCGTTCTCCAATTTATGGGGACAGACATCGTTTGTTGAGTTGCATTGTGCACTCGGTAACAATTTTTATGGTATTCACCGTTGCAGCATGCATTTGTATGTGAATGTTTTCTTTTAAAATTTTCTTTATTTAACTAATAAAACCGGAACATCTGACACTATTATCATGGTGACATGACAGTGGTAAACTATTTAACTATTTCTGCTGCTAGTGATGTTAAGGGAGTGGAAGTGATTTCTTGTTAACTCTTTCGTTTAGTAAATGGATTGAATCAGATTCAGTCTGATTTTCAAATCAGATTTCATTTTAGCAGCACGTCCGTTGTAGAATAATGCAACGGGATGTCACTTCTTGGTATAATTACGGGAGTTATTGCGAAATTGACCTTCGATTGAAATATATACACAGACTAGTTGCCAAGGTAGTAACTTTTTACGTTGTTAGTTACTAATTCGTGGTTGATTCTGTATTTTTATATTTGAGTACTGACCAGACATTTGAGCGAATATAACAACAGGATATCATACAATTACTGATAAGAAGAAAGCTACCTGGGAAAAACATTATGAAAGAGATAATGTGATACGATAAGGTGATTCACTTGGCCGCTTTTTAATAAAGTATTTTTTAATTCGGTAAAATAGAAGGGAAGGGACGGGAATGGAAGGGATAAAATATGTTAATAATAATTTCAATCATATTTTTTGTGCCAACGATGCACTATTTCAAAAATATAAGCCTATCCTGACGTATGGAGCAGAGGCAAGGCTCTGAGGTGAAGTCACTCAGAAGAATGATAGCAGAACACGGTGAGATAGAATAACATAACCATGTCTACAGGATGGATGATGACAGATTAGTCAAACGCAGATTAGGCCGGGATAATCGTCCCGCAAAGATTAGGCCTTTAATTTAATATCCCACAAGGGCTGTTGCAATTTTTTTCCAATTTTGATCCCCTCATATTTTTACCACATGCCCCTCTATGTTTACGGAAAGCAATTTCAAATACAATAGGGTTCTGCAGGGACATGCATAACAAGTTTTCGGAAAACCAGGTGATGAGTTCAAAAGTTATAGTGAGACATACCACAAATAGACAGACAGACAGACATACAGACAAATACCAAACGGTCGAGTTAAAACTGAGAACTCGCTTTGCTCGTTCAAAAGAATAACAACTAAAGGTAGGTGGGCAGATAAACTGAATAAAGGAACGGCAGATTCACAGTACAAAGCAATATGACTAGCTGCTAGTAGAGAGTTTGGAGAAAAGGTGAAAAATTGTGTTAAAAAATCTAACAAGGTGCCGAGGAGAAAGATTGTTTAATTTCATTTCCACAACTGAGAAATGTTTAAAAGCTTTATGAAAATTAAAACCTGTCAAAGGCTTCGAAAACTCTTCTACAATTACTGCTACTTTTTTACGAATCTCAAGGGCAACATATTAAATCTACGTGTTTCTCTTCGTTTGCCATTCCTAAGATTCGACTCAATTTGCTTATTACGACTAAGACTGCCTCCACATAACATCCAAACAAAGTCGTAGACATAAATCACAGATAAGTAATTAAATACAGGCTACGTCCTACGCGTACTGAAGAGACTTAGTCGACTCGTGTGTAGAAAACCTTTTGTTTTTAAACATTACTGACACGTCAGAGGTGTGAAAGTGTGCAACTTAGTATTCCCAGTGGTCGTATTTATCACCGGTGTCACTGGAGATAACTGATAAATCATTCCTGTTGTAAAGTATGCTGCAAGGGTTTGTGCAGGAAACTTCCCTGTAAACTTTCACCCCGCTGTAGTCTCCACAGGTATAGACAAAATCCGTCTCCCGTAATTTGTTTATAAACAAGAAACTTTTACTCGTGACAAGATAGTCGCTATGGAACTATTAATAAAATCGTAAGTTTTTAATGGAGCTAGTAAAATCAACGGTTATATATTACGATATTTTCGGTAGGATGTTAGAGCGACTTGAATACAGTTTTAACCGTGTCAAAATTACAATCTGTCATCCAGACGAACGTTCTCCTTTAGCAAGGCGACTGCAAACCAATGAGCAGTATTTATAGATAGTAAGACCTCGTGAATCAGCCGCACGGTGCTAAACCCGGGACCCCAAATACATGTAAACACACGCATTACGGGTATATGCAAAGAGGTAGTCTGCACTTAATTGGAAAAATTCTGTACCACTAGACGTTGTGTAAATAGTTTCTTTAAAAATAAAACATTAAGGAAAGACACCAAGATAAAATTCTATAAAGTAATGCCAAGACCTGTTTTAACTTAAGGAAGTGAAACTTGGACGATGACGAGAAATGATGAACGAAGAGTACAAACACGTGAAATGAAGTTCTTGAGGAAAAACGAAGGCTGCGCCCTTAGGGATAGAATACGAAATGAAGATTAAGAACTGAGCTCAATGTATATTCTATGGCCAGCAGAATAAGGGAAGGACACATAAAATGGAGGCAGCATATCGGGAGAATGGAAGATATGAGGCTATCTAAACAAGTAGGCCTAATACGATACAGACTTCAGGGAAGGCGTAATATACGCAGACCAAGGAAGAAATGGCTTTAGTGAAGCCGGAACAGGCTGTAAGCCTATACCTTGATGTAAAGAAGAACAAGAAGATAAAACATTAAATTTAACAAAACTATCTGAATTATTACTACTTTCTTCTTTTATCAGGGAGCTAGCGATTTGCCTGTTTCGGTCCCGAAGAAGTTCCACCCACATCTCCAACTATTTCTAGATACCCTTCTGTCTTCTGCTTCTTCGTCGAATAGATTTATCTTGCGAAATTTCCGTGACCAACATCCGTTCGGTATTCCATTGAGATAAGTAGTCATTCTGTATTTTTATGCAATACAATCTTGAATTATACAAAATGTTTAAGTTCTTGCGGATAGAGTCTATTCCTTCGTGTCCAGCCTCTAGAATCTCATCACAAATAACTTTATTCTACTGTGGTACTTCTTCACCGGACCACAGATTTCAGCAACATCGGCACAGCTATTGTCTCATAAAATTTTGGATGAGTCATTTTCCTCGTTTTCCTTTACAACGCTTGTCTAACTGCTCCACATATTGATTGAAACTTAGACAACTTATAGTCGACATCATCACTTGACTCATAAGTTTTGTCTGACAAAGGTAGTGGAAATTGTAACACCTCCTGTGTGCTCTTGTTATTAATTTTGTTTTAGTTTCCACCTAGAGTTTACTCAAAAAAGCCACAGTTTTTGTCTTCTGCACAGAAATGTTCGTGTTGTACTTAGAACAGACATGTTATGTTATAACTAAAACATAGATCACTGGAATGGAACGTTTACTTGACCAACCGCAAACCTCACTGTATTCGAGTAGAATATGTGGTACATCTTATTAGGATTCCTGAGGCCAATCTTACGTACTGTCTCTGTGTCATCAATATAACTTCTGCGAAGAAATGTTCGTTTCGTATTTTGAACATATCTATTGTAACATAGAGTCTGGAGTAGAATGCTTACTTGATAATCCGCAAACCCCATTGTATTCAAATACGTTGTATATTTTATTTGAATTCCTCAGTCCAATCTTACTTCCTGTCTCTACGTCGTCAATACACACGCGTACATACATGCATATGGATATGAAGACAACAATGCCGGAGATAAGCTGAAGTTCCTCCGCCCGCCATAATTAACGTAGGCCTAAATCTCCTCTGTCAAATTCTTCCCCACTGAGCTATTCTTGTACAAGAGTACAAATTCCTTACAACATCTATAAAATGGCTCACCAAGGTAAACGTTGAGTAGACAGAATGGTTTAAAACCTTTTTAATTTCAAAACTATTGTTACGACAATTACCAAACGCTCTCGAAAAGGCGAGAGTATCGTTTCGTTCACGCTTCTCGACTAGCTCAGCGTGCCTCGTCTGTATCAAGGAGGCCCTCCACTCACGTTGAACAAAAGTACCTTCCTGACTGTTCGAGACCACTTTTAAATACGCAAATTATGCTGGCACGCCACCAAAAGGATGGAAATTTTTTCTGGAACCTTTGCGGGAGTTGTATAAGTAACAGCGGATGGCTTTGTCAGTTAGTTAGAGTAGGCGATTTCTTTAGTGCGGATCGAATGGTTGTTGTGGAAAGTAATTATTGTGTAATTATTAGTGCGGACCACTGTTACTTGACATTATTATTGCGTGTAGATGAATTATTGTACGAGAGTACCTTGTTGTTTACAAATTATTATCTGTGATTAATTAAAGCTGGTAATTAGTGACTTCATTGCTGTATGTATATTTTGTTTCCACTGTACCATACGACGGTCAGTGAGACAGTCGCAACAACATATCATACTCCGTTTTCTGACCGTGTGTAAAAGATTAACAGGAGACATTTTTGTAAATACGTTTTTGCATTAAATCTAATCCTAACACAAATTCTTGTACGATTTAACACATAACATTTTTGATGACAACATTAAGTATTAATTTAGTAGAGAAAATAGTATTTTAAAAGACTTATTACCAAGTATGCTGTTAAGAAAAATTAATTAAAAATAAATAATAAAAGGGCACCATTGCTATTTAACTGCGTTCTGGAAAAAGTAATAGAAGAATTGAAAACATCATTGGAGGAAAATCACATAAGGCAGGGAATAAGACTAGGCTATAGCAATTATAACCTGTCAATAGATTGCCTAGCGTTTGCAGACGATCTAGCAATCCTGACAGATTTAGTGCAAACGGGCATAAGACATGTGGAATTGCTGATAGAACAAGCCGAAAGAGCGGGTTTACAAATTTCTTTCAAACAAAATTTATGACAAATATCAAGACAATATCCAAGAGAGTGTAAACTCGATATGAGCAAATCTATGTAACTGACAAATTCGACTATCTCGGAGAAGTTATCAAACAAAGTGCCTCAGAGAAAGAAGCCATTAAAGCACTCGTTAATAAGATGAAAGTTGCTTACTATTAAGCCAAAGATACATATAACAAGAAATCGATATCCATTAATGCCAAACTAAAGCATTACTCAACAGTAATTCGCCAGGAAGCACTTTGTGGAGCTGAGTGTCTGACTCTGAACAAGAAAATGATGATGGAAGAACTGGAAGTCACGGAAAGCAAAATATTAAGAAAAATCTTGGGACCAATGGAAAATGAAAAAAAGGACAGAAGACACCACAATAATGAGCTGTACACACTCCCACACATGTTGAGAAAATCACAGACGTAATTAGGGAAAGAAGAATTACGTTATACGGACATATTCAAAGAATAAATCCTGACAGACTGACAGGGAAACATTTAACTATTTCGTAAAGCTAAAAATGCCCAATACGTGGTTCAAAGAAACAGAAAAAGACATAGAAGAACTTCAGATTACACAAAAAGACATTAAAGGACACTTACCACTTAAAACGAAACTAAAAATGACGTAGGTTTTCAGGAAACCCCCCAGAAGAGGACAGGTGCCATCTAGACTGACGAAAGGAGGGAAAGACTTCAATCAAGAATGAAGAGGAGAGGAGAAGAAGGGAAAAATCAGTTGAACCAAACGTTGTCCACAGTGGCTCATACAAAAAAAATAATAATACAGAGACATTATTATGGATAGATAGATTTAATGGATAGATCTCCTAATGTAGAATAATAGATAAATAGATATTATAAATCATCATCATCAACACCACTGCAAGGACTAGCCCTTAGACCTGTTCCGGAACCCATCTCCTCCTCGGTCTATCGACATCTCTCTTCCCAGTAGGGTGATAACCCAAGACATCCACAGTGTAACGTCACAGAACGTTCCATAAAAGAAATCATTTACATAGTAAGTTATCGTAAGAGGAAAGTGAGGTGAACTGTATCGAACCCAAGTAGTCCTAAAAAATTGTGTAAATTTGTATAATAATTATTTCTACTAACATGAAAAACGACCAGACTTTGACTAAGACACAAACCCCATATATATTATTAAAGTGAATAACAGTGAAAAAACCATAAGACACTATAAGAGAGAGAAATAATGTCAGAATCAACCAAAATAAAGTCATTAATTATTAAGTTTTATAACTCTGAATAGAGTATTAAGAACTATTTTTTGTGAATAAATGGACATGATCCATTATTATTATATTATGTAATGTAAATAAAATAAATGTATTAAATGATTTAAATACATTATTAGAAAGAGTTTAAGTTAGAATAAAAATGATATATTTGTTATGACAAAAAAATATTAATGTGTTGGATTTGAGACCATACACCAAGATTTCATGAAAAAATCAATTATTATCAGATTTAAATAAAACTATATGTAATTGTCAAGCAGACAATAGTGAACAATTTATCTTAAATAAAGGAAGCTGTCAAATGAATAAAAAGCAGTCAAAATAGCCAAAAACAGTACTAACTAAAAACATGTAATAGGCATCTAATATTGTATAATTTATGAATTTAATGTTGCCAAAATGCAACCAAATTGCATTAGAAAGTTGTAATATGAGATAAAGCAACTATACTAATATATTTGACTAACTATAACATTGTAATAGTCAAGTTATCAAAATGTTTACCTATACCATGTATGGCTGAAGCCAATCATCCAGTACAAAAATAATCATATCTGGCTAAATACTTACATAATGCTAACAAAAATAAGATAAAAAGGTACAATACATCAGTATACCTTAATAAGGAACAAACTCAGTTGAAAGTAAAGTCAATTCTAAAAGAATTTAACTAATAAGAGTGAGATTTGTCACACTATGAAAAAAGGACATCTCAAGACCAATCAATGATGCTATGTCATCTTGTGATAAATATAATATATGTACAGAGTAACCAGGTATCACAAAAGATAGACAAAATAATAAACTCTGTGTGTACACTAGTGAAATAATACATATATTAAAGAAAAAGACTAATCATTGTATTAGAAAACTGACAAGAATCTAGGCCATGAGCAGAGGCCATATAAAATTGTATTTATTTGTGTTTTATCTATGTTAAAATTTATTTATTTTGTTGTAGGAAGGTAGTAGTATTAGATGTTCAGCTTGTGGAAGGAACTTAGTAACTCCACAACAATTTTTGTTATAAAAATTGAGTTTTCAATGACAACAACTCAAGGTGAGAGTTGTATATTGTATTGTTTATTAGACTTAAGTTAATTAGAAACCAATCATATTTAGTATCGCTAGATTCAGTTGAAAACAGGGAATCTAAATGTATTAATGGCATACAAATTGTGAGTACTAATGTAAAACTGTTTGATAAATACCAGTGTAATTTTGGAAATATCCTTAGTATGAAGAATAAGAAATTCGTTCTAAAAGCTTCTACGGAAGTGAAAATTGTTCCATGACATTCCATTTCGTTTATTCTCGAACATTCTAGAAAGAATTTTACACAAATATACCGGAAGTCGATGAAAACAGTCAACCTGAATTAGTATAAAAGAGAGACCAAATTCGACCCAAAAACACTTGAAACTTGAACTCCAGAACTGATGCATCACCCACAACACTGATCAACGCAGCTAAGGCGAAACCGAGAGGCAAGAAATCGACAAGACACGAAGAGAGGCTTTTCCCGTACATAGACATACCGACTGACTTAACCTCAACGAGAATCTACGCCAAAAGTGTCACTGAAATAGAGCAGTGATACGGCAAATTTTAATAGAAATCACGCAGCCAGAACGTCCACGGCCCAGGAGGGACCAAAAATTTAAATAGAGAACGAATTCTGCTGTGTTCGCATTGACTGACTAACTTGACAATAATTCCCCCTAACGTAAACAAACACATACACAACAAGCCTTTCTTCTCGACAACATGGGAATCAGCGCTGCGGTGGCCGATTTCTGAATCAACGCTAAACAGATGATTCGTAGTGGCGGCGTTTGAACGATATTCTACTGCCAAACGTTTTGACAAAAAGTGCGGAAAATAGTATACGATCGCAAAATTGACTTAAAATAGATTCAGTGCACATACGAAGAGGCGAGATTGAAAAACTACCCGAGAGGAGTGTCCTGTGCGAGATTAATTATTCATTGGAACGTGAGTTACCAAAATTAAAGTCATTTTTTACCTGGTTACATTTATCACACAGTTGTACTACACATGCCACACACCTTCAAATCACTTAGTTTTTCTTGTAAGGCATCTAATTGATATGTCTTGGTAGTTCAAAGGAGTCACGTCCTGAGAGTAAAGATTTTTTCACATATTAAACTCATGCTTTTCAACTGAGTAAAAAATTTTTAAAACACTAGCCGATACTTGATTGGATATATCTAAAATTATCAATAATAATAATAATAATAATAACTTGTGAATTTTTTTATTAACTCTGCAATTGTATAATTTTTTATATGAATGTTAGTCCTTCAGACGATTTGTTTGTTTTTGAAGAACCATTAAAATTACCTGATTTCTTTCAAGCTAAACTGACTTGTTTATATTTGTTTTATAAAAGTAAGATTTAGAAAATTTTAATTACTTTAGTAATCACATTTATTTCTTGGAACAAACGATTCCAAGTAGCGCCCACAAAAAACATAGTATTAAGTTGTGTTACAGGACTACATCACTGCAGAGGATCCAGTCAACAGTAAGTAACAAAAGTGCGCGGAGGAAACGCCCGACATATTACAACACATTACACTCACTTTTTCTATTTGTTATAAATTGGCGCCCAACGTGGGGCTTGAAAAAGACTGAACAAGCCCGGCAACTACCAACAGATCAAAATGCCGCAACCAAAGGGAAAAAAGGCGAAGAAGAACGTGGAACCCGAGTTAAGTGTTGGAGACGGAGAGGGAGTACAAATGGAGGAAACGGAGTTAGAACCGCCCACACTAGAAAGGGAAGGACCGGTACAAACGGCAGAGGAATTAGAAGAACAAACGGGAGAAGAACCCATACAAATGGTAGAACAAACAGAGAAACCCGAACCAGAAAAAACAGGGAGCGTTGACACGAATATAATAATGATGATGGCAATGCTCCAAAGAATGGAAGAAAATATTAACGAAAATATGAATAAAAACAGACGGGAAGATAAGGAAGAGAATAATAAAAATAGACAGGAAGATAAGGAGGAAATAATCAAATCCTTGAAGGAGGATATGAACGAAAATACTAATAAGAGTAATGAACAAATGTTCCAAAGAATGGAAGAAAATATGAACAGAAATAAGGAGAAATTAGACAAAAACATAGAATCTTTAAGGAAGGATATAACCGAGAAAATAGATGACAATGGGAAAAAGCTAGAGCTATTTCAGGAGGAGAATAAAAAATGTATAGAGTCCCTGAAAAAAGAAATTAGCATAAAGTACGAAACAGTAAACAAAACGATCAATGATAATAAAATCGATAGTGACAGGAAGGTCGAAAACATGGAGAAACAGTTGGAAAGATTACAGGAGGGAAACAATACACGTTTCGAAAATCTAGAGGAACAGACGGTAGAGACCAAACAAGATGTTAGAAATCTCGAAGACATGGTAAGGCAGAACCAAGACGCCATCATGCAGGAGGGGGAGAAGTCCAGAAAGACGTTAGCGAGAGGATGCAGAAAACATATGACATCGCTAACAGGCTGGACGAAAAAATAAAAACTAACAAAAATAGTATACTGGAAATAGACCAGAGAGAGAAGAACCTGCAGGAAAGATTAGAGGCGCTGAGAGACACACCTATAGTAAATACTCATACGTGTCATGGTGAAAACAGGGAAGTAATCAACTTCCAAAACTATCGACGAAACCCAATGGAATTTTTAGAAAGAATAGAGGAGTTTATTGGGAGAAATAGAGAAACAAGGTGGGACAGGATAAGAGAGATGTTAGACGAGACGTTTAAAAACACGAGGGATAACTGGTGGATAGCGGTACGACCCGAAATTACGAATTTAGCAGAATTTAAACGCCAGTTCAAGGAGAAGTATTGGTCGGAGACTGCACAAAACAGGGTAAGAATGGACATATTCTATGGCAAATACGACGCGTCCAACGGACAGTCCCCGACGTCTTATTTCCTGGAAAAGGTATGTTTAGCACGGAAGTTGATACCGCCGATCTCAGAAGAATGTTTGGTAAGGCAATTAGCTGGACATTACAGTTATGGTATCAAAGATGCCCAATTATACCAACAGCTTAGCAAAATAGCCGATCTGGCCAAATTATTGGAAAATTGTGAATCCACAGGAAGGTTCCAGGATTACCAACCCCCCAATCGTAAGGTAGAGTACAACAACAACAATAACGGACCAAACCGGAATGGAGGTGGAAACGGTAATAACCTAAACACCAGTAATCAGAACAATAATACCCCACTAAATGGCCGAAGTGATAACACTCAAGGTCCAAATAACTGCAACTATCCGGGACCAAACAGAGGTAATTACACCGGGAATAATTACGGTAGGAACTTCCACCAGGGAAATAGTTATCGCGGAAATAACTTCAGGGGAAATAATTATGGTCAACGTAATGGTTATCGTAACGGGGGAAACCAAGGAGGAGGCGATAGGAGAAACCAAAATGAATATAGGCCCCAGGTAAATTATACAATGGCCAATAATCGACGGCCATATCCACCCAATGTACCCACTTACATGTTTTACCCACAACAGGCGCCAGGTAGCCAGGGTAACACGACGAATAGCCAACCTATTAATGGTAATCCCGAGGTCAGGCAGGAAACACAGACGGGTCAGCAACCCAATGTTCCGGGAGACCGGGCCAATGAGACCGTGGCTCATTTAAACTAAACGCGGCAGTGGAAAAGGAAAACCGCCCTTCACTGAACCAATATTATGGGGTGACAAATTACGAACATAGACAGGACAAAGACGGGACTATATTAAGAATAAATAATTATCTTAAGGATATTAGAGAGGAGTTATTAGAAGAGGGTGACAATGTCATTAAAAATAGTAACCAAGAGGGAATAATAGTATCGTGCAGATCAAAGCAAATATCAATGGCATAGAAGCGATATTACTCATTGACACGGGGTCAAACGTATCACTTATCGATAGTGTTGAGTTAGAAAGGATCAAACAAAATAGTAATTTACCAATACCCACTCTGCCTATAAATAACATTATTTTAGTCGGAGCAACGGGGAGGCAAAACAAATCAATAAAGAAACAGGTGTCGTTAGAGATGACTAGTAATGGGGTAACAATACCAATAGGATTATTAGTGGCGAATAATTTACCCATGAGTATCTTAATAGGCTGCGATATACTTAGGCCATACAATGCTGTAATAGATTTGGAAGGTAAGATGATAACTTTAAAAACTAACAAGGGAATTTGGACCAATAATTTAATCGATGTCCAAGGAAATGGTACAGACAATACACCTTATCAAGCAATAGTGAACCATTATTATTGTGCCGATCGTCCAATCAATATGCCATTATATCAGGAGGAAAACCCAGAGTTGTGGTTAGAAAAATTAGAAGAAATACGGGATTTCCAAAGGACGAAAGCAAGGGGTCTGATCAGCGAAACACAGGCGGAACAATTAATCGAGGTATACAACAATTATAAACACATATTCTCGAACGCTCCAGGAAAAGCCAGAGATTATCAATGCACCATAAAATTCAAAACTCCGGTGGAATTTAACAGGAAATCGTATCCGATCGCATACTCGCTAAAGAACGAAGTCAGGGAAGAATTGAACAGGATGATAGAGGACGACATAATCGAGTATAGTCATTCGCCCTTTACCAGCCCAATCATAGCTGTGCCAAAAAAGAACGGAAAGGTACGTATATGTCTCGATGCTAGGGAGATCAACAAAATGATTGTTAACGACCGCACATCACCTGGGGAGATAGAGGAGATATTAAAAAAGTTCCACGGAACCAAATATATAAGCTCATGGGATACGGTATGCGGTTACTGGCAGGTAGAACTCCACCCTGATAGTAGGAAATATATGGCATTCATATTCGAGGGCAGAAACTATCAGTTTAAGCGGTTACCTTTTGGCTTAATAAATTCTGTGGCGGTGTTTGTAAAGATAATGGACAGAATATTGGGGCAGGAAGTACTGAAGTTTACGACAGTATACGTCGACGACCTACTGGTGACTTCAGCGAATTGGGACGACCATTGTAATAGGGTTGAACAGGTGCTAGAGAAATTATCAGAGAATAATATCACCCTCAAATTAGACAAGTCCCAATTCATTCCAAATGAGGTGAAATTTTTAGGTTTTAATTTAACAGAACAAGGGATTACTCCATCTAAAGAGAAGGTAGAGGCCATACAGAAGTTCCCCACCCCAAAGAACAGGAAACAGCTGCAGTCATTTTTAGGAATCTGCAACTATTACAGAAAGTTTCGGTCCAATTACTCAGAACTAACTGCCAGGTTCCAAAAGCAGTTATCAGCTAAAGACAAATGGACTTGGGGACCAGAGCAAGATGGAGTGCTCAATATCATAAAGGAAAAGTTTTTAGAAACAGTAATGTTGCATCATCCCGACTTTACAAAACCATTTTTTCTAAACTGCGATGCCAGTAACGTGAGTTTAGGTGCAGCCCTATATCAGGAAGATCAGGACGGTAACCATTTAGTAATTAGCTTTGCTAGCCGCGTGCTGAACAGTTGCGAACGAAACTACAATACTACCGAAAAAGAATTGTTGAGTGTAGTTTTCGCATGCGGTAAATTTAGGACATATATATTAGGGTACCCCATAACAGTTAGAAGCGACCACAAATCTATATCATTTTTAAAGCATTGTAAACTGAACCACGGAAGGCTGACGAGATGGGTTTTGGCCTTGCAAGAGTATAATATCACATGGGAATATATACCCGGCAAACAGAACGTAGCAGCCGACGTCTTATCGCGCGTCAATATACCAGACCAAAACTTTGACGGCGAAAAAGAACAATTAGCTAAGGTTTATCACATTATTAAGAGCAGGGAGGATTTAAAAAATATTTTGCACGAAATAAAGTCACAACAAGAGGCCGATCCGAAATTAGGAGATATTAGAAAAAGGGTACAGGAAGGCGATGAGGTCATAAATAGATTTTATTGTATACACAATGACACTTTGTTTATAAGGAATACCCCGCACCAAGAGAATTGGAAATTAGTGATTCCACTAGCGATAGAGAGACCGCTAATAATCGACTATCACGAGAGGTACGGACATATGGGTGCCCTCAAAGTAAGGAAGGCATTGGAAGAGCAAACATACATCAAAGGGATGAATAAGAAGGTGCAACTGGCGATACGGTCGTGCGATATTTGTCAAAAAGTAAAGTGTGATAACGAGAGGAAAGAAGGGGTCATGATACCCATATCATCTACCTACAATAATGAATTATCAGCAACCAGGCCTGTCAACTAACGTTGAACCTGTTCCTACAGTCCACTCAGGAACTTCAGTACCTCCAATGTCACAAAATGCCCCTCAATCCTATAACAGTCAACAGCCAGGCAGAAATGTTAATGTTGATTTCACACAAAACGGATCCCACAGCTGGCAGATGGTGAAAAAACGAAAAAGAAGTCGTCAATCTTCAGAAAACACATCTGAAACACACACTCAGCTTAATGACCACAATAGATTTACGGTGTTACCTATAGATGACCCTGTTGACGTCCAACCTACTCAAGTCTTAGCTCAGCCGAAAGTACCTAGACCTCCTCCTGTATACCTTCATGGTATCGTCAATTACAGTGAAATGATCAATAATCTTACAGCAATTTTGGAATCAGAACAGTACACTACTAAATCGTTCGATGACAATACGGTGAAAATCAACACTTTTGCACCTGATTCTTACAGAAAATTAATTCGTCACCTCGAGGACGAAAAAATTATTTACCATACTTATCAAATTAAAGACCAGCGAGCATACCGGGTTGTCATAAGAAACATTCATCCTAGCATCGGTGTACACTTTATTAAAGAAGCACTAAAAGAAAAAGGGCACTCGGTCAGAAACATAATCAACGTTCGACACAGAGTCGAGAAAACACCCCTCCCTCTCTTCTTTGTTGATCTTGAACCTGCAGCAAACAATAAACAAATATATAGCCTAAGGTCTTTAGGTAACATGCAGATTGCTGTAGAACCACCTCGGAGAAAAAACTTTATCATACAGTGCACTCGTTGTCAGTCATACGGTCACAGTAAGACGTATTGTAGGAAACCTTTCCAGTGTGTCAAGTGCGGAGGTGAACACAACTCCGCAACTTGTTCCAAATCTAAGGATACACCAGCCACATGTGCATTATGTGATGGTCCTCATACAGCTAGTTATAAGGGCTGTGAAGTTTATCAAAACCTGCAGGCCAGAAAAAGCCCCGTACGAAACTCCACACCTAGGAGAACCCCTTCAATGTTTAGGACTATGAACACGGAACAGAACATGAATACCCGTAACGTCTCTTCTCCTACTTACGCTCAAATTGCAGGACTACCGAAACACTCAGAATCATCGCCCCCTTATGACAGCAATCTCAAACAGACAGCAAATGAGGACATCACTCTTTCACACTTCCTGACAAAATTTGAGACTATGTTCAGTCAACTCATGCAGCAAAATAGCGTCATGCTTAATCTCCTTACAACACTTGTCAATAAACTTTCTAATTAATAATGAATAACAATTACAGGATTGGATTATGGAACGCCAATGGACTCTCTCAACGCACCCTAGAACTCAAAGCTTTTCTTCTTGAAAACAGATTAGACGTAATGCTTATATCTGAGACACACTTCACAGACAGAAGCCATATTAGGATTCCAGGCTTTACTGTTTATGATACCCAACATCCGGACGGGACAGCTCGTGGCGGAACCGCTCTGTTAATCCGAAACAATATAAAACATTATCTCTTCTCTAACGTCAAAACTGCTCACCTACAGGCGACCAACGTTTTAATTGAAGATCAAAGAGGCCCTCTAATTGTTTCTGCAGTCTACTGTCCCCCAAAACACAGAATCAATGAAACTGACTTCAGCTCTTTTCTTGGAACTCTTGGTGCACGTTTTTTGGTGGGAGGTGACTTTAACGCAAAACACCCGCAATGGGGTTCGAGATTAGCTAATCCAAGAGGTAGAATTTTATATAACGTCATTAGACAAGAATCCCTGTCCTTTCTGTCCACTGGTCAACCAACCTATTGGCCTTCTGACACAAATAAAATACCTGACCTAATTGATTTCTTCTTAATACGAGGCTTGTCTCATAAATACTACAAAGTTGAATCTTGCCTTGATTTGTCCTCTGACCACACTCCAATTATTGCCACTATTAGCAATACTATAATTGAGTCTGAAAGTCTACCAACACTCACAAATCGTCTTACTGACTGGGATTACTTTAGAGAGCTTGTAAATTATAATATCTCGCTCGAACTTCCACTCCACACGCCTGCTGAATTGGATGCGGCTGTAAATTCTCTCACCAGTACTTTTCAAAAATCAGCCTGGGAAGCTACACCTTGCAATACAGCGAAGAATAAGCACTTGAACCTTCCTCTGGTTGTCCGGAAGAAATTAGCTGAGAAGCGTAAATTGCGACGAATTTGGCAGCATACTCATCATCCGGATGATAAAAGAAAGTGGAATTCCGCGGCCAGACAACTTAAACGATTGTTGGAAAATCTAAAGAATGAAGGGATTCAGGATTATCTAGAAAATCTGTCACCAAATGAAAGTACTGATTATTCTCTGTGGAAGGCTACTAAACGATTAAAAAGGCCACTATTACAAATACCACCAATACATAAACCAGATGGTAGCTGGGCGCGCAGCAATACAGAGAAATCCCAGGTTTTTGCCGAACATTTGGTCAACGTTTTTCAACCTGAAGCCAGCAAGAACGTCTCTTTCGATGAAGAGGTACAAAGATACTTACACTCCCCGCTCCAAATGACTCTACCTATTAAGCCTTTTAAAGTTAAGGAAATCAAGGAAATAATCTTGTATAATTTGAAAAGTAAAAAGGCTCCCGGCATTGATTTGCTATCGGGGAAAGTTCTAAAGGAGCTGCCTCACAAAGGCGTTGTACTAATAACATACATTTTCAATGCCATACTCAGACTCGAATACTTTCCTCTTCTCTGGAAATCGGCTCAAGTTATCATGGTCTTAAAACCTGGTAAAAACCCTCAAGAGCCCTCTTCTTATCGACCCATAAGCCTTCTACCGATACTTGGTAAGATCTTTGAAAAGCTGTTTGTAAAACGACTTATGCCAACAATTGTAGAAAACAACCTAATTCCCGATCACCAATTTGGTTTTCGAGAAAAGCACTCTACGGTAGATCAAATACACAGACTAACAAATGTTATCAATAAATCGCTGGAATCGAAGATGTTCTGCTCAGGTGTGTTTCTCGACGTTTCCCAGGCATTTGACAAAGTCTGGCATCTTGGACTCTTATATAAAATAAAGAAAAATCTGCCACATAATTGTTACCGTATCTTACATTCCTACTTAGTGGGCAGAGTGTTTCAAGTCAAGTACTCCGATGCTACTTCTCCTCTATTACCAGTGGGGTCGGGTGTTCCGCAGGGTAGTGTCCTGAGTCCTCTGCTCTACCTCCTGTTCACCTCGGACTTACCGTCAGCAAGTGAAACCACTGTTGCTACCTACGCCGATGACACAGCGATCCTAGCGACACACTCCGACCCCTCAATAGCATCTCTTATACTACAAGAATCATTAAACAGCGTTCAGTTATGGCTTGATAATTGGCGCATAAAAATCAATTCATCGAAGTCAGTCCACGTTACCTTCACCACACGTAAGGCAAACTGCCCTCCAGTCACAATTAACGGTCAACCAGTACCGCAAGCTGAAAGTGCTAAGTACCTTGGGATGCATCTGGACAGGAGATTAACATGGAAAAAACATATAACATCTAAGAAGCTTCAACTTAATCACAAGGTCAGAAACATCTATTGGCTTATAGGCAGACAATCACGGTTAAGTCTCGTCAACAAACTCTTGATCTATAAAGTCGTGCTTAAACCGGTATGGACTTATGGTATTCAACTTTGGGGTACTGCAAGTACAAGTAATATTGAGATTATCCAGCGCTTTCAGTCCAAAACACTTAGATCAATAGTCGACGCTCCTTGGTTTGTCTCAAATAACTCTATACACCGCGACCTCAAAGTTTCAACCGTGAAAGAAGAAATCATGCGCCTCTGCAGGACTCACATCTCCAAACTAGAACAGCATCCCAACCACCTGGCTATTAACTTGTTAGACAACAGTGAAGATATTTATAGACTAAAAAGACACAAACTATTAGACTTACCATTCAGGTTTAACTCATAATGTATTCTCTGTATTTTCTGTATTGTACTGTCTGTGATATCTGTTCTGTATGTTTTTGTATTCGTGTCATTCATACGTGTTAATGTCAACCTGTATATGTGCCTTATGGGCCCAGTGTTTAATGTTTGAACTTATTGTATCATGCCAGCAGGAAGTGATAGTGACTTTTGTTCATTTGTTTACATGTTTTTATCATTTAGTTTTGTATTTTGTTACCTCTTTAATCTATTATCAAAACCAGAAGAGCTGTCAATGGTCAGCTCTTCATAATCCTGTGTGTGTTGTCAGCCAATTTGTTAAATGTTCGCTCAGTCGAACAGCTTACAGATCTCCAATAAATTAAAAAAAAAAAAAAAAAAAAAATATCATCTACCGAAAAATTGGAAAAGGTATTTCTCGATATCTGCGGACCATTTCCACGCAGCGGTGGGAGACACCGATATAAATTTATCGTAATCATCTTCGACCATTTTAGCAAATATACAAAGCTATACCCAATAACTAGGGCAACGACCAGGAAAATAATAGACATTATTATAGAGCGATATATAATGGAGGTAGGCCAACCGTATTCTATAATTACGGACCACGGTACCCAGTTTAGGGGAAAACTTTGGAAGGAAAACCTGGGAGAACACGGAATAAAAACGTACAAGACGTCTGTATATCACCCGAATAGTAACCCAGCCGAGAGAGTGTTAAGGGAGGTAGGACGGTTACTGAGAACATACTGCCATAACGAGCAGAAAAGATGGCATGAATATGTAGCACTACCGAGGATTTTCTCAATTTTTCATATCACAATACCATCGAGGTGTCGCCATACACAGTTATGTTCGAAAGACCCCCACCACGAGAGATAAAAGAAATTATTAATTTTCCCGACCAACCCGCATACCAATTTGAAAGGGCAAAATTTTATAACAAGGTGTTAGAAAAAACGGAACAGCAGCGGAAAAAATATGTCAAATCACAGCCCAAGGCAATTAAATATGAGGTAGGAGAAAAGGTGTTAGTTAAAAATAGAGAATTGCCCAGTGCTATACAAGGCATAACGAGGAAATTGCTACTCTTATATACAGGACCTTTCACGATAACCAGAGACAATAAAAACAATACCTACGAGGTAACTGACACAGTTAGGAACAAGGTAAAAGGTACGTATAACCAGACTTCATTGAAAAAGTACCATGATTAAAAATCACAAATCAAACACTCAATCAGTGAGCAAGTACCATGACCAAAAACCCAAACCAAATACAGCATCATTAAGAAGGTACCTTGACTAAACATGTTAACGCGAATTTTTCAACTTAGCCATAATTAGAAAGGAAGTAGAGATTATTAAATAAATTATAAATATTATTGCATAATGATTATTATTAAATAAATATTACGAGATGGACACATTCCATCATAGGCAAGATTTATTTCCAATAGCCATGTCAACGTATATTTACCAACTTACCCGTACTTAGAGAAGGAGAGAGATTATTATAAATGAATATTACGAGAAGGACACTTAGTAAAGGAGAAAAGAAGGAGAAATACTGTCAGATATTTGATGTTTAAATGGAAATGATAAATGAAAAAAAAAGAAAGAACAGTGTGTTACGTAAGAAGGTAATGATGAATATGAATATAGCTATTAACATTGAATGATTTTAAACGATAATTTTAACCTGCGGAGAACGATATATTAATATAATTGTGAATTAATCAGAAGAGTTTAAGAAAGGGAATTTATGTGTAGGAGCCTATGATCTTTGAATATTGTATTTTTTTTTTTATTATTATTATTTGTTGCAAAGGTGCAATTATTATTTTCTGAACAGGGATGTGTTGCCTCTGATTTCAGTAGTTATAGATAGGAAGGGCAGAGAATGTATGCCATAGCGAGCCACTCTGACTCCCAACCCTCTATGAAAGTTAGGGAATTGATAGGGAATTATATCAAAGATTAATTAAATAACATCAAGGTAAAAAGGAAAGGAATAGGTGATACGACAAAGAACGAAATAGGAATATTGAGTTGGATTAATATATTAACGGAGTAGTACAGGAATTTAATTATAAGATAAAGAATGAAATATAAAGAAGCTAATAAAAGGTTATTATAGAGATGATAATTTCATCAAAACCAAAGATATTTTTTTCCAAAATTATCAACTTTAACGGAGAGGCATATGTAACGTCACAGAACGTTCCATAAAAGAAATCATTTACATAGTAAGTTATCGTAAGAGGAAAGTGAGGTGAACTGTATCGAACCCAAGTAGTCCTAAAAAATTGTGTAAATTTGTATAATAATTATTTCTACTAACATGAAAAACGACCAGACTTTGACTAAGACACAAACCCCATATATATTATTAAAGTGAATAACAGTGAAAAAACCATAAGACACTATAAGAGAGAGAAATAATGTCAGAATCAACCAAAATAAAGTCATTAATTATTAAGTTTTATAACTCTGAATAGAGTATTAAGAACTATTTTTTGTGAATAAATGGACATGATCCATTATTATTATATTATGTAATGTAAATAAAATAAATGTATTAAATGATTTAAATACATTATTAGAAAGAGTTTAAGTTAGAATAAAAATGATATATTTGTTATGACAAAAAAATATTAATGTGTTGGATTTGAGACCATACACCAAGATTTCATGAAAAAATCAATTATTATCAGATTTAAATAAAAACTATATGTAATTGTCAAGCAGACAATAGTGAACAATTTATCTTAAATAAAGGAAGCTGTCAAATGAATAAAAAGCAGTCAAAATAGCCAAAAACAGTACTAACTAAAAACATGTAATAGGCATCTAATATTGTATAATTTATGAATTTAGTGTTGCCAAAATGCAACCAAATTGCATTAGAAAGTTGTAATATGAGATAAAGCAACTATACTAATATATTTGACTAACTATAACATTGTAATAGTCAAGTTATCAAAATGTTTACCTATACCATGTATGGCTGAAGCCAATCATCCAGTACAAAAATAATCATATCTGGCTAAATACTTACATAATGCTAACAAAAATAAGATAAAAAGGTACAATACATCAGTATACCTTAATAAGGAACAAACTCAGTTGAAAGTAAAGTCAATTCTAAAAGAATTTAACTAATAAGAGTGAGATTTGTCACACTATGAAAAAAGGACATCTCAAGACCAATCAATGATGCTATGTCATCTTGTGATAAATATAATATATGTACAAAGTAACCAGGTATCACAAAAGATAGACAAAATAATAAACTCTGTGTGTACACTAGTGAAATAATACATATATTAAAGAAAAAGACTAATCATTGTATTAGAAAACTGACAAGAATCTAGGCCATGAGCAGAGGCCATATAAAATTGTATTTATTTGTGTTTTATCTATGTTAAAATTTATTTATTTTGTTTTAGGAAGGTAGTAGTATTAGATGTTCAGCTTGTGGAAGGAACTTAGTAACTCCACAACAATTTTTGTTATAAAAATTGAGTTTTCAATGACAACAACTCAAGGTGAGAGTTGTATATTGTATTGTTTATTAGACTTAAGTTAATTAGAAACCAATCATATTTAGTATCGCTAGATTCAGTTGAAAACAGGGAATCTAAATGTATTAATGGCATACAAATTGTGAGTACTAATGTAAAACTGTTTGATAAATACCAGTGTAATTTTGGAAATATCCTTAGTATGAAGAATAAGAAATTCGTTCTAAAAGCTTCTACGGAAGTGAAAATTGTTCCATGACATTCCATTTCGTTTATTCTCGAACATTCTAGAAAGAATTTTACACAAATATACCGGAAGTCGATGAAAACAGTCAACCTGAATTAGTATAAAAGAGAGACCAAATTCGACCCAAAAACACTTGAAACTTGAACTCCAGAACTGATGCATCACCCACAACACTGATCAACGCAGCTAAGGCGAAACCGAAAGGCAAGAAATCGACAAGACACGAAGAGAGGCTTTTCCCGTACATAGACATACCGACTGACTTAACCTCAACGAGAATCTACGCCAAAAGTGTCACTGAAATAGAGCAGTGATACGGCAAATTTTAATAGAAATCACGCAGCCAGAACGTCCACGGCCCAGGAGGGACCAAAAATTTAAATAGAGAACGAATTCTGCTGTGTTCGCATTGACTGACTAACTTGACAATAATTCCCCCTAACGTAAACAAACACATACACAACAAGCCTTTCTTCTCGACAACATGGGAATCAGCGCTGCGGTGGCCGATTTCTGAATCAACGCTAAACAGATGATTCGTAGTGGCGGCGTTTGAACGATATTCTACTGCCAAACGTTTTGACAAAAAGTGCGGAAAATAGTATACGATCGCAAAATTGACTTAAAATAGATTCAGTGCACATACGAAGAGGCGAGATTGAAAAACTACCCGAGAGGAGTGTCCTGTGCGAGATTAATTATTCATTGGAACGTGAGTTACCAAAATTAAAGTCATTTTTTACCTGGTTACATTTATCACACAGTTGTACTACACATGCCACACACCTTCAAATCACTTAGTTTTTCTTGTAAGGCATCTAATTGATATGTCTTGGTAGTTCAAAGGAGTCACGTCCTGAGAGTAAAGATTTTTTCACATATTAAACTCATGCTTTTCAACTGAGTAAAAAATTTTTAAAACACTAGCCGATACTTGATTGGATATATCTAAAATTATCAATAATAATAATAATAATAATAACTTGTGAATTTTTTTATTAACTCTGCAATTGTATAATTTTTTATATGAATGTTAGTCCTTCAGACGATTTGTTTGTTTTTGAAGAACCATTAAAATTACCTGATTTCTTTCAAGCTAAACTGACTTGTTTATATTTGTTTTATAAAAGTAAGATTTAGAAAATTTTAATTACTTTAGTAATCACATTTATTTCTTGGAACAAACGATTCCAAGTAGCGCCCACAAAAAACATAGTATTAAGTTGTGTTACAGGACTACATCACTGCAGAGGATCCAGTCAACAGTAAGTAACAAAAGTGCGCGGAGGAAACGCCCGACATATTACAACACATTACACTCACTTTTTCTATTTGTTATAAATTGGCGCCCAACGTGGGGCTTGAAAAAGACTGAACAAGCCCGGCAACTACCAACAGATCAAAATGCCGCAACCAAAGGGAAAAAAGGCGAAGAAGAACGTGGAACCCGAGTTAAGTGTTGGAGACGGAGAGGGAGTACAAATGGAGGAAACGGAGTTAGAACCGCCCACACTAGAAAGGGAAGGACCGGTACAAACGGCAGAGGAATTAGAAGAACAAACGGGAGAAGAACCCATACAAATGGTAGAACAAACAGAGAAACCCGAACCAGAAAAAACAGGGAGCGTTGACACGAATATAATAATGATGATGGCAATGCTCCAAAGAATGGAAGAAAATATTAACGAAAATATGAATAAAAACAGACGGGAAGATAAGGAAGAGAATAATAAAAATAGACAGGAAGATAAGGAGGAAATAATCAAATCCTTGAAGGAGGATATGAACGAAAATACTAATAAGAGTAATGAACAAATGTTCCAAAGAATGGAAGAAAATATGAACAGAAATAAGGAGAAATTAGACAAAAACATAGAATCTTTAAGGAAGGATATAACCGAGAAAATAGATGACAATGGGAAAAAGCTAGAGCTATTTCAGGAGGAGAATAAAAAATGTATAGAGTCCCTGAAAAAAGAAATTAGCATAAAGTACGAAACAGTAAACAAAACGATCAATGATAATAAAATCGATAGTGACAGGAAGGTCGAAAACATGGAGAAACAGTTGGAAAGATTACAGGAGGGAAACAATACACGTTTCGAAAATCTAGAGGAACAGACGGTAGAGACCAAACAAGATGTTAGAAATCTCGAAGACATGGTAAGGCAGAACCAAGACGCCATCATGCAGGAGGGGGAGAAGTCCAGAAAGACGTTAGCGAGAGGATGCAGAAAACATATGACATCGCTAACAGGCTGGACGAAAAAATAAAAACTAACAAAAATAGTATACTGGAAATAGACCAGAGAGAGAAGAACCTGCAGGAAAGATTAGAGGCGCTGAGAGACACACCTATAGTAAATACTCATACGTGTCATGGTGAAAACAGGGAAGTAATCAACTTCCAAAACTATCGACGAAACCCAATGGAATTTTTAGAAAGAATAGAGGAGTTTATTGGGAGAAATAGAGAAACAAGGTGGGACAGGATAAGAGAGATGTTAGACGAGACGTTTAAAAACACGAGGGATAACTGGTGGATAGCGGTACGACCCGAAATTACGAATTTAGCAGAATTTAAACGCCAGTTCAAGGAGAAGTATTGGTCGGAGACTGCACAAAACAGGGTAAGAATGGACATATTCTATGGCAAATACGACGCGTCCAACGGACAGTCCCCGACGTCTTATTTCCTGGAAAAGGTATGTTTAGCACGGAAGTTGATACCGCCGATCTCAGAAGAATGTTTGGTAAGGCAATTAGCTGGACATTACAGTTATGGTATCAAAGATGCCCAATTATACCAACAGCTTAGCAAAATAGCCGATCTGGCCAAATTATTGGAAAATTGTGAATCCACAGGAAGGTTCCAGGATTACCAACCCCCCAATCGTAAGGTAGAGTACAACAACAACAATAACGGACCAAACCGGAATGGAGGTGGAAACGGTAATAACCTAAACACCAGTAATCAGAACAATAATACCCCACTAAATGGCCGAAGTGATAACACTCAAGGTCCAAATAACCGCAACTATCCGGGACCAAACAGAGGTAATTACACCGGGAATAATTACGGTAGGAACTTCCACCAGGGAAATAGTTATCGCGGAAATAACTTCAGGGGAAATAATTATGGTCAACGTAATGGTTATCGTAACGGGGGAAACCAAGGAGGAGGCGATAGGAGAAACCAAAATGAATATAGGCCCCAGGTAAATTATACAATGGCCAATAATCGACGGCCATATCCACCCAATGTACCCACTTACATGTTTTACCCACAACAGGCGCCAGGTAGCCAGGGTAACACGACGAATAGCCAACCTATTAATGGTAATCCCGAGGTCAGGCAGGAAACACAGACGGGTCAGCAACCCAATGTTCCGGGAGACCGGGCCAATGAGACCGTGGCTCATTTAAACTAAACGCGGCAGTGGAAAAGGAAAACCGCCCTTCACTGAACCAATATTATGGGGTGACAAATTACGAACATAGACAGGACAAAGACGGGACTATATTAAGAATAAATAATTATCTTAAGGATATTAGAGAGGAGTTATTAGAAGAGGGTGACAATGTCATTAAAAATAGTAACCAAGAGGGAATAATAGTATCGTGCAGATCAAAGCAAATATCAATGGCATAGAAGCGATATTACTCATTGACACGGGGTCAAACGTATCACTTATCGATAGTGTTGAGTTAGAAAGGATCAAACAAAATAGTAATTTACCAATACCCACTCTGCCTATAAATAACATTATTTTAATCGGAGCAACGGGGAGGCAAAACAAATCAATAAAGAAACAGGTGTCGTTAGAGATGACTAGTAATGGGGTAACAATACCAATAGGATTATTAGTGACGAATAATTTACCCATGAGTATCTTAATAGGCTGCGATATACTTAGGCCATACAATGCTGTAATAGATTTGGAAGGTAAGATGATAACTTTAAAAACTAACAAGGGAATTTGGACCAATAATTTAATCGATGTCCAAGGAAATGGTACAGACAATACACCTTATCAAGCAATAGTGAACCATTATTATTGTGCCGATCGTCCAATCAATATGCCATTATATCAGGAGGAAAACCCAGAGTTGTGGTTAGAAAAATTAGAAGAAATACGGGATTTCCAAAGGACGAAAGCAAGGGGTCTGATCAGCGAAACACAGGCGGAACAATTAATCGAGGTATACAACAATTATAAACACATATTCTCGAACGCTCCAGGAAAAGCCAGAGATTATCAATGCACCATAAAATTCAAAACTCCGGTGGAATTTAACAGGAAATCGTATCCGATCGCATACTCGCTAAAGAACGAAGTCAGGGAAGAATTGAACAGGATGATAGAGGACGACATAATCGAGTATAGTCATTCGCCCTTTACCAGCCCAATCATAGCTGTGCCAAAAAAGAACGGAAAGGTACGTATATGTCTCGATGCTAGGGAGATCAACAAAATGATTGTTAACGACCGCACATCACCTGGGGAGATAGAGGAGATATTAAAAAAGTTCCACGGAACCAAATATATAAGCTCATGGGATACGGTATGCGGTTACTGGCAGGTAGAACTCCACCCTGATAGTAGGAAATATATGGCATTCATATTCGAGGGCAGAAACTATCAGTTTAAGCGGTTACCTTTTGGCTTAATAAATTCTGTGGCGGTGTTTGTAAAGATAATGGACAGAATATTGGGGCAGGAAGTACTGAAGTTTACGACAGTATACGTCGACGACCTACTGGTGACTTCAGCGAATTGGGACGACCATTGTAATAGGGTTGAACAGGTGCTAGAGAAATTATCAGAGAATAATATCACCCTCAAATTAGACAAGTCCCAATTCATTCCAAATGAGGTGAAATTTTTAGGTTTTAATTTAACAGAACAAGGGATTACTCCATCTAAAGAGAAGGTAGAGGCCATACAGAAGTTCCCCACCCCAAAGAACAGGAAACAGCTGCAGTCATTTTTAGGAATCTGCAACTATTACAGAAAGTTTCGGTCCAATTACTCAGAACTAACTGCCAGGTTCCAAAAGCAGTTATCAGCTAAAGACAAATGGACTTGGGGACCAGAGCAAGATGGAGTGCTCAATATCATAAAGGAAAAGTTTTTAGAAACAGTAATGTTGCATCATCCCGACTTTACAAAACCATTTTTTCTAAACTGCGATGCCAGTAACGTGAGTTTAGGTGCAGCCCTATATCAGGAAGATCAGGACGGTAACCATTTAGTAATTAGCTTTGCTAGCCGCGTGCTGAACAGTTGCGAACGAAACTACAATACTACCGAAAAAGAATTGTTGAGTGTAGTTTTCGCATGCGGTAAATTTAGGACATATATATTAGGGTACCCCATAACAGTTAGAAGCGACCACAAATCTATATCATTTTTAAAGCATTGTAAACTGAACCACGGAAGGCTGACGAGATGGGTTTTGGCCTTGCAAGAGTATAATATCACATGGGAATATATACCCGGCAAACAGAACGTAGCAGCCGACGTCTTATCGCGCGTCAATATACCAGACCAAAACTTTGACGGCGAAAAAGAACAATTAGCTAAGGTTTATCACATTATTAAGAGCAGGGAGGATTTAAAAAATATTTTGCACGAAATAAAGTCACAACAAGAGGCCGATCCGAAATTAGGAGATATTAGAAAAAGGGTACAGGAAGGCGATGAGGTCATAAATAGATTTTATTGTATACACAATGACACTTTGTTTATAAGGAATACCCCGCACCAAGAGAATTGGAAATTAGTGATTCCACTAGCGATAGAGAGACCGCTAATAATCGACTATCACGAGAGGTACGGACATATGGGTGCCCTCAAAGTAAGGAAGGCATTGGAAGAGCAAACATACATCAAAGGGATGAATAAGAAGGTGCAACTGGCGATACGGTCGTGCGATATTTGTCAAAAAGTAAAGTGTGATAACGAGAGGAAAGAAGGGGTCATGATACCCATATCATCTACCTACAATAATGAATTATCAGCAACCAGGCCTGTCAACTAACGTTGAACCTGTTCCTACAGTCCACTCAGGAACTTCAGTACCTCCAATGTCACAAAATGCCCCTCAATCCTATAACAGTCAACAGCCAGGCAGAAATGTTAATGTTGATTTCACACAAAACGGATCCCACAGCTGGCAGATGGTGAAAAAACGAAAAAGAAGTCGTCAATCTTCAGAAAACACATCTGAAACACACACTCAGCTTAATGACCACAATAGATTTACGGTGTTACCTATAGATGACCCTGTTGACGTCCAACCTACTCAAGTCTTAGCTCAGCCGAAAGTACCTAGACCTCCTCCTGTATACCTTCATGGTATCGTCAATTACAGTGAAATGATCAATAATCTTACAGCAATTTTGGAATCAGAACAGTACACTACTAAATCGTTCGATGACAATACGGTGAAAATCAACACTTTTGCACCTGATTCTTACAGAAAATTAATTCGTCACCTCGAGGACGAAAAAATTATTTACCATACTTATCAAATTAAAGACCAGCGAGCATACCGGGTTGTCATAAGAAACATTCATCCTAGCATCGGTGTACACTTTATTAAAGAAGCACTAAAAGAAAAAGGGCACTCGGTCAGAAACATAATCAACGTTCGACACAGAGTCGAGAAAACACCCCTCCCTCTCTTCTTTGTTGATCTTGAACCTGCAGCAAACAATAAACAAATATATAGCCTAAGGTCTTTAGGTAACATGCAGATTGCTGTAGAACCACCTCGGAGAAAAAACTTTATCATACAGTGCACTCGTTGTCAGTCATACGGTCACAGTAAGACGTATTGTAGGAAACCTTTCCAGTGTGTCAAGTGCGGAGGTGAACACAACTCCGCAACTTGTTCCAAATCTAAGGATACACCAGCCACATGTGCATTATGTGATGGTCCTCATACAGCTAGTTATAAGGGCTGTGAAGTTTATCAAAACCTGCAGGCCAGAAAAAGCCCCGTACGAAACTCCACACCTAGGAGAACCCCTTCAATGTTTAGGACTATGAACACGGAACAGAACATGAATACCCGTAACGTCTCTTCTCCTACTTACGCTCAAATTGCAGGACTACCGAAACACTCAGAATCATCGCCCCCTTATGACAGCAATCTCAAACAGACAGCAAATGAGGACATCACTCTTTCACACTTCCTGACAAAATTTGAGACTATGTTCAGTCAACTCATGCAGCAAAATAGCGTCATGCTTAATCTCCTTACAACACTTGTCAATAAACTTTCTAATTAATAATGAATAACAATTACAGGATTGGATTATGGAACGCCAATGGACTCTCTCAACGCACCCTAGAACTCAAAGCTTTTCTTCTTGAAAACAGATTAGACGTAATGCTTATATCTGAGACACACTTCACAGACAGAAGCCATATTAGGATTCCAGGCTTTACTGTTTATGATACCCAACATCCGGACGGGACAGCTCGTGGCGGAACCGCTCTGTTAATCCGAAACAATATAAAACATTATCTCTTCTCTAACGTCAAAACTGCTCACCTACAGGCGACCAACGTTTTAATTGAAGATCAAAGAGGCCCTCTAATTGTTTCTGCAGTCTACTGTCCCCCAAAACACAGAATCAATGAAACTGACTTCAGCTCTTTTCTTGGAACTCTTGGTGCACGTTTTTTGGTGGGAGGTGACTTTAACGCAAAACACCCGCAATGGGGTTCGAGATTAGCTAATCCAAGAGGTAGAATTTTATATAACGTCATTAGACAAGAATCCCTGTCCTTTCTGTCCACTGGTCAACCAACCTATTGGCCTTCTGACACAAATAAAATACCTGACCTAATTGATTTCTTCTTAATACGAGGCTTGTCTCATAAATACTACAAAGTTGAATCTTGCCTTGATTTGTCCTCTGACCACACTCCAATTATTGCCACTATTAGCAATACTATAATTGAGTCTGAAAGTCTACCAACACTCACAAATCGTCTTACTGACTGGGATTACTTTAGAGAGCTTGTAAATTATAATATCTCGCTCGAACTTCCACTCCACACGCCTGCTGAATTGGATGCGGCTGTAAATTCTCTCACCAGTACTTTTCAAAAATCAGCCTGGGAAGCTACACCTTGCAATACAGCGAAGAATAAGCACTTGAACCTTCCTCTGGTTGTCCGGAAGAAATTAGCTGAGAAGCGTAAATTGCGACGAATTTGGCAGCATACTCATCATCCGGATGATAAAAGAAAGTGGAATTCCGCGGCCAGACAACTTAAACGATTGTTGGAAAATCTAAAGAATGAAGGGATTCAGGATTATCTAGAAAATCTGTCACCAAATGAAAGTACTGATTATTCTCTGTGGAAGGCTACTAAACGATTAAAAAGGCCACTATTACAAATACCACCAATACATAAACCAGATGGTAGCTGGGCGCGCAGCAATACAGAGAAATCCCAGGTTTTTGCCGAACATTTGGTCAACGTTTTTCAACCTGAAGCCAGCAAGAACGTCTCTTTCGATGAAGAGGTACAAAGATACTTACACTCCCCGCTCCAAATGACTCTACCTATTAAGCCTTTTAAAGTTAAGGAAATCAAGGAAATAATCTTGTATAATTTGAAAAGTAAAAAGGCTCCCGGCATTGATTTGCTATCGGGGAAAGTTCTAAAGGAGCTGCCTCACAAAGGCGTTGTACTAATAACATACATTTTCAATGCCATACTCAGACTCGAATACTTTCCTCTTCTCTGGAAATCGGCTCAAGTTATCATGGTCTTAAAACCTGGTAAAAACCCTCAAGAGCCCTCTTCTTATCGACCCATAAGCCTTCTACCGATACTTGGTAAGATCTTTGAAAAGCTGTTTGTAAAACGACTTATGCCAACAATTGTAGAAAACAACCTAATTCCCGATCACCAATTTGGTTTTCGAGAAAAGCACTCTACGGTAGATCAAATACACAGACTAACAAATGTTATCAATAAATCGCTGGAATCGAAGATGTTCTGCTCAGGTGTGTTTCTCGACGTTTCCCAGGCATTTGACAAAGTCTGGCATCTTGGACTCTTATATAAAATAAAGAAAAATCTGCCACATAATTGTTACCGTATCTTACATTCCTACTTAGTGGGCAGAGTGTTTCAAGTCAAGTACTCCGATGCTACTTCTCCTCTATTACCAGTGGGGTCGGGTGTTCCGCAGGGTAGTGTCCTGAGTCCTCTGCTCTACCTCCTGTTCACCTCGGACTTACCGTCAGCAAGTGAAACCACTGTTGCTACCTACGCCGATGACACAGCGATCCTAGCGACACACTCCGACCCCTCAATAGCATCTCTTATACTACAAGAATCATTAAACAGCGTTCAGTTATGGCTTGATAATTGGCGCATAAAAATCAATTCATCGAAGTCAGTCCACGTTACCTTCACCACACGTAAGGCAAACTGCCCTCCAGTCACAATTAACGGTCAACCAGTACCGCAAGCTGAAAGTGCTAAGTACCTTGGGATGCATCTGGACAGGAGATTAACATGGAAAAAACATATAACATCTAAGAAGCTTCAACTTAATCACAAGGTCAGAAACATCTATTGGCTTATAGGCAGACAATCACGGTTAAGTCTCGTCAACAAACTCTTGATCTATAAAGTCGTGCTTAAACCGGTATGGACTTATGGTATTCAACTTTGGGGTACTGCAAGTACAAGTAATATTGAGATTATCCAGCGCTTTCAGTCCAAAACACTTAGATCAATAGTCGACGCTCCTTGGTTTGTCTCAAATAACTCTATACACCGCGACCTCAAAGTTTCAACCGTGAAAGAAGAAATCATGCGCCTCTGCAGGACTCACATCTCCAAACTAGAACAGCATCCCAACCACCTGGCTATTAACTTGTTAGACAACAGTGAAGATATTTATAGACTAAAAAGACACAAACTATTAGACTTACCATTCAGGTTTAACTCATAATGTATTCTCTGTATTTTCTGTATTGTACTGTCTGTGATATCTGTTCTGTATGTTTTTGTATTCGTGTCATTCATACGTGTTAATGTCAACCTGTATATGTGCCTTATGGGCCCAGTGTTTAATGTTTGAACTTATTGTATCATGCCAGCAGGAAGTGATAGTGACTTTTGTTCATTTGTTTACATGTTTTTATCATTTAGTTTTGTATTTTGTTACCTCTTTAATCTATTATCAAAACCAGAAGAGCTGTCAATGGTCAGCTCTTCATAATCCTGTGTGTGTTGTCAGCCAATTTGTTAAATGTTCGCTCAGTCGAACAGCTTACAGATCTCCAATAAATTAAAAAAAAAAAAAAAAAAAAAAATATCATCTACCGAAAAATTGGAAAAGGTATTTCTCGATATCTGCGGACCATTTCCACGCAGCGGTGGGAGACACCGATATAAATTTATCGTAATCATCTTCGACCATTTTAGCAAATATACAAAGCTATACCCAATAACTAGGGCAACGACCAGGAAAATAATAGACATTATTATAGAGCGATATATAATGGAGGTAGGCCAACCGTATTCTATAATTACGGACCACGGTACCCAGTTTAGGGGAAAACTTTGGAAGGAAAACCTGGGAGAACACGGAATAAAAACGTACAAGACGTCTGTATATCACCCGAATAGTAACCCAGCCGAGAGAGTGTTAAGGGAGGTAGGACGGTTACTGAGAACATACTGCCATAACGAGCAGAAAAGATGGCATGAATATGTAGCATCTACCGAGGATTTTCTCAATTTTTCATATCACAATACCATCGAGGTGTCGCCATACACAGTTATGTTCGAAAGACCCCCACCACGAGAGATAAAAGAAATTATTAATTTTCCCGACCAACCCGCATACCAATTTGAAAGGGCAAAATTTTATAACAAGGTGTTAGAAAAAACGGAACAGCAGCGGAAAAAATATGTCAAATCACAGCCCAAGGCAATTAAATATGAGGTAGGAGAAAAGGTGTTAGTTAAAAATAGAGAATTGCCCAGTGCTATACAAGGCATAACGAGGAAATTGCTACTCTTATATACAGGACCTTTCACGATAACCAGAGACAATAAAAACAATACCTACGAGGTAACTGACACAGTTAGGAACAAGGTAAAAGGTACGTATAACCAGACTTCATTGAAAAAGTACCATGATTAAAAATCACAAATCAAACACTCAATCAGTGAGCAAGTACCATGACCAAAAACCCAAACCAAATACAGCATCATTAAGAAGGTACCTTGACTAAACATGTTAACGCGAATTTTTCAACTTAGCCATAATTAGAAAGGAAGTAGAGATTATTAAATAAATTATAAATATTATTGCATAATGATTATTATTAAATAAATATTACGAGATGGACACATTCCATCATAGGCAAGATTTATTTCCAATAGCCATGTCAACGTATATTTACCAACTTACCCGTACTTAGAGAAGGAGAGAGATTATTATAAATGAATATTACGAGAAGGACACTTAGTAAAGGAGAAAAGAAGGAGAAATACTGTCAGATATTTGATGTTTAAATGGAAATGATAAATGAAAAAAAAAGAAAGAACAGTGTGTTACGTAAGAAGGTAATGATGAATATGAATATAGCTATTAACATTGAATGATTTTAAACGATAATTTTAACCTGCGGAGAACGATATATTAATATAATTGTGAATTAATCAGAAGAGTTTAAGAAAGGGAATTTATGTGTAGGAGCCTATGATCTTTGAATATTGTATTTTTTTTTTTATTATTATTATTTGTTGCAAAGGTGCAATTATTATTTTCTGAACAGGGATGTGTTGCCTCTGATTTCAGTAGTTATAGATAGGAAGGGCAGAGAATGTATGCCATAGCGAGCCACTCTGACTCCCAACCCTCTATGAAAGTTAGGGAATTGATAGGGAATTATATCAAAGATTAATTAAATAACATCAAGGTAAAAAGGAAAGGAATAGGTGATACGACAAAGAACGAAATAGGAATATTGAGTTGGATTAATATATTAACGGAGTAGTACAGGAATTTAATTATAAGATAAAGAATGAAATATAAAGAAGCTAATAAAAGGTTATTATAGAGATGATAATTTCATCAAAACCAAAGATATTTTTTTCCAAAATTATCAACTTTAACGGAGAGGCATATGTAACGTCACAGAACGTTCCATAAAAGAAATCATTTACATAGTAAGTTATCGTAAGAGGAAAGTGAGGTGAACTGTATCGAACCCAAGTAGTCCTAAAAAATTGTGTAAATTTGTATAATAATTATTTCTACTAACATGAAAAACGACCAGACTTTGACTAAGACACAAACCCCATATATATTATTAAAGTGAATAACAGTGAAAAAACCATAAGACACTATAAGAGAGAGAAATAATGTCAGAATCAACCAAAATAAAGTCATTAATTATTAAGTTTTATAACTCTGAATAGAGTATTAAGAACTATTTTTTGTGAATAAATGGACATGATCCATTATTATTATATTATGTAATGTAAATAAAATAAATGTATTAAATGATTTAAATACATTATTAGAAAGAGTTTAAGTTAGAATAAAAATGATATATTTGTTATGACAAAAAAATATTAATGTGTTGGATTTGAGACCATACACCAAGATTTCATGAAAAAATCAATTATTATCAGATTTAAATAAAAACTATATGTAATTGTCAAGCAGACAATAGTGAACAATTTATCTTAAATAAAGGAAGCTGTCAAATGAATAAAAAGCAGTCAAAATAGCCAAAAACAGTACTAACTAAAAACATGTAATAGGCATCTAATATTGTATAATTTATGAATTTAGTGTTGCCAAAATGCAACCAAATTGCATTAGAAAGTTGTAATATGAGATAAAGCAACTATACTAATATATTTGACTAACTATAACATTGTAATAGTCAAGTTATCAAAATGTTTACCTATACCATGTATGGCTGAAGCCAATCATCCAGTACAAAAATAATCATATCTGGCTAAATACTTACATAATGCTAACAAAAATAAGATAAAAAGGTACAATACATCAGTATACCTTAATAAGGAACAAACTCAGTTGAAAGTAAAGTCAATTCTAAAAGAATTTAACTAATAAGAGTGAGATTTGTCACACTATGAAAAAAGGACATCTCAAGACCAATCAATGATGCTATGTCATCTTGTGATAAATATAATATATGTACAGAGTAACCAGGTATCACAAAAGATAGACAAAATAATAAACTCTGTGTGTACACTAGTGAAATAATACATATATTAAAGAAAAAGACTAATCATTGTATTAGAAAACTGACAAGAATCTAGGCCATGAGCAGAGGCCATATAAAATTGTATTTATTTGTGTTTTATCTATGTTAAAATTTATTTATTTTGTTTTAGGAAGGTAGTAGTATTAGATGTTCAGCTTGTGGAAGGAACTTAGTAACTCCACAACAATTTTTGTTATAAAAATTGAGTTTTCAATGACAACAACTCAAGGTGAGAGTTGTATATTGTATTGTTTATTAGACTTAAGTTAATTAGAAACCAATCATATTTAGTATCGCTAGATTCAGTTGAAAACAGGGAATCTAAATGTATTAATGGCATACAAATTGTGAGTACTAATGTAAAACTGTTTGATAAATACCAGTGTAATTTTGGAAATATCCTTAGTATGAAGAATAAGAAATTCGTTCTAAAAGCTTCTACGGAAGTGAAAATTGTTCCATGACATTCCATTTCGTTTATTCTCGAACATTCTAGAAAGAATTTTACACAAATATACCGGAAGTCGATGAAAACAGTCAACCTGAATTAGTATAAAAGAGAGACCAAATTCGACCCAAAAACACTTGAAACTTGAACTCCAGAACTGATGCATCACCCACAACACTGATCAACGCAGCTAAGGCGAAACCGAGAGGCAAGAAATCGACAAGACACGAAGAGAGGCTTTTCCCGTACATAGACATACCGACTGACTTAACCTCAACGAGAATCTACGCCAAAAGTGTCACTGAAATAGAGCAGTGATACGGCAAATTTTAATAGAAATCACGCAGCCAGAACGTCCACGGCCCAGGAGGGACCAAAAATTTAAATAGAGAACGAATTCTGCTGTGTTCGCATTGACTGACTAACTTGACAATAATTCCCCCTAACGTAAACAAACACATACACAACAAGCCTTTCTTCTCGACAACATGGGAATCAGCGCTGCGGTGGCCGATTTCTGAATCAACGCTAAACAGATGATTCGTAGTGGCGGCGTTTGAACGATATTCTACTGCCAAACGTTTTGACAAAAAGTGCGGAAAATAGTATACGATCGCAAAATTGACTTAAAATAGATTCAGTGCGCATACGAAGAGCCGAGATTGAAAAACTACCCGAGAGGAGTGTCCTGTGCGAGATTAATTATTCATTGGAACGTGAGTTACCAAAATTAAAGTCATTTTTTACCTGGTTACATTTATCACACAGTTGTACTACACATGCCACACACCTTCAAATCACTTAGTTTTTCTTGTAAGGCATCTAATTGATATGTCTTGGTAGTTCAAAGGAGTCACGTCCTGAGAGTAAAGATTTTTTCACATATTAAACTCATGCTTTTCAACTGAGTAAAAAATTTTTAAAACACTAGCCGATACTTGATTGGATATATCTAAAATTATCAATAATAATAATAATAATAATAATAACTTGTGAATTTTTTCATTAACTCTGCAATTGTATAATTTTTTATATGAATGTTAGTCCTTCAGACGATTTGTTTGTTTTTGAAGAACCATTAAAATTACCTGATTTCTTTCAAGCTAAACTGACTTGTTTATATTTTTTTATAAAAGTAAGATTTAGAAAATTTTAATTACTTTAGTAATCACATTTATTTCTTGGAACAAACGATTCCAAGTGGCGCCCACAAAAAACATAGTATTAAGTTGTGTTACAGGACTACATCACTGCAGAGGATCCAGTCAACAGTAAGTAACAAAAGTGCGCGGAGGAAACGCCCGACATATTACAACACATTACACTCACTTTTTCTATTTGTTATAACAGGTAGACGGATAACAGGTATTCGAGTGTTCACACCATCTTTTCCTGTGGTCTTCAATCTTCTGGAGCAATGATACAATCTTTAAATCGCGTCTAATATTCTCGTTCCTTCTCCGATCCAAGAGAGAACAACCTTGCGTCCCACTTAGAAATATTACGAGAGGGACTCGTATTTCAATCGTCTGCACGTCCCTTCTACCAAGAATCCATGTCTCACTACCATACAGGAATGTGGGGACAGCCACAGTTTTATAAAATTTAATTTGGGTATCTTTACTTGTTTTCTTTTTTTCAGTACCGATGAATCGTTCCAGATATTATTATAAATATTATTAAAGTAATATTAATATAATATTATAGGTACTATTATATATTAATTACTAATTATAATAATTATTATATATATTATATTATTATTATATGCCTTAATAATACATTAAGGTATAATAAATATACATCATATTATAAATAGATTTTAAAGTACAATTACATTGGTGTCACAAAGAACGAACATACTTTCATAACTTCGACATGAAAACACATGATTAAAGATATTTTTGAACGGTAGGACCCGTTGGTTAGGATCGCAACGTTTTACCCTGCATAACGTGTAGAGCTACAAAGCCAGTCAGACACATTCATTGTGTTTTGCGTCTGTTTCGTACACTTAATTTCCTCTGCCTCCAAGATTTATTGGCCAATAATGTACCAACGTAAATGTCATTGGTTTCGGAAGACGTTTGTCGTTACAATTGCTTTATTGATTCTCCTCCGCCTCTGAGCTGCGGCGGTTAAACTATTCGATAAATTTTGGAATTTAATAACACTGGCCGCAACCGTAAGACTTCGGTACCGCATGTGATGATGGCTCAGAATGTTTGTATTTCCCATGTTATTACTATCTGCTCTTTAGGTATTGTTTTTGTTTTTGATATAAACTACGAGGCTATCAATATTATATGTTTAAAAAAGCTGTCGTTCACAACTCGCCTTAGTAGCATGTTTTTCTATATTTTAAAGAGCATAGTTAATACAGGGTCCGCCAGTGAAGCGGGAAAATTAAAAGTACCCAATTTTTTCATGAAACATTTATTATCAGAATTTTTTTTACAGATTTGAGTTGAGTAAAGTATGCCATTATTTTACTTTTTAAAAATGACGCCGCTCATGTGAGAGCCATTTCTGTGTAAACATTCTTCTAATCTTGACAGAAAATTTTCCATCACTCGACGAAGCAGGTCAGGTTGAATCCGTGCAATTTCTTGTCTGATATTCGTTTTTAATTCCGGTACGGTGTGCGGTCTGTCAATGTACACCCTGCTCTTCAGAAATCCCCAAAGGAAAAAGTCGCATGCGGACAAATCTGGGGATCTTGCAGGCCACGAGATGTCGCCATATCTGGATAAGAGTCCGTCCGGGAAGAGTTCTCTTAAAGCAGCCATGGACACACGAGCAATATGACTTGTGGCCCCATCCTGGTGGAAAAAATTAATTTCCGGAAACCTAGGGAGCTGTTGCGTCAAAACTGTTCTGACCATGTGTGTGTAGCGGTCTGCATTGACAGTTGTGGTGTTTCCTCTATCGTCTTGGAAAAAATATGGCCCAATAATGCCAGATGATGAAACTGCACACCACACCGTAACTTTCGGACTATGTAATGGCTTTTCATGCAACTCACCTTGGTTTTCATCATTCCTATATCGACTATTTTGTTTGTTTACATATCCGTTCAAATGAAAATGTGCTTCATCTGACATAAACATGCGGTGAATAAAGTTTTTATCATCATTTACATGTCGCAATATTTCTTCGCTGAAAATCCTGCGAGCCAGCATATCGCCATCTTTCAACTCCTGGATTACTTGAATTTTGTAAGGATGAAAAGATAAGTCTTTATGCAAAATTCGTCGTAATGATGTGTCACTAATGTTTAGTGCGGATGCATGTTTCATTGCAAAACGTTGAGGACTACGCGTCAATGCTACTCGAACTCTTTCAATGTTTTCCTCTGTTCTTACAGACCTTGTTGCTCCTCTATGCTTTAAGTTTAATGTGGAACCAGTTTCTTCAAACTTTTTCACCCATGACATAATTGCATGAGCGGACGGCACTCTTCCATGTCGTGGAATATTGAAATGATTACGAAACAATCGTTGTACAGAAGTCACACAGTCACCATTCTTATAAAACGATTTTACGCAGAAAGCACGCTGTGCACCGGACCACTGCTCCATGTTTTAAAACATATAATAACAAATGGCATTAAATGTAAAACAACAATCGAAAACCTCCACGCCCTCTCGTGAGCAGAAAATGAACTATTGGACTTTCAAAATTTCCCGCTTCACTGGCGGACCCTGTACATTCGGAAGAAAACCATGAAACCTGAAAAGGTTGACATTGAACCACTAAACCTGGAGATAGTGATGTTGGGACATCAGTTTAAATATTTGGGATGTTAGATGTTAGATGTTACATGTTAGATGTTGGTTTTTGGATGTTAGATGTTAGATGGCAGAAAACAACGAAGTAATAAATGGAATAAGGAAAAGGATACAGGCCGCAAATAGAACATAAGCTTCGTTGACGTCTATATTCAAGACAAGGAATAACCACCATCAGTCCAAGGTCACATTATATAAAGTTATGATTAGACCGATGATAACATATGGCAGCGAGACTTGGACTGTGAACAAACAAGCCGCTAACATAGTCAATACTTTTGAAAGGAGAATTTTGAGGAGAATATATGGACCAATCCAAGTAAACGGGATATGGAGGATGTGTCTCAATGAGGAGCTATACAAGCTGTATAAAGACAATGATCTGGCCACCACCATTCGATTGCAATGGGCAGGACACATCATTAGGATGGAAGACAACCGAATACCTAGGAAGGTACTGTTTAGTCAGATCGAGGGTAGAAGGCCTGTCGGAAGACCCAACACACGCTGGACTGACGCAGTGGCGAGTGATGCTGATAATTTACTTAAAATAAAACGATGGACATCGATCATCAAGGACAGGGAAAAATGGAGGCGGATGATTATGGAGGCTAAGGTTCGACTTCGAACTTTGACGCCATAGCAGTAGTAGTAGTTAATAATATAGTAGTGTTGATGGTATATTTTGTATCTGGACGGGAACAGATAGACAGCTCCATATGTTCTTAGATTATATTAATTCCTTTTATAGTAGCGTGCAATTTACACTTGAAACAGAAAATATGAAAAGTTATAATTTTTTGGGTCTTACCATTACTAGGTCACAAAATAATCTTAGTTTTCAGATATATAGAAAACCTACTTTTACAGATACCGTTATACATAAACAATCACTAACATCGTGGCACATAAAATTAAGCAGTTTTCATGCAATGGTTAATCGTCTCCTTATAGTTCCTTTATCCAAAGAAAATTTCAATAAAGAGGTAGATATTATAAAAGCCATAGCACAAAATAACGGTTATGATGAAAGAATAATTGACTCTTTAATTTAAAAAAAAAAAACAGAAGAAAATTACTTTAAAAGAATTTTATTCCATAGAGCCAGATCAGGGTAACAAAAAATTTCACTTAACAAATTACATTCCGTGTATAACAGATAAGATTAATAATAGGTTAAAAAACCATGGTCTTAACATGGTATCAGTAAACAAACGTAATCTTTATTCACTACTAGTCAATAATAAAGAAAAATCTAACACACTGGAGAAAAATGGAGTTTATGAAATACACTGTGCAGAATGCGATGCTATTTATATCGGACAATGTGGCCGTGCTCTGAAACATCGCATTTCTGAACATAAGAAGGCGATTTTAACCAATACATCTAATACAGGTTTTGCAGATCATTGCTTACAACATAATCACTTCATAGACACAAAAAACATAACACTACTCCACAACATACAAAAAGGTAAAAAAATGGATTTGTTAGAGATTTTAGAAATTAAAAAAGCAATAAAAAATAACAAAAATTTAACCAATGAACAGAATGAATTTTGTGTATCCCCTTTATTAAAATCTGTTATTTAGTTTAGTTTATTTTATATTATTTTGAATGTTCATCATTATTTTAAATTTTGCATTCAGTTTATATTTAGTTCAGTTAATTTTATATTTTACATTCAGATTATATTTAGTTTAGTTAATTTTATATTTTGCATTCATGATTGTATTTAGTTTTTAAAGACACCGGACCTTCCCTTGTCTCTTGCACCGCCCCCTCGCCATCACAACACAGATGTTTCAGATACGCCCTAAACAGATGTTCACCACCTACACTCCATCACATCCTGTGTTTAATAATTTTCATTCATTCGCCTCTTTGACAATGGCTTAGCTAGTCGAAACAGCTGTCAGAGTTTATTAAAAAAGTTGTGAAACTTACCAAGTGTTTTTATATATTTTACAAAACCTTTGTAGTAGTTAATGCATACTTTATCGATTGCGTCCTGGTATTTTTCAAAGTTATTGTGTTACGTATGCTGTCTTAGGTCGAAATTTAAAAAGGAAATATACACAAACGATACATACGTAACTCCACATAAGCCAGGTATGATAAACTCCCATTATGCGTCAGAACCCACTTTTGTTTAAAATGTAAACTTTTCTGTACGTTGTAATAAAATAAATAAGATTGATGTGTGAATCTGTAAGTTGTAAGGTGTTTAATTGGTGTGGCTCTCGACGTCTTACTGGCCTGAAACACTTCCTTAAGTTTCCCAGCTGGTCGAGTCCCAATGGTAGCAAGACCGGTCGAGTAGCGTAAAGTTGATGAAGAAACATATATGCTCAGCTTCACCGAAAGTTTCAAAACAAAAATTATTGTTTTGAAGAAAATTAAAAAAAAATTATGTTTATAAAAAATAATAATAAAAAAAAAATTTTAATTTTATTAATTAATTAATTAGGATCAATTAATTAATATAGGGCTGTGAAGTTTTAAACAGTGTAATGCTCTTCTGAAAATTTTTATTAAAGTTTTAGTATAATTTAAATAATCTATCACCACTCATAAGACTGTCTGTAAACCAATCGATATTTGTTTACCTTTCTATTTTTTAGGTTATCTTCACTTACGGGTGGTAAAGTCCTTGTAGATTATCAATTAGAATTATATTATTGGTAATTAGTATTATTGAAGAAATAAAGAACTATTAAGTATTGAAAAGTATTAATGTTTTATTAAGTAACAGCAATATTGACTCTTATCGATTAGTATCGATTCTCAGGATATCGAAAAAAGTTACAAGTATATGTTATAAAAATTATATAGGGTTCTTTAAACAGCCAGTTATTACCAAAGTCAGAGAAATCGGGCTAATATTTAAAAAGTATAACGTTACAATCAAATTAATAGTTATTAATAAACACAGACATTGAATAATAAATTGTAAATATAATAATTGTTTTCACCAAACAGCTGTGCTGAACCAAGAAGAGGCACTGGGATTGTCAAAGAAAGATGGCTGCCGTCAAGTCGATGAAAATGTTGCTCGTTGCTGCTGCATTCCAAATAATGTATTTTGACGCAATATTTCTGTTCTCGTGTCCGCAAATCTCTTGTTATATGTTGTGAAGTGACTGGTGTAGTGATTCTGGGTTGTATTTAGTGTATCTGTATAATTATTAGTTCAAACACTTTCTCCGATTCCGTCACTAATTTGGTTTAATGTATTATACAGTTTTCTAGTGTTTTATGGTGTTTTTCGGAGTAGATTTATATTGTTCTGTGTTATGGAGTGTTACTTGATCGTTTCTGTTATAATATGATAGTTTCAGAAGTATTTTACAAGTCACTCGCGATTTCACAATAACTCACTATACACTCGCTTGTATGACGATTATAGGTTAGGTTATCCACGTTATTAAACGTATGTCATGTTAACCGTTCAACTACCAATAATTAACTAACTGTTTCCTCCAGTTTCAATTAAACTCTTAGCCCATATAATATTATCCTTAACATTGTTCAAAAATATTTTCACATCCTGTGTACACTTTACTATTTCACTATATGAATGCCTAAACTTTGGTTATTTGTCAATTTTATTCACTAGATTTGATTTAAATTAATCTTTCAGTTCATTCTGGTTATTTTCAGATTAAATAATGCCATTTTATAGTGTCTTCTGTCCGAAAAATAGTAATTTTACTTTCAGTTTGATATACTCTGATAAGTCAAACATTTCCAAAATTTACTTCCTGTTATAATGTAAATTCAGCCATTTTATCAGTTATATTTAATATTAATAATTCTATATTGTATTAAAAGGTTCCTATTCCCTTATTTTCTGGTAATTAATTGAATTAGTTGTATTCTGAAACATTATTCTGAAATATATGACTCCCATGTCTAAATTTCTGAGTTTAGTCATTTTCACTTTTATTCATAATTCTGAATATAATTTATTAAAATCTCTCTAAATGGTATGTGCAATTATATGGCATGATCTCAAGTTTATTTTGTCTAAACCCCTTTTGTTTATTTGCATTTAATTGAGCAATTTCTCTGTTTTGATGAAGTTTGGTTTCCATTCTTTTGGCCTATGATTTTTTAACAATTTTTCTTACAAAATAATTTACAAACAATATATGATGTGTGATACCCTCTCTGACTTTTACAAATAGTATTATAAATTAAACATGTTTTTAAATTACACAAAAACAATTAGTATTGGTTACAATACAAACAATAGTTAAAACAAATAAAGAATTTTTTTTTTTTTAAATAAATGGTTGTCTTCAAGTCAGACATTTTGCAACACAATCCTTATTTCTAAACATGGAAATATGGCTTACAAAAAAAAGTTTTTTTACTAACTAATATCTTAATTACTCTCTACTATTTACAAGTGGTAACTATTTTTATAGTTCTGATGTTAGTTGTTTCAGACCCAAACAAATGGCCTTATATCTAATACATTTTTAAACATTCTTGTACTATATACATAAAAAACCTTATATTTATATTCTTATTTCTAACTATTATTATAAGTAGGATTCTACAGTTTTTATACAGTCTTTTATACCTTGTCTTTGGGGAATTGTACCCTGTCATTAACAAATAAATAGTATGAACCGTTCAAAAAGCACTATGAAATCTGTTTTTCTTTTTTCATGTAAAACAAAAATGTTATTTTAAACTGATTCATGTCTTATGAACAACATATTGTCACCGTACACATTTTAAGTCATTGAAAAATGTATCTTTCATTGCATCCAATGTTTGTGATTGCCAAGAATGAAACACAAGGTTCATTTTTTATAATACCCAAAACTATCACTGGTTCACTTTGCACTTATATATTATGTTAATGCTAAATGGTCGTATAGTCTTATTAACATAATAAATTGGTTAGCGTTTTTTCAATGGAGATTTGTTCCATGGGTACTATATTATTGTTTCATCTTAGTTCACAGGAAACTTTTACTTTATACACTCCTCTCTCTTAAATTTATATACATGTGGTTTTTATTTCGTTATACTTTTATTTTTAGATATTTATTTTGGGGATATAGGGATTTGGGTGTCTTTTATAAGAGCATGACATCTTCTTCAGGATGCTGCCCTCTTCTTCTTTCTTCAGTCTTCTTTTCTCCTGCCTTCTGGGACTGGTATCTTCTCCATCTTCTTCTTGTTGCCATCAGGTTTCTTGGGATCTTCTCCATCTTCTTTATTACAGAAATACACAACCTGTATTGGTTGATCTTGGCTTATTTTAGGGTTTCTATTCTATTTATTCTCCCTCGTTGTGGGTTTGGTCATATTGTGTACTGCTTTGTTATTTACTATTTTACCTTCCTGGGTTATACCTTGAAAACCTTTGGTTATGAGACTGGTTTTGGATGACTCATCACTAGTAACTCCTTTTATTTTAACTTGTATTTTCTTTATAATAATGATTTCTTTCCACAGTTGCTATGAATTAATCTTTTTATATTAAACTTAGTGCTTTCTTCCAAATTTAAATATTATAACTTCATTATTCTAATGATCAATTGCCATTCAATATTATGCTTATATCGGTCACGCTACAGATTGCTCTCCTCCAGAAGTAATTATTTCAGACATGTTTATTGATGAAATAATTTCTTATGATAATTTCATCATTTCTTATAATTCATTTTCTTCTCCATTTTTATATCGACTTTTTTATATTAGAGTTTTATTAATTTTATATATATGGTTACTTGTCTTACTACTGATCCTTTTCGGATAGTTAGTGTCTTCTGAGATATATTATAATTGTAATACATTTTCTTCCTATATCAACTTCGTGTTGTATCCTTGGGATATTTATTCCCTAACATTCCCTATCCCGTGGGCTGGGGCAGATCAGAGGGGCACTGTACGCTACTTCTCTGCTGGCCATACACCACTTCTATAAATTGAGTACAGAGGCATATCCATCCCTGCTCAAAAAACATAATGCTGCTGGAATCATCTTCAGTCAGTCATCGAATAAATAAATAAAAAGTAGTCTCATTTTCGACTAATAAAAATATCTTTGGATTCTCCACTTCGTAGTCTCTCAGATTATCTCACATTTTCTATCTTAATAAATCTTCATAATCATTATTATACTCATTACATATATATTTTTTCAAAACTCTTAACTTGTCTGATATATTTATTTTAATTATGGTTGAAAACCTTTCTTTTAATAATTCTGGTTACTGTTTACAGTGTAACTCTCTTTCTTCTCCATCTGAATTCTCTTTATACTTTCTTCTGGTTATTCATAGTATTAGCATGGTCTTTATAAATACTCTTTCGTATTCATTATTTGAATGGTCTTAATATATTATATTTAATTTTTTGACATTGTATCTTTACATTAGATATACAGGTTGTTATATTGATCATTTTATTTAAACATTTTGGTTCTTTCCTTTCTCTTAGAAAGTTATTAATCCGCCTTCGCATTCATTAGCATTAATTCATTTATATTATATTTCATGTGGTATTTCTTCTCTTTGCATTTCATATAGGTCTTATTATTATCATTGGTTCAAAATCATCTTCTCCATCTGTTTGGTATGAGTTGTTCTTCTTTGCTCTTAATTAACTGTTTTCATTATCGTTTCATAGGTAATTAGTCTCTTTGCTTCCAAATTTTTTCCTTCTCTGGCATATTACACTCTTTTTTGTTAGTCTTCTCTACTCCTTCAAATGCTATTGTGAATGTCTAGCATTTATTCTGGATTAACGTTAACTCTCTTTTCTGAATTAATCACTTTATTTTCTTCTCAATTCAATCATAATTGACACATAATTATTTTTTGGAACTTGGTTAGTTTTAATGTAAAATTCAAACTATTCCTTTTATTTAATTGAAAAATATTTCTCATAAATCCTTGTAATATGTTGATCTTATCTTGTTTCAAAGTTCTGACGTTCTATCAACATTCAAATTCTGTTTAATTAATTTATTCCCAGAATTGTTTCATTCAGAATTGTTTATAGTACTGTTATCTTACTATTATTTCTGAATGTTTTGGTATTTTTCCAAAATCAAATTCTTCTTAATTATTTACCATAAAGTTTTCTCATAAACTTAGTTATAGTAAGTTAGTCTTACTTTATTCTTAAATTTTTTGTATATTAACTTCAAAATTCCTTTCTTCTTAATTCTTTCATAAAGTTTGTTCAAAATTATCAGTGGTAGTAAGATATACTTACTCAATTTTAAATTTTCATAATTATATTTCAATTCAAAAGTCTTTCTTTTTCTTTCTTCCATAAAGTTTGTTCCAAAATTATTAGGTTGTAAGTTGTTCTTACTTATTTTTTAATTTTTTCAAAATACAAATTCTAAATTCCTTCTTCTTACAATTCTCCAAAATGTTCTTCTCAAAATATTAGGTTGTAAGATGTACTTACATTATTTTAGGATTTTTTCAAATTAAATTAAAAAATTCTTCTTCTTTTAATTCTCCAGAATGTTCTTTTCAAAATATTAGGTTGTAAGATGTACTTACATTATTTTTGAATTTCTAAAAATATAAATTCTAAAACTCACAACTCATTCTTCATAATATTTCTTCATAGAAGCTTGATTGTACACTCCTTTGATTTTTCCTGAAACGATTTCCCTCAACTCATATGTATTGTTATGCTTATCATTTACCACAACATATGGGGTTATATTGTACTCTACACTGGCCCATATTATTTATACTTTAATAAGTTGATCTCCACTTTTTCTTTTCTTATAAATGTTCTTTTCTTTTATATACCCAGGAAGATGGACGATTTTCTTTATGTCGTTCCATTGCTCATATTCTTATTTGTCATGTTCATTTTCTTACATAGTCTTCACTCATAAAACCCAGTTTTGTTTCTATGTTTATTCTTCGTATCATTTCCTTTCAACGATATTTATTTCGTCTCCTTCAACATTGTTTTTTCGCCGTAGTCGGTTATCAGGATCCGTCCCTTTTCTTGATGTCGTGTGGTATTTGTGTCAACCAGGGTCCATCATTTCAGTTGCTCTTATAAAATTTACCCTAGGGCGCGACACTCGGTTATTATTACTGTTATTGTTTTTATTACTAAATTTATCATGATAATAATTTCGGTTAGGTTGGTAAGGTTTGTCATCATTATTGTTGGGATATGGATTTCTCTGACTGTATGGGACATTATTATGTTGATATAAATTGTTTCTATTGTATGGATAGGGGTTGTTATCCCTAACTCCGTTAAAATTACCGATACACTGGTTATTACACGGCGGGTTGTTAGGGCCGTCGTAATTACTGGGTTGGTTCCCTCTATCATCATATTGTATACACCAATACTTTTCTGGTCCATGTTTTGTGTTACTTGACAAATATCTGTGAGGATCTTCATCTGGGTTATCACTTATTATTTGTTTATCTGAAACACCATAAGCTGGTTTACTATCACATATCCACTCTGAAGGAATATATTTTAGTCTAACCGTACCCTGGAACTGTCCTAAATGGCACGCTAATGGAATACATTCTGGTGATTCACCTGTGCCGTCATTACAGTCTGGTACGATATCACATTTCCATCTTTCTGAAATCCACTGTCCAGTTCTGCGCTGATATTGATCTTGTCCACATGTCGTATTCTGTTTACCTCTGGTCCTTTCCCATTGGTACACTACTGTCTTGTGGTAAATTATTTTGGAAATTACTTCGATTCTCCTCCTATAATTCATAGAATTCATCATGTCTTTGTCATAGGTAATTGGGATGTTATTGCCATCAATTAACCCATGTTTCATCATCTCCAACTTCCTTCGTTTTTATTACATTCCTTGGATATATTCTTCTCATCCTTGATTCTCCTTCCCTTTGTTTAATATTTTCCTGGTTTCGGTTAGTTTCAATTTCAGGTACCACCATTACTTGTTCCTGCGTTTTGTCATTTAGTACTTCTTCTGGTTCTGGTTGGCTATCTTCCTGCGTTTTATCATTTATTACTTCTTCTGGTTCTGGTTGACTATCTTCCTGCGTTTTATCATTTAGTACTTCTTCTGGTTCTGGTTGGCTATCTTTTTTTATTTCTTCGGTCTTCTCCTTTCTTAATTCTTCCTTGTTTAATCTGTCCTCTCTTATTTCTCTAATCCATTTTTGATGCTCCTCTTCCCTTTTTTAATCTGTTCTCTTTCATTTCCTTAACCCATTTTGGACGCTCCTTTTCCCTTTTTAATCGGTTCTCTCTTATTTCCTTAATCCATTTTTGATGCTCCTCTTCCCTTTTCTTATTCGTTTCATCCAGTTTCTCACCGAATTCTTCTTTCAAGGATTGGTTGCTCTCTCTTATACTTTTACTCGAATCCCCCTTCAATTCTTCTAATTTCTTCCCCATCTTCTCTTCCATCTTCTTGCTGTTTTCTTCTATCTTCTTATTTGTTTTTTCCTTGCTGGATTTGATATCTTCTTTCAGAGACTGGATATCACTTCCCATCTTCTTACTCAAGTCTTCCTTTGTAGAGTCCAATTTCTTATTATTTTCGTCCATTTTCTTTTCCTTGATGTCCTCTTCCGGCTTCTTATTGATATTGTCCAATTGGTCACCCAATTCTTTTTCCAAGGATTGGTTGCTCTCCTTTTCTTCTCTTTTTAATCTGTCCTCTCTCATTTCCTTATTCTCGTCATCTAGCATTTTATTTTGATCATCCAGTTTCTTCATTGTCGACTTGTGGCACTCATCCATTTTCTGACTCAATTGTATAAGCATTTCCATTATCTTATCCGCTTCTTCTTGTGTAAGTTCTGCCATTTTGATTGTCGTTGTCCCCTTTTCTCTGGCTTTGTAGCTGTTGCCTAGCTCCAACTAGTGATTGGGCAGAATTTATTGGCCTTCCAATCGCTAATTAAAGCCCCTAAAGTTGTGCGCCAATTTGTAATAAAACAAATAAGATTGATGTGTGAATCTGTAAGTTGTAAGGTGTTTAATTGGTGTGGCTCTCGACGTCTTACTGGCCTGAAACACTTCCTTAAGTTTCCCAGCTGGTCGAGTCCCAATGGTAGCAAGACCGGTCGAGTAGCGTAAAGTTGATGAAGAAATATATATGCTCAGCTTCACCGAAAGTTTCAAAACAAAAATTATTGTTTTGAAGAAAATTAAAAAAAAATTATGTTTATAAAAAATAATAATAAAAAAAAAATTTTAATTTTATTAATTAATTAATTAGGATCAATTAATTAATATAGGGCTGTGAAGTTTTAAACAGTGTAATGCTCTTCTGAAAATTTTTATTAAAGTTTTAGTATAATTTAAATAATCTATCACCACTCATAAGACTGTCTGTAAACCAATCGATATTTGTTTACCTTTCTATTTTTTAGGTTATCTTCACTTACGGGTGGTAAAGTCCTTGTAGATTATCAATTAGAATTATATTATTGGTAATTAGTATTATTGAAGAAATAAAGAACTATTAAGTATTGAAAAGTATTAATGTTTTATTAAGTAACAGCAATATTGACTCTTATCGATTAGTATCGATTCTCAGGATATCGAAAAAAGTTACAAGTATATGTTATAAAAATTATATAGGGTTCTTTAAACAGCCAGTTATTACCAAAGTCAGAGAAATCGGGCTAATATTTAAAAAGTATAACGTTACAATCAAATTAATAGTTATTAATAAACACAGACATTGAATAATAAATTGTAAATATAATAATTGTTTTCACCAAACAGCTGTGCTGAACCAAGAAGAGGCACTGGGATTGTCAAAGAAAGATGGCTGCCGTCAAGTCGATGAAAATGTTGCTCGTTGCTGCTGCATTCCAAATAATGTATTTTGACGCAATATTTCTGTTCTCGTGTCCGCAAATCTCTTGTTATATGTTGTGAAGTGACTGGTGTAGTGATTCTGGGTTGTATTTAGTGTATCTGTATAATTATTAGTTCAAACACTTTCTCCGATTCCGTCACTAATTTGGTTTAATGTATTATACAGTTTTCTAGTGTTTTATGGTGTTTTTCGGAGTAGATTTATATTGTTCTGTGTTATGGAGTGTTACTTGATCGTTTCTGTTATAATATGATAGTTTCAGAAGTATTTTACAAGTCACTCGCGATTTCACAATAACTCACTATACACTCGCTTGTATGACGATTATAGGTTAGGTTATCCACGTTATTAAACGTATGTCATGTTAACCGTTCAACTACCAATAATTAACTAACTGTTTCCTCCAGTTTCAATTAAACTCTTAGCCCATATAATATTATCCTTAACATTGTTCAAAAATATTTTCACATCCTGTGTACACTTTACTATTTCACTATATGAATGCCTAAACTTTGGTTATTTGTCAATTTTATTCACTAGATTTGATTTAAATTAATCTTTCAGTTCATTCTGGTTATTTTCAGATTAAATAATGCCATTTTATAGTGTTTTCTGTCCGAAAAATAGTAATTTTACTTTCAGTTTGATATACTCTGATAAGTCAAACATTTCCAAAATTTACTTCCTGTTATAATGTAAATTCAGCCATTTTATCAGTTATATTTAATATTAATAATTCTATATTGTATTAAAAGGTTCCTATTCCCTTATTTTCTGGTAATTAATTGAATTAGTTGTATTCTGAAACATTATTCTGAAATATATGACTCCCATGTCTAAATTTCTGAGTTTAGTCATTTTCACTTTTATTCATAATTCTGAATATAATTTATTAAAATCTCTCTAAATGGTATGTGCAATTATATGGCATGATCTCAAGTTTATTTTGTCTAAACCCCTTTTGTTTATTTGCATTTAATTGAGCAATTTCTCTGTTTTGATGAAGTTTGGTTTCCATTCTTTTGGCCTATGATTTTTTAACAATTTTTCTTACAAAATAATTTACAAACAATATATGATGTGTGATACCCTCTCTGACTTTTACAAATAGTATTATAAATTAAACATGTTTTTAAATTACACAAAAACAATTAGTATTGGTTACAATACAAACAATAGTTAAAACAAATAAAGAATATTTTTTTTTTTAAATAAATGGTTGTCTTCAAGTCAGACATTTTGCAACACAATCCTTATTTCTAAACATGGAAATATGGCTTACAAAAAAAAGTTTTTTTACTAACTAATATCTTAATTACTCTCTACTATTTACAAGTGGTAACTATTTTTATAGTTCTGATGTTAGTTGTTTCAGACCCAAACAAATGGCCTTATATCTAATACATTTTTAAACATTCTTGTACTATATACATAAAAAACCTTATATTTATATTCTTATTTCTAACTATTATTATAAGTAGGATTCTACAGTTTTTATACAGTCTTTTATACCTTGTCTTTGGGGAATTGTACCCTGTCATTAACAAATAAATAGTATGAACCGTTCAAAAAGCACTATGAAATCTGTTTTTCTTTTTTCATGTAAAACAAAAATGTTATTTTAAACTGATTCATGTCTTATGAACAACATATTGTCACCGTACACATTTTAAGTCATTGAAAAATGTATCTTTCATTGCATCCAATGTTTGTGATTGCCAAGAATGAAACACAAGGTTCATTTTTTATAATACCCAAAACTATCACTGGTTCACTTTGCACTTATATATTATGTTAATGCTAAATGGTCGTATAGTCTTATTAACATAATAAATTGGTTAGCGTTTTTTCAATGGAGATTTGTTCCATGGGTACTATATTATTGTTTCATCTTAGTTCACAGGAAACTTTTACTTTATACACTCCTCTCTCTTAAATTTATATACATGTGGTTTTTATTTCGTTATACTTTTATTTTTAGATATTTATTTTGGGGATATAGGGATTTGGGTGTCTTTTATAAGAGCATGACATCTTCTTCAGGATGCTGCCCTCTTCTTCTTTCTTCAGTCTTCTTTTCTCCTGCCTTCTGGGACTGGTATCTTCTCCATCTTCTTCTTGTTGCCATCAGGTTTCTTGGGATCTTCTCCATCTTCTTCTTTATTACAGAAATACACAACCTGTATTGGTTGATCTTGGCTTATTTTAGGGTTTCTATTCTATTTATTCTCCCTCGTTGTGGGTTTGGTCATATTGTGTACTGCTTTGTTATTTACTATTTTACCTTCCTGGGTTATACCTTGAAAACCTTTGGTTATGAGACTGGTTTTGGATGACTCATCACTAGTAACTCCTTTTATTTTAACTTGTATTTTCTTTATAATAATGATTTCTTTCCACAGTTGCTATGAATTAATCTTTTTATATTAAACTTAGTGCTTTCTTCCAAATTTAAATATTATAACTTCATTATTCTAATGATCAATTGCCATTCAATATTATGCTTATATCGGTCACGCTACAACGTAATTGCAATTTTCTCTGTAAACAATTGGTTTTCTTACAAAATCATGTTTTTTAAACCTGTAAAACAATGTAATTTTGATTCGATCCCTTGGTTAGTGAATTAGTGTGTTAGGAAAAAATTAACACGCTTAAAAAAAAGTGTTAAAAAGTGACTTGCTGAGAAGTGAGTTGTGAATGCTTGTGTACTCCTTACATTATATTATTAATTGCTCTGGCTTTATAACATCATCATTATCATCTAAGTATCTGTCCAGGATTAGGCAGGTTACCTGTTCCGGCTTTACCATCTCCGTCTCGGTCTGCTAACATTTCCTCTTCCGGTTGGCTTATAATTCAGGATTTTTCTTGGAATTCTGTCTGGAGACATGCGCATAACACGCTCTTTCTATCTTTCTTTATAGTTTTTCGCTAGTTCCGTTACTGGTTGTACTTTTAATTCCTGTCTTATATCTTCGTTCTTTATGTGATCTAATCTTATGCAACCTTTCACAGTTTATAACATAAGAGTTAATATTATTGTTACGGCGGTGTACTTGATCGACGTATGGTACAGCGGAAAACAAAATACAAGACACCAATTAAGTCACTAATCACCAGCTTTAATTATCACAAATAACTGAAGTTTATAATAACTCGTAAAATAATTCCAGTTAGATTTGTCCACACGCAATAATAATGTCAAATTTAAAGAATTCCGCGCTATAATCACTTTTCACTATGCTCTGTATGACGATGGTTGGCGTGTGGACCCTTGGCTTACTTGCTGCCTCTCCCCCATTGTAATACTTCCGCTCGTTCTCAACAGGAGCTAATTGCCGCGTGAGTCACCTCACTGTGCGTTCAGTATGAAACAATTTTTTTTTTTGCCTCGCCCAATACTGGTAAAATTTTGTTATATTTGAAATCAGCGAAATAATACGATGACAATGACACCACACACGACTAAAAAGTATTAAATTTTAAGGTGTTTCAAGGTAAAAGCTCAACAACTACTTTAATACACATCTTCAGTGCATAGTGCTTTACAACGCCCAATTTTTAATATTCCTTAGTAGTGTTTGGTGTCATTTTCATCGTATTATTTCGCTGATTTTGAAATATAACAAAATTTTACCAGTATTGGGCGAGGCAAAAAAAAAAAAATTGTTTCATACTGGACGCACAGTGAGGTGACTCACGTGGCAAGTAGCTGCTGTCGAGCGCGCGCGGAAGTATTACAATGGGGAAGAGGCAGCGGGTAAGCTAAGGGTCCACACGCCAACCATCGTCATACAGAGCATAATACAGCATTTGCGACGCACTATGTAAATCGCCCGACATAACAATGAACTCTAAGCGACAGGTATGTGCTATTTATAGTCTGCAGGGTTCCATAATATGCGTCTTTAACAAACGTGAAAATTCTAGAGAATACTTCAGCGCGGCCATGACAGAAACACACACCGTTGGGCTAGTCAAGATGCTTCTAGAACGACACCATCGGACGCACGACACTTTCCGCATTACGTAATACTGCCTCGCATGACAAGCGTCACGTACGCATTACAGCTGCCGGAATAGAGTTGAACAACGTCCTGCAATGTACCAGAACGTCCCGTAATGGCGTAACACTTATTCTGCTTTACGTAACATTATGTATTATTTTTATGACGTTGTTTTTATTTATAAATAAATCAAATAACTTTTTCTTATACTGTTACATTAAATATATTACGTAAGGCTTATTACCGGGTAATTTCGCAAACAAATTATCTAAATTACAGCACTGATTTCTCTGAATTCATATTTCGCTGCGCCACTAGAAAATTGCGATGGTAAGTTCGCAAAAATAGTCCAGGTTGTAGATGTTGAGTACGACTTGGACACAGTTAAAAATAATTGTTTCTGTTTGTTTTAACCACATTCCATTTCATTATCATATGCAGTATCTTTTGTTATATTGTAAGCATTATTGCAGCATTATTGTTGATTGAGATCTCGATAACTATCCAAAAAATTCGAATTCTAGTTAAGTTAACACAGAATTCTAGTTACAACGTTAATCACTATTTCTATAATAATTGAATGGAATACGATAAGAGAATTACTAACGGACCTATGAAATCTTATTTTCTACATATTTAGCAATACAGTGGCATCACTGGAGAAATTTTTCAATTCAAATAACAAAACTACGAAAAATATAAAATGCCTAATCAGAAATTGTGCGTTTAAGGGGAGATACGCGCTATTTTGTCCAATGCATTTTAAATTGGAGCCCAGGGATTTAATTAGGTACCATTAATTAATGTTCTATTAAAGCCATGTATTCGAAATTTCAATCATTCCTTAACACATATATTTAAAACATAATGTAGTAGTTTGAAAAAACTTTAGAAAAAATTATCAATATGAAAAAATAATTACTTTTTATAAATGTTTCGACATTTTTTTATTTAAAATCTATACAAAATTAATTAAAAAAAGAGATTAATTCTTGTAAGTTTTGATTGTTACATTTTACTGTTCAATAGCACTTATAGTTTTTGAGAAAAGTGTACCTAATTGTTGAATCCATGGTTACGGAAAACGTGCTTAAAGCTATACAATGGGAGCCGGAAAACAACGTGCAATAAGTTTTATTTTATTTTTTATGGTCACATTAATGTAGATAATCTCGTAAAAGTATATATTTTCTTAATCAGAATTAAATGGAAACTTTTCGGGACAATAAAAATTTTGATTTTTTTAACCGGAAAACTGTTGATCTCTCCTTAAAGTACCTTAAATTTGCGAAGAGTTCACAAGCGGAAAGAAAGTGCACCGGCTCCGAGGGTTCGATATCTGTTAGTAGTTGAACGCTTACCCCTCTCAGCGCCGGTGTACAATTGTGGAACTTCAGCAATCTGTAGCGCTGTGATAGAGACTTCCCGTACACTTTCCGTTCTTCTCTTCTTCAAAATAAACATTGATGTTATTAAACAACTGTTTATTCATTTCTGACAGAGCGAATCGGAGGAAACTATGGGAAGTAATGACAATTAAAGGGATTCCATAACATCTAATCAGAGCAATACAGAGTCTTTATGTGGATAATAAAATCTTAATAGAAGCAGAGAAACCGAGAACAGTTCCTAGACTTGGTTTGTTCAATTGCGGAGTACGACAAGGTTGTCCATTAACACCTTCCCTTTTCAATTTATATATTGACGATGTCGTACAAAACTGGCAGATGTGTCTTACAGAGCATTTTATGATTGGTCATTCTACAATTGACACATTGTTGTTTGCGGACGATCAGGCTATTCTGTCAGACTCGGAAAACAGATTGCAGATGGGTACACATTTGTTAAATCGAAACTGCAAAGAATCTGGATTGCTGATATCCACACGTAAGACTAAGGTAGTGGCTTTTCGTGGAACTGATCCCGTCCGGGCAAAAATTGTTATAGGTGGTACCGTTCTAGAACAAGTTAGCAATTTTGAATACCTGGGCTTATAATGCATGCAACGACGTTGTGAGTAAGTTGCGTAAGTTCAACCTTATGTGCGGGACCATCAGGCGAACCCTTAAGTCAACAAGTAAAGAAACACGCCTAAAATTCTACAAGATGATGGCTCTTCCCACATTTCTTTATGGGTCTGAGAATTTGACTTTAACAAAAGGCCAGGCCAGTCGCATCCAAGCGGCTGAAATGACATTTCTCAGGCACGTGGCAGGGTATACTCTCCATGATCATAGAAGAAACATAGACATACGCCAGGAATTGAATATTATGAGTATACTCGACAAGATCGCCCAGCATCGGCTGAATTGGTGGCAACATCTTTGCCGAATGGATGACTGCCGAATCCCCAAACAATTCTGGAAATATAAACCGAGGGGATGGAGAGGTGTGGGACGTCCGAGGAAGCGCTGGAGTGACCAGCTCCAATCTTTGCCTATTTGAGACCGGAACAAACCATTTTTGGTTTAATCCGTGAAGATGATGATGATGATGAAAAGACTTTTTTCCGACGGAAAGATACACTCATGTTTAAGCATAGCTGGAAAAGTGTTTGATACCGTGGGCACCAAAGTATTTGACATGGGGAAGACTTAATATACGAATGTTCTGACTTCAAAGTAATGGAAGGACCATCATAGTTATTTAAAAAATGTTATTGTCGATCGAAGTGAAATAAACGTCACATACAACCCAGCAGACTAAACTTAATTACTGTACCAACTTTAATATGCGGGAAACGGTATTACGCAGACTGTTAAAGTAAAAGTCTCTGTAATAACGACAGCTATAATGTGATATGATAAAGTAAATATCTTGTGTTGTGCGGATATTAAACGGGTTTAACGACACAACGATGTTACACTAAATTTACTGGGAATATTTTTATTACTTTGTTTAGCAGACTGTTTTATTACCATTGACGTCACGTCAATGCCCTCTTAAGCGACGCGTCGGGTTGTAAAGAAAATGATGTTTTCATTAGGCTTTTGTGATAAACTATCAAAAAATCTTATTATTTTTTATCTTCAGCTCTTTTCTCCTTAGAGTATGATTAAAGAATTAAAAACATTAAAAACTTGTTTATGGAATGCAGTCATTTTAATTACACAGTTAAGAAAACAGATCATAAAAGAATATCAAGTTCTCTGAAACTGTCACATTGGAGAAATGTAAATAATTTTTATCGTCATTGAGGAAGCCAAACAATAACGTAAGAGAAAAACAGAAAGAAGTTCTTTAAATATAATTTAAAAACAATTTAAATACAAAGAAGTTGAAAAGAGCAATAATTCAAGAGAATGGCTTAGAAAAATCTGCTATAGAAGAAAGGATTCATAAAATGGAAAGGGCATATGGTATAACTGTAAGTTATATTTACAAATAAAAAGTGCATATCTAAAAATGCGAAAATAAGGCATTACAGTACAGTAGTGAAGCCAGAATGCATATATGCAAGTGAATGTCTCGCATTGAATTATAATTTAGACAAACAAAAAATATTGGAAAGACGAATTATTAGGAAAATCTTAGGCCCACGAAAACCTTCAGAAGGTTGGAAATTAAAAAGTAATTATGAAATATGTCAAAGCATAGAAAATATAACAGAAACAATGAGAAAAAGAAGGCTATTATTTTTTGGACATTTATATAGAATTGACGACAATAGGTTAACAAAGCAAATCTTCAAATATCTGTGGGGGAAGAAGTCAACATCTAGTCGAATTAAAAAAGTCCAAAAAGATTTAGAAAAAAATAATATACACGCAGAAGAAGCAATCGAAAGAGAAGTTTTTTGGTAAAAGTGTTAAAAATGGAAGGAGTCCAGGGTAGGAGAGAAAAAAACGCAGGTTCAAAGTGGACTGAAGACAGGAAGAAGGGACACAGTGAAAAGATGGAAGAATATTAGAGAAAAAGGAAAGAACAAAGAGTAAAGAATTGAAATTGGCATGTGGTTCTTAGATGGCCGATACAAAAAAAAAACGTTATTTTTGGCAATGGCAGCTGGTTTTGTGTTGCAACATTGCAGAACCACCAATATAGAATAACTGAGTTGTAAAATAATATACTGGTAAACGTTACCCGTTGTTTAAGGTTATAAAGTAGGAATAATTTTTTATAATTGTGATTGTGATACTAAAGTGTCAATCAACAGTCAACAGTGTATTAATTAATGTGTGTTATTATTTTTTCTTTGTTTAGTGCAGGTGTGTGCTTTTCTGAGATAATGATTCTGTGTGTTTTCAAACCACGATAGTATTTAACTTACGGCTTTCGGTACGTATTTAGTACATGGTTACTGTAAAGTTAGTTAGTGTTGGTTTAAGCGATCGCTCATGAGTACGTGGGAACATGGAATCTGGCATAGGTAGACATACCTGTAGAAGCGATCATTGCATTATCATTGACAGCTCTTTTTGCGGAAAACAGTGCCTTTTTATTTTTACAATATGACAGAACTATGTATTGTAATGTAACCCCTCTTTCTATTTTTTTTTTTTTTTTTTTTTAATAAAAAAAACCTTTTTTTTAAAGAGGGGCCACTAATTATTTAAAACTAGGCGGAAGGCCTAGAGAAGCAAAAATGCGCTGGGTCCAGTGAGACGGGACTTGCAATTAAAACTCGGTTGATAAACAGCAATAACAATCTTTATTATTTCCAAGTTTCTTTTAACCCCAATAAAAAATTACTATAATTTACAAATTTCATTAAAAAGACTTCCAATCCACTCCCTGACATTGTAACATTCTATAAATTCAATAATTCATCATAAATACATATAAATTCAACATCATATAAACCATTCTAATATCCCCATTTAAATCCAACATTTAGTATCAAAAGACATAATTAACCTGCACATAAAACACAAATACAATCAATGTACATACATGAATACACATAGAGCAAAACATAAGTGTAACATAAGGCATCTATACAGGTATATATATATATATTCTCCTCACTGCAAGCTATCATGATCATGACTCAACAATTTTCTTCTGACATTATAAAAGTATTCTTGTATACATATAATTACACTCTACCCCAAACACATGACAACCAATAATATCACAATTAATTTCCCCAAATCACAGTTACAACTCCACACGCCATACTATTCCAAAGTATCATGGACCGCCGGTATATAATACCTTCATCTCCCCGGATGTATGAATAATAAATAGCTGGAACCCGCATTATCTGTCAAACTAAATGGAAGCTAATGTTATCATCAACAGCAACCCCTTTTACATTTTTATAATGTCAGTAGACAGACTAAGGACAGTAACACTTCTGTCAGATACAGATATACTTATAACTTGAGAAAACATTTGTAATAAGTAATGATAATAGAATAATAATACTTAATATTGTTAATAAAATAATAATATATAATATTCAATCCGTAATGAAATATGATGATAAGTTAAACTTTCTATAATGACAGGCAAAATGTAAAACTAGTGGATTCATATAATGCCCAGAACCCTTCTAAACATTTGTCATAAGAAGATTAAATGTTTGGAAATTATTCATTCATTTAATTATGTTCTTAAATAGTCATTATGAGTTATTAGTCATTATCGAATCATAATGGTCTGATAATATGCAAAAATTAACAAGACAAGTTTAGCAAGTAAAAGCCAGAAAGTCTAAGTTACAATAATAAGTACCGCCTGTATATTTCATTCTATATAAAATTTGATAATCTCAAAATATTAAATATATATAGGCTTTAAAAAAAAAATTTAATATCAGCCATCTGTGCATATATAAAATAAAAAACATGTTGTATACTAGCAGCTGTAGGAGTGTGCCAGAACAGGCCTGACCTGACAAAGTATGACCCGTAGAAAACCTGCATGAACGGCACCAACAGGTGCCTAACTTGTGCCCAGAAAACCTATTTAGAAATTAACACCCGGAAACAGCATGAAAAACAAAACCACCAGCCCTTGAATACAGGAAAAATAATTAAATATGAAACCCCAGTAATACTCAGAAGACATCCGAACCAGCCGGTTCGGAATCAAGAAAATCATACCTTATACTTAATTTTAAAGAAAAATTTACCCTTACAACTTTTGCATCCAATATCTATGAAAACAGCTTTGGGACCCTCCCACAGTGCAGCTCACAATTACAGTGATAGTACGATATTATCATGAATAATGTACGTAGTAAATGTCTTGCTGTCACACCCTCGATTTAACCATCTTGCTGAATAAGTAAATTGTTATAGCACAAACTCCTCACATGTGATGTTCTGCGGGCCAGGATAAAAATAAGAAAAGAGTTTATATCACCTTATATGAAGTGGCGGTTTCACATAGTTATCGGCAGCTAGCTCCCTCCTCGGCACAGACGAAGTTTTTTAGTGGTTCATAGCTGGTGAAGGCGGCAGTACACCAAGCCGTGGCCAGATCTCCGTTCTAGGGCGAGAACCCTAAAGATTCAAAAAGATTAATGAACTGTCCACTAAAACTTGCACACTTGTCATGTATATTAAACACCTGAACTAGAGCTCCCAACCAACTCAAAATAATGCATAAATGATTTTAAATTTGCATATGATTTATGTGTTACTCAATGATCATCATTAACTCATAACCAGGCACAGTAATGAGGAACGCACACCGGCATTAACCAGTGGCGACATAACCTGACATGTTCCTAGCCACCTTGCCTCGTGGCGATACCTTCAATCACAATTTTTGCAAATAATGAATACATTAAAAGGCCCCCTCAGCTACATACAATTAAAAGAATAACAGTACTTCATCTAGGGCGGTCTTAAAATTTACCGTTAACTGATTTAATTAAAGGAATGTTCACCCTTCCGGTCACCAGTGCGTGTTCATGCATAACCGACAAGATACAGTTCTCACTAACTTACTTAATTCAGTTACATCTTTATACCAGGCTGAATGAACAATGATTAAAACAATTACAGGCGGTATCCAAATACTATAACACTAATTAAATTTCTTAATACTCACACACACATCTGATCGAACCATGAGCATTCTAACGTTCGCATCTGGTTGAATACATTTTGAATTAAAATTTTTTTTTTTTTTACTACCAAATCCTTGTGTAAAATTATATAAAGCACTTACCGGTGAGTCTTAAGCCATTAGCCTGCCATACAGAAGAGGAAGACTACACACGAAAACTGCCAGAGGAAAGAAAGCTGAGCTGTTTATTCAGTGGAGAGAAGGCTGCAACTGTCTCGTTGCCCAGCTCTCATAACGAAACCTAAACTCCGCCACCAGATCGCATCATCGTCGAAGCACTGCCATCGAAATTGCGCTTACCCACTCGTGCCTCGACATTTATCCGTAGCCGAAAACTAGGATAGTATTTCTCCGAACGCCGGCTCGTGCAAACACTATCGCCGGCTCGTGCAAACAAATAAATGACGTTACAGGGTCCTCGGACCGTCGAGGGATGGGAAACAGATGACATGATGGCACCTACACCAGCCATCATTATGAAAAAAGGTCGACAGTGAACGGCTCCCCACGTCGCCAGCCACAGAGGGAGAACCTGTAGTTCCCGAAGGACAACCATCCAGCATGTAACCACTTTCTTCTTCACCTATCAGCACCATTACCACCGACCATCATAGTATTCATAGCAGCCTTTCGTTCTCCAAAATCCAGGTGGGAAATTCCAAATTTAAATTTAACCACACCACACAGCATCGTTTCGTGGAACATGGGACATTTATAATATTAAAAATTTTTTAAATTATAATGATAAAAGAGACATTAGAACTTTTATGGATACATGTTAGTAACTTCAGTGATAAACTTCATTAATAATACCTTGTACAATGGCAAGGCTGCATATCATGTATACATATTATAACGGAACCAAATATTAACTATTTGGGGTTATATGTTTACCCCATACTGAAACCATATTTAAATAAAAGTAACAGTTAAAACTCCATTTGAACGTAGCGCATTGAAAATAATGCTGTGTAAAGCAACGCACACGTGGTCGTTATGTAATCAGTTCGCTGTACAAGGAAGCGACCACACCCAAACTGTTAATTATTAATATCTCGGAAACTAATAAATAAAGGCGAAATCCAATATAGCCAAAATGTTTGCCGAGATATTAATAATGACGTGTGCAAATTTGATGCAATATAATTAACAAATGAAAGAGTTAATTAAAATAATTGAATAACTTCTGTTAAAATAGAGTTACAGTAATGAGATTTTAGTATATTATAAAGATAATAATTTCTGACAAATTGTATATTTTAGATTTCACACAACTTGGTTTGCAACCAAGTTATTGCAAAATTAAATAAGTACAGGATATCCTGAGCGACAAATTGGTTCCACCGGATAATTATGTTAGATAATAATTCTATTCTCCGTCTGTGGGAACCAGACTTCATTCTCACGGACCAAGGGAATTCTAAATTTTATGTAGTAGGGGGAGTGCGTCGACCAATGAAATCATTTCATGCAGCCCCGGCTACTGCGGTGTTTTATGGTTGAAAAATCACTCTTCTGTCAGTACTCACGAAGTTAAGACGTAGCCCTTCGATCGTCTAGTAGCCAAAGTGGTGAAGATCAACAAGAAGACTCTACGTGGTCAACACACACGCAATTACGAACACACTAAGTACAGATCATCTGTATAGCTCGTAATTGTTGTGTAAAGGCGAGATACTCTTCAAGACATCAACCAAGCTTATTGTGTACTACCAGATAGTCATAAGCACGCAAGAGATCCACCCGACTTCAAGACCAGACTTCAAGAATACAGCAGAGAGGCCGTCTAAATTATTGGTGAACAGCTGACGAGCAGAGCGACCGCCCGAACGATGCACACACACACACGCTGACGTGCAACGTGCGAATCGACGAGGGACAGCACGCAGTTCCAGCAGACAACAGCAGACGTTAAAATATTCACAAACAGCAAGGAAGCAGAGTGTTGCCGAATTTTGAACTCCACGACCGAATCCAGCAGTTCTAAGCAGATTACTTTCTCTAACCAAGGACTCGAATCGACGAGGGACAAATCGGGACGACATCCTCTTCAGTAACAGGAAAGCAAAATCCACTTATTTATTTTTCAGATAAAATTTTCAATTTTTCAATTAAAACATTGTAATTCAAATAATTCAGGTGCCAAACAAAAAGCAAAGACTCTAGTAATTAAAAAGTAAATTCGTTGTGATAACCTGTATAGCAGTTTAAGGCTTTAGTAAGTTATAGTTAAGAAATAGAAGTAGTATAAAAAAAGCGCTATACAAATCTTAACTGACAATCTAATCTTAGATCATACTGCAGTAGATCAGAAGTAGAATCACTATAAATGAAATAACGTGAACTAGACTGTCACGTCTAATTTATTTTAATTAATTATTCTAATTAATTTCAGAGTTTTATATTTTGTTTCATGAACACTTAGATTCAAATTAATTAAATAAATTTAATTAAATTCAAATCAATTATTAAAGTCAAATTTAAATTGCAATTAACTCGCAAAGAACGAGTTCAGTTTCTTTCAACTATTAAACAATCGAAAAACATCGATTCATTGTATAGACTATAAGAAAATTCATAAGATTATAACCATTCTATTCTTGTGTGTTGTTGGTGTAATAAACAACGTTTTATTACCCCATATAACAGTGTTTTATTGTTGTACGATAAAGCCTACCAGTCTCACAAAACTCTCCCCCTTTAAAGTAACCCATTATGTGTGTTGTTGTAATAATTTGAGATTACTAGCTTGCGAACTTCAAATCCAAAATCCACACGCCCTAGTCGGAAGAATCTGCAAGATCAGACAGCAGGTGGCTACTCACACACAACATTACATTACAATAACGCATAGTAGTGTAGTTATAAATGGCGCCCTGTACGTGGGGCCAGAAATTAAATTCAATTTAAATTTAATTTTCACGTGTAAAACAAACTTTGCTGTTTTAATTCGTAAAACAGCTGGCGTCCAACTAAACAATCCCCAAAGAGTTTTGTGACTGGTGTTCGTACAGCAGTAAAGTTATTGTGTGTATTTTAAATTGTGTATATTTGACATTGTTGTCTATTTAAAATGGATATGGATAAAATACTTAAACAAATGCAGCAAATGAACGCGGAAATGACCGCTAATATTAACGCGAAATTTGAGAAAACAAATGCCGATTTAACCGCTAAAATAGACGCGAAATTTGAACAGAGTGCAGCCAAAGCTGAGATAAATATCGCAGAATTAAAATCTAATATCGAGGCGCAGAGAGTTAGTCTAACCGAAAAATTAGATCAAAGTAATGCTGACATAAACGCCGAGATTAAGCAAAGTAATAAAGAAAGTAGTAAAGAATTAACTGCGAAAATAGACGAAATCGCGGAAACCAATAAAAAAATCGAAGAGAGTAATAAAGAGCTAACGGAAAAAGTCGTTGAAATCGGTGAGAGTAATAAAGAGCTAACTGTGAAAGTCGCGGAAATCGCTGAAAGAGTAAATACGGTTGATACTAAAATCAATGAACGGTTTAAGGTTTTTGAGACCACTATGCAAAAATCGTTTATTGAACAAGTAACACGTATGGAAGGCCGGTTCAAGGACCACATAAGCCGTTGTGAAAAGCAAACACTAGACGTCTCTAGGAAGGTGGAATCCCTAGAGGTAAAAATTCACGCGGACGTGACCGAAACGCAACGACGAGTAGATAAATTAGACGCTTCAATTGTAGAGACGCGATCTAACATTGACTCTAATAAAGAGAGTGTTTTACAAACGTTAAGCGACGAGATTTTGAAAGTACGACAGGAGGTACGAAGGAGATCTGCTCCAAATATTTTGGTACAAGGTCCGGTCGACGAGAAAAATCGCGTGTATTTTACGGGGGAAAATAACGAAAACCCCATTGAATTTTTATTAGCGTGTGAGAGTGAAATGGCTAGAGTAGGTTCCCGACTAGAAGATCAAGACAAAATACAGTGGGTGGTTAACGCGATGCGTGATTCGGCGCGTAAGTGGTATAACATTGTACGCGATAGAGTGTCCACATACGCGGAGTTCAAACAAAAATTTGAAAGCCGGTACTGGAACTCGCATACCCAACGACTTCTGCGCAATGAACTGGAATATGGCCGTTTTGATAAGAAAATGGGTATTACCGCCGAAAATTATATAATCCAGCAGGTCGAACGCGCGAAGCACTTAACCCCAGCATTTGCGTAGATTGACATAGTCACCAAGCTTGCCTACTATTTTAATCATAATATTAGAGTAGCTGTATTCACGCAGGGTATTCGCACGGTAGACGAACTCCTTATTCTAGTGTCCCAAAGTGAGACGGTTTTTGATTTTGGTGGGTGGCGTTATAATCCCGAGTTTCGCCGAAGTAATGAAGGGCAGAATACGCGAGAACAATACCAGCAATCTGACCAGAGACCGAGTACTAGTTCTACTCCACCCCAAACATCGTCAAAACCCCCAGATAAGACCTTTGAATACAAAGGCAAACAAAATATTGCTAGATCGAAAGGGCAATATAAGGGTAACGACGGGGCCCCGATTAGAGCTATGCAAACGGTTGAGATAGCTAGGACCGATACAATAGAGCAAGACAGCGATACTCCAAGTAATAAAGACCCCAACGAGAGGAGAAAGAATCGTAAGTTTCCAAAAAACTTGGAAACGGGCGCCTCCAGGGGGGAAGCGCCATAAATTATGCCAAAACCTATCGCAATAAAGTAGGTAAAAATAGGAAAAATGCTAGGTTTAAGAAAAGTGAATTTTATACAGAAATTTGTACGCCAGTTGACAAAGTATTTCAACCGGAAGCAAAGGAAACGTGGTTGGCCGTTAACACAATGCAACAATGGGCACCGATAAACGCACGTCCGCCACAACAGGAAAGTGACGACGACGTTCCCACACAGTCAGCGTGGGAAGACGTAGAAATCATATCCGGGGACGCGTACGAATTCGACGAGTACATAGCGGAATATTGTCGAGCCACCCATAAAAATGCATACGATATACTGGATGCACTTTAAAGATAATAATAATTGTATTATAATAATTAAAATTAAAATAAGTAATTTGTGTTTGATAATATTATTAATAATAATTATAGGTAACTTGTGTATTAATAATAATGTTTTTCTATAGCGGTAAATAATAAGCGTATAGAATTGAACGAGCTCACGGCAGGAAATAGCTACGTCACGCGATAACGACTGCTGACCCACATATGAAACTAGGTCAAGCAATTAGACGCGCGCCCGGCGATAACGGTTCTAAATGCTGTCAGCAAATTCTTTGTACGCGTGCCATTGTTTATAAACAAAGGGTACTACTCGTTTTAAAAACATCAATACGCAATAAGTTGCAAATATAATATTTTAATACATGTATTTAGAGTTAAATTGTATATAAGGCAATAACATTAACACTTGTGTACGTGTCTTCAGAATAAGTAATACAATGTATAGGTAATAAGAATAATGATTACAGAATATGTGTGTAATGATTAAGAAAAAAAAAATAACTGTAATTATTACATTCATTTTTTTTTAAAGCGGGTGTGGGAATATATAACGGAACCAAATATTAACTATTTGGGGTTATATGTTTACCGCATACTGAAACCATATTTAAATAAAAGTAACAGTTAAAACTCCATTTGAACGTAGCGCATTGAAAATAATGCTGTGTAAAGCAACGCACACGTGGTCGTTATGTAATCAGTTCGCTGTACAAGGAAGCGACCACACCCAAACTGTTAATTATTAATATCTCGGAAACTAATAAATAAAGGCGAAATCCAATATAGCCAAAATGTTTGCCGAGATATTAATAATGACGTGTGCAAATTTGATGCAATATAATTAACAAATGAAAGAGTTAATTAAAATAATTGAATAACTTCTGTTAAAATAGAGTTACAGTAATGAGATTTTAGTATATTATAAAGATAATAATTTCTGACAAATTGTATATTTTAGATTTCACACAACTTGGTTTGCAACCAAGTTATTGCAAAATTAAATAAGTACAGGATATCCTGAGCGACAAGTTGGTTCCGCCGGATAATTATGTTAGATAATAATTCTATTCTCCGTCTGTGGGAACCAGACTTCATTCTCACGGACCAAGGGAATTCTAAATTTTATGTAGTAGGGAGAGTGCGTCGACCAATGAAATCATTTCATGCAGCCCCGGCTACTGCGGTGTTTTATGGTTGAAAAATCACTCTTCTGTCAGTACTCACGAAGTTAAGACGTAGCCCTTCGATCGTCTAGTAGCCAAAGTGGTGAAGATCAACAAGAAGACTCTACGTGGTCAACACACACGCAATTACGAACACACTAAGTACAGATCATCTGTATAGCTCGTAATTGTTGTGTAAAGGCGAGATACTCTTCAAGACATCAACCAAGCTTATTGTGTACTACCAGATAGTCATAAGCACGCAAGAGATCCACCCGACTTCAAGACCAGACTTCAAGAATACAGCAGAGAGGCCGTCTAAATTATTGGTGAACAGCTGACGAGCAGAGCGACCGCCCGAACGAAGCACACACACACACGCTGACGTGCAACGTGCGAATCGACGAGGGACAGCACGCAGTTCCAGCAGACAACAGCAGACGTTAAAATATTCACAAACAGCAAGGAAGCAGAGTGTTGCCGAATTTTGAACTCCACGACCGAATCCAGCAGTTCTAAGCAGATTACTTTCTCTAACCAAGGACTCGAATCGACGAGGGACAAATCGGGACGACATCCTCTTCAGTAACAGGAAAGCAAAATCCACTTATTTATTTTTCAGATAAAATTTTCAATTTTTCAATTAAAACATTGTAATTCAAATAATTCAGGTGCCAAACAAAAAGCAAAGACTCTAGTAATTAAAAAGTAAATTCGTTGTGATAACCTGTATAGCAGTTTAAGGCTTTAGTAAGTTATAGTTAAGAAATAGAAGTAGTATAAAAAAAGCGCTATACAAATCTTAACTGACAATCTAATCTTAGATCATACTGCATTAGATCAGAAGTAGAATCACTATAAATGAAATAACGTGAACTAGACTGTCACGTCTAATTTATTTTAATTAATTATTCTAATTAATTTCAGAGTTTTATATTTTGTTTCATGAACACTTAGATTCAAATTAATTAAATAAATTTAATTAAATTCAAATCAATTAATAAAGTCAAATTTAAATTGCAATTAACTCGCAAAGAACGAGTTCAGTTTCTTTCAACTATTAAACAATCGAAAAACATCGATTCATTGTATAGACTATAAGAAAATTCATAAGATTATAACCATTCTATTCTTGTGTGTTGTTGGTGTAATAAACAACGTTTTATTACCCCATATAACAGTGTTTTATTGTTGTACGATAAAGCCTACCAGTCTCACAAAACTCTCCCCCTTTAAAGTAACCCATTATGTGTGTTGTTGTAATAATTTGAGATTACTAGCTTGCGAACTTCAAATCCAAAATCCACACGCCCTAGTCGGAAGAATCTGCAAGATCAGACAGCAGGTGGCTACTCACACACAACATTACATTACAATAACGCATAGTAGTGTAGTTATAATATATAACACGTTTTTTTAGGTTAGAAGTACAATAACTTTGTTAAATGATTAATAAATGCATAAAAGTTAAAAACAAAACTTGTAAAGAATTTAATTCTGAGAAAAATGGTGCAAATAAAGTCAATAAAAATCAACAAAAAATTCCAATTTTGGTTAAAAACAATACAATACGTTTTTAGGCAAAGATTTTTCTGTTTTACGTCGGATATCATGAAAGTTATGGAAGATACAGTTCTGCGACCCGTTTTATTCGATTTTTCAGGTCAAAAACCATAAGAAACAACAGAATTCGCCCCTTACTTTACCTTCCCAGAATTTCAGAAAGTCTTCATTTACCCGGGGGAACCGAAACCCGGGCGAAATCTTTTGCTAGCCGTAACTCGCTTACAAAGCGTTTCCGGACATATGTTTATATTAACTTTTTTTTTTCTTTTGCACTATAGAACCATTTCTCAAATTATTTCCCTCTCCTCCCGGGACACCCTGTATGCCTATAACGTTTAATACATAAGGACTGGTGCTGATATGAGGGGATTTTCTAAATATAACATTAATTGATCGAGTAATTAAATTAATCAATTAAATAAATTAAATTTAAATAATTGAATAATCAAGATTAATTACGATCAAGATTGAATATTAATGATTAAGACAAATAATCGAAAAAGGGGTGTGAATATATCTATGGTAATTTAATTTCATTTGTAGTAAAGGTATCCTATTGTTATGGGGGTTGCACCAATTCTCATTGTTGGAATGCAAGTATTGATATATGTATGCATTTGTACAGGTTGTCTATCAGATGAAATGATATGGTATAATATAATGTTATAAAAAGAAAGCACCAATAAAATGTTGTTACTGTTACTGTTATATGATTGTTTTATTTCAAGTCCTGTCACGCTGGGCCCAGTACCTTTTCCTTCCGTCTAGGACAAGTGCCTAGTTTTAATTTTTATGTAACGGCCGTAATAGTTACACAGTTCTATCATCCCCCTCTATTAGACTCGAGGTATGTTACTAGTGGTATCTCTACCCTATATCCGACGAAATTCGTAAGTGTAGAGCCGAGGAGACACTGCACCAGTTGCTGTAGTTCAAGTAGCATTTATAGCATAAGGGATGTTGTAACGCCCTACCTTCTCTGCGTAAAACAACAGCTGTTTAATGCCCCGTTTTCTCATAAACTAGTGGTCACAGAAATATGAATTTTTTACACAATATTGAACAATTTTTTGTACATAGACTGGTCTACAATGGTTTAAAATACTGTGTCAGAAGCAATATTATAACCTTCTATAATTTTTGTTTTAAAAAATACAAATTTATGGAATTTTATATTATTTTCTATAAACTATTTAAGTCAAGTCAACAGCCATTGTAGTTCCACAATATCAAAGGCTTATTCAAAATATGTGATGTTAATTTTGTAGAGAAATATATCGTAGTTCCCGAGGAAACGGTTCATTTATGTTGAAAAAAGTAGTTTCTTATAAATCGGGTATAAATAATTTACATAAAATCACCTACATCTCAAGAAAATACTATAATCTGAACTTTAAAAATTTAAACTATGTTTTAACATTTAAACTCTACCTTAGCTATACTTTAACGGAACGTAATCCTACCGTCAGAGAAGCCGTTACTGTGCATCAAAGGCCATGGAAGTTCCTCAAATGTATATGAGAAAGATTATTTGTTTCACTCTTTTCTAGTGAAGAAATAATCCAGAGTCTTTGTGCTATTGCAATTCGTATGTCTACATTTTATTCTCATGTTACATACCAGACTATTACGTTGAAGCACATTTTAACAGAAACTATTTTTCTCCCACATATATTCCAACACTGTATAATTGAATTTAAAATAATTAATGATTATGTTGATATTTATTTCTCTTTCATATGTTTTACAGTATTTTTATTGTGTTTTCTGTAGTTTTTTTCTTTGAAATACTTAGAGTAGTTGTAAACAATTATTATTCTATTCGCAAATAAATTATTATTCTGTTCCACACTATCCTCACTTTGCTCTCTGTAGGTTATGTAAAATTTGTTCCTTTTGTTTATTCTCTTTTTTAGGTTCCTTCAGTTCCGTCATTGTTATAACCTGTGAGAAGGATCAACACAAATCAATACACATGGATAACAACACAAAATGTTTGAAAAGTTACTTTTATTTATAAAGTGCATTTCTTTACAAACCGAAGCTATTTCATTTTAAAGTGGAATGCAGCTGAAATATAAATTAAGAATTTCTTTACAAAACAAGTAAGCACAACTACAGCCTTCAAGGTCAACTATTTCCTGAAACATGTAGTAATTTGTCAAATGATTCTTGCAATTCCTCTTTAAATCCGGAATGCAACAAGATTTTTAAGAAATTAATTTAAAATAGTAAATATTTAAATATTTCAACATGAAATTAAAGAGAAATATCCACAAATTTATAAAATGTAAAAACCCCAAAATTTTAAAATTGTTCATTTTTTACCTTTACGATTCTCCAGAGTGATTTGGTGTCCGTCTTCTTCATCATCGCCTACATAGTCTAAGAGCTGCCCCCTTTGTCATTGTAACACCTATCCCATTGGATTGGAATAACATTTCTTCTTCTTCTTCTTCTTCTTCTTCTTCTTCTTCTTCTTCTTCTTCTTCTTCTTCTTCTTCTTCTTTTTCTTCTTCTTCTTCTTCTTCTTCTTCTTCTTCTTCTTCTTCTTCTTCCAAACTCCATGGCCTGGGTTATAGCTCGTTCCGACTCCACAGCGTCTCTGACCATTTTTTCCAGGGTCTTCCAAGATCTCACGTCCCCACTTGCCTATATTCAAACGCTTGTTTAGAAATACGCGTGTCTATCATGCGTTCCACATGGGACTTCCAATTCTGCCTGTATTCCTTTATTTTCTCCAGAACCCACTGTAACGTCAGGTCCTTCCTTATGTCGTCGTTTCGTAGACGATCTCTCAAACTACATCCCTTAACTGATATTAAAAATTTTATTTCCGAGCCCTGTATTTTTGAAATATCAAAAAGTATATTTCACAGACTTTATACGATTACTTTACATTTTTCACAGCCAAGTTTCACAGACTTTAACGTGACTGTGAAACATCAACACATTAAAGTCGGCACCCCGACGACGTTATAGAACTTTAGCTGAATCACCCTCTGCGTTTTATTCTTCAATAGTCGTCTTATTGTTCCACAGGTATAATTAAATTTATTTAACTCTCTCTCGATATCGTTGTCCTCCATGAGATATCACATCCCGAATAATTAAAATTAGATACTTGCTCCAAAAGACTATTGCCAATTCTTCGATTTTTATCACTAGTATAGCTTGCCGTCGTTTTTTTCTACAACCTCTATTGTTATAGGGTTGCTGTATCAAAGATAGCGCCCCTGCATTTCTTTCCTCCAGTGGTTGCTATCTAATATTCTTCTGAAGCAATTTTTACTTCACCCTTTTAAGTTCACATAGTCTTACACTGTAGTGCCTTGTTTTCTAGCATCTTTGTGCTGTACAGGTGATTCTTACTTAACTCAGTATTTCTTCAGTTCATTTTGTATTTCTACGTACGCAGTTGTATGCCTTCGCACCACTTCTACGGTTTTTATGGATTCTTCACTTACTCTCTTCGTCACTGGCCAAAATTCAGATTCATACAAAGTAATATCTTCATACTACACTCTGTAAGATTTCTTCTTCTTTTTCTTCAGCACTACGGCCCAACGTGAGCACTGGCCTTCAACACCAATCTTCACCAAAATCTCCTGTCCATTGCTATCTCAGTGTAACTCCTCACATCCGTTCTTCTGAGATATTCTACTACATCATCCAACCGTCTTATCCTAGGTCGGCCCCTCTTTCTGCTTCTACAGACCTGCGCCCTCAGAATTTTCTTTGGTATACGCTGATCGTTCATCTATTCTAGGTGAGCTAACTATTTTGTTCGTTGAGCATTTATGAATCTTAGAATGTCTTTGTAATTTAGTAGGTTATCTACTCTGTAAGATTTATCTTCTATTTTCTTTACTTAACTGTTTGTTCCATATTATCCCGCACGTAAATACCTAGTGACAATGATGGAAAAGGACAAAAGCAGCTTAAACACTTAAAAATCCTTACTAATGAATGAACGCATGATAGCAAAGAGAACGGGGCACGGTTGCTTTGATATATACATATTTGAATCCTCTGTTAAAACTCTACAACGATACAGCTCATTAAAATTTATTTGTATAATCTTACTTAATGCCACTCTCTCTCTCTCTCTCCTGAACGTATTATATATTTCTTTTGTCAGAATATAATCCTTTCCGTAATCCTGAGGCACGACTTTGAAGCACCCTGTCATTAAAAATTTCGTTTAATTTTAAATATAAACTATGAACAAAGCAATTCTCCGCCTAATAAACAATTTTTTTAGGAAAAATTGTAATTATGTTTTGTACAAATCGCTACTTAAAATTTATATTCTTACTAATAATTTTTAAAGTGAAATATATTGGGTCTACGAGTTGGGTCTCTGTTTAACATTAGTAACGTTAGGCAAGGTTGTTCTGTCTCCCCAATACATTTTAATATTTATTTAGACGATATCATTAAAGATGGAAGGAAAATTTTTAACGTGAAATTAAGCTTTCTCCGCAATCTACACTTAGTATTATTTTATATGTGACAATGCTGTTATTATATAGCAGACAGAAAATGACTTGCAGAGCAGAGTATTCATCTTGAAGAATTTGAGCAGAGAAATATGGTGCTATCTCCACATAAAACAAAAGTAATGGATTTTAAAGGTAAGTGTCTTTTAAGGACAAAGATAGAGGTACAGATGGAAACATCTTGGAGCAGGTATCCAGTTTTAATTATCTTGGATGCGAAATATCTCCCGCAGTTGATTGTGACGTCGAAAATTAACTTAATAAATTTAATCACGTGTGTGGGACAATCCATAGAACCTGAAAATACAAAACTAGGAAAGACTCTAAGCTTAAGTTTTATAAGACTATGGGTGTACCGATGGCGCTGTATGGGAGTGAGACACGGGTACTTTCACAGAGAGGCAGAGGCAAGGTTACATCAGCAGAAATGAAATTTTTCAGGTTGGTCAAAGGGTACACGTTACGAGACAGAATAAGTAATGCAACGATAAGGCGATAATTACAAATATTTAAACTAAAGTATAGAATTACGGATTAGAACGCCAACTGGTGCAAACATTTGGGATGAATGCAGCAAGATCGCCTTCCCAAACTTGCCTTGAATTATAAACCCACAAGGTATTGTAGTATGGGGTGTCTGAGGACGAGATGGTTTCCGGAACAGGAAGTGCAGCCTAATGCGTAAAGTGGAGATGATGATGATGATGAATATTAGTAAGAGCAGGCGGACAGACTCACACACACACACACACACATTATTTAACCCTTTAACTGTAACGCGTCTTCCGGTTTTACTCATACTTATTGAAAATTTTTAAAATTTATATTTATTTTACCTCAAGATGTTATTTTCCCTTATTTGGAACATGTTTACAGAATTCCTGTGTTCTCATCCTCAACCTTTGTGATCTTGCTGAGGATGAGGATGGGCTGAGGATCACGAAGCCTGAGGATGAGAACACAGGAGTTCTCAAAACATGTTCCAAATAAGGGAAAAATAACATCTTGTGGTAAAATAAATATAAATTTTAAATATTTTATATACATCAAGAAACGAACTGTACCAGAAAGTGATTGAATTATTGAAAATTATATACTAATCACATCATTATACAATTGAAGAAGATTTAAATACTGCTATGGACTAGCAACACAATAATGACTCATTGTTGGATATATAGGCCTGTAGCGCGCGTAATGATTGAGTGTTTCAAACAGGCAGTCTGGCGTGCCTAATACTTGAGGGAAGATGATGGCTTTTCAGGTTGACAATCACGTTTGATTAAGTAATTATAATAAATAAACGTCTGCTTAACAGTCCGTACAAGACCAAGGCATACTGCACGGCGTTTGTGTCTAGTGTGACGGTTGCATGGATCGTACAACCCGTCGCCAGCCGCTAATTGCGGTATTCACAGCCAGGAGGCGCCACTGTTAAGGGCTACTCAATTTTGCCTCACGACTCTTAGTGCTCGCTGTACTGAGCTTCCGCCGGGAAATGAACCCGGGACCATGCGCACACGAATCGAGCGTGCTCGTCACTAGACCACTGGAGGCAACGTTTGATTAGTTGTATGGCAATAACAATAACAACAACGTTGATAAAATGTGGTTGTTAAAAGAAAATCTATCGCTTTTTCATGATCATCACACACTAATTAAGGATTGTTAACAGCTCGAATATAATTAAAGACATGTTAGATAGGCTACTTACAAGAAAGCGAGGAAGGCGCAAACAGTAGACAATTTATTCGATTCGATTAAAGAATTGGAACTTACCTGTCTGAATACATTCAATTAGACATGATACAACGCAATAAAACCGTCGTTAACGGAGATTATTACGAGTACTCTAGTAAAGCGCGCTATACGGGGATTGGAGACGAGTAGAGGAAACTACTGTTTATTCCCGCTCCAATAAAATGCCAGTAAAGTCGTTTAATGCAATTGTCTCGTGCAGTGAGCATTCTTATGGTAGGGTTGTGATTCTTATACTAAGCGCCAATCTAGTCTATAAAACGAAATGCAGATTTATAGCGTTTTCGTTAAAAGATTTTAATCGAGAACGTTTCTAACAAAGAATCGAGGAATTATTCCCTTATTCTTTACTCCTTTACTTCTGTATTCCTTTGATCCTTTGTTCCTTTGTTCCTTTGTCCTTTCGTTCCTTTATACCTTTATCGCTTTATCCCTTTATTCCTTTATTAATTCATCGCTTTATCCTTTTATCCCTTAAGGGATAAACATTTTATACGAGAACGCTTCTAAAAAAGAATCGAGGAATTATTCATTTATTCCTTTACTCCTTTATTAATTTGTTCCTTAGGCCCTTTGTCCCTTCGTTCCTTTATTCCTTTTCCCTTTATTCCTTTATTCCATTATTCCTTTGTTCCTTTGTTCCTCTGTTCCCATTGTTCCCCTGTCCCTTTATTCCTTTATCCCTTTATCCCTTTATCTCTTTATCCCTCTATTCCTGTGTTCCTTAGTTCCTATGTTCCTTTGTTCCTCTGTTTCCATTGTTCCTTTGTTATTTTTTTCCTTTATTCCTTTATTCCTTGTTCCTTTATTCCTTTTTCATTTCTTCCTTTCTTCCTTTGTTACTTTCTTCCTATGTTCCTTTCTTCCTCTGTTTCCATTGTTCCTTTCTTCCTTTCTTCCTTTCTTCCTTTCTTCCTTTCTTCCTTCATTCCTTTATTCCTTCATTCCTTCATTCCTTCAATCCTTTATTCCATCCGTTGATAGATAATTATTTATTTCTTCAAATATATTAGATTATAAATTTAGCCTGACAATAAAGCGGTGGCCGAAACTTGGCATTTATATATTTTCTATGGTGGAGAAAGTACGTTAGAATATTCAAATTCAAACGTAAATATGCAAAAGGTAAACATTCTAGCGGTGACCTTGCAATTACCTTTGAGTTACCTTAGCCTTGAAGACAGAAGAATCTTCTATCTTTGAGGCATGGTGTTATTAAGGATAAGTTGGGTAGAGAAGCTGAAGAATGAAGAGATATTTCGCAGAGCTAGAGAAGATAGATTGTTTCTAAAACAATTAAAAAAAAGAAAAGCTCCATTCTTGGTTAATTGGTTAATTAAGCCACGGCAGCCTAACCAAAGAGTCATTGAAGGGAAGATAGAGGGGGGGGGGAAATTGGAAAGAAAGACAACGTTAGGAATTTGTGTCTCAGGTTATGCAGGACACGAACACTGATTCATACCAGGAATTAAGAAGGAAGGCGAATAACACGATAGAGCTGCTAGCAACCACCCTGCGAGCTGTTAACCAGAACATGTATCTGACATAACTCACGTTCTAAATTTTCGCCACGTCACACGATTGCACGTCCATATTTTCGAACCGAGTAAGAGATTTTAATAACAAAAAAAAAAAAAGATTTAATGTAAGACTCCTTGACGAGTTTTGAACAGTTTTTCTCCAATTTGTATCTCCTATCAAGTCTACTGAAAATATTTACCGTATTTCTTCCGTCGTGTGACTTCGTGTTGCGTTCGATTGATTTACGCGTTTCGAAACATATGTTTCGTCTTCAGAAATAAAAAAATCACTCACAGTGAGGTTGTTAAATATTAAAATTGCAAATATTGAAAACAATTCCACACATATCCGCGTTACACGAGTGAGCACTCGAGTGGGACCGATTGGACAGTCTGTTAATACCTATTGTGTAAACAGGTTTATTGCGGTAACGTAGAGCGGGTTTGATTTGAAATTTAATGATCGTTTAGCATGAAGTCACGACTGTGTACGTCATTGTAACGCGGATATGTGTGGAATTGTTTCCAGTATTTGCAATTTTAATATTTAACGACATCACTTTGAGTGATTTTTTTTTCTGAAGACGAAACATATATTTCGAAACGCGTAAATCAGTCGAACGCAACACGAGGTCATACGACAGAAGAAATACGGTAAATATTATACAGATTTTGTCAATAAGTGACTTGGATACAAATTCAAAATTGTTTTTCTACTGAAAATATTTATTTCACAGTAATTTTCACAATTGAGGAGTCGCGTGAAATAAAAAATTAACTGACAAAATTACATTTTCAGATAATGAGTTTTAAAGTGTTTAAAGTAATAGAGAAATAGGGTCTTTTCAAGAAAGTGTCTACAAACAACTCTCGCAGCGTCACGAGCCCGCCAAGCTCTCCTACCAACGTTCCCGCCAGTCCCTTCTCCTACAGTAGCGGTGTGAAGGAAGAGTGATTACCATACATTACACAGATTCATATGCCGCAGGCACACAAGCTTCAATTCTATTCTTTTTACTTTGTTTCAGTTTTTTGTTTTTTTATTTTTTTTTATTTAAACTCACGCTTCAATTCTTTTTATTTTGTTTCTTTTTTTTAATTTTTATTAGGAGGGTTTTTAGTTTATTTTTACTATTATTTATATTACATTAATTGCATAATCTAGGATTGTGCATTAATCCTTTGTTTTGAAAAAAAAAGGCATTTTCCTCATTTCAGGCGACAGTTAGCAACTCTATCAGATTCATTTTGAATAAAGCAATATAAAGAATAAAAGGATATAGTAATAACGTAAATAATAAACACAAAAGGAATGTAAAGAATTAAAAAACACACAAAACAAACGTATGAAAGAATGAGCGTATGTAAGAAGAAACGAATGTAAATAACTAACGAAAGAGTAACTTTGAAAAATAAAACAATGTAACTACCTGCACAGCGTAAAGGTAGAATCGTAGACTCCAAACAGAAACGATAAATGTGTTAGTAGTAGTGGTATGGTAATCACCCCTTCGTCACACCTCTACTGTAGTAGTAGGGACTGGCGGGCACGTGACGCTGGGAGAGTTGTTTGTAGACACTTTCTTGAAAAGATCCTAGAAATATTATAACATGATGTACAGCATAGCAAAAAACAAGTTTTAGGTTACAACCAGTTTATACAAAAAGCATGTAGCCCTACCTGTACCTACTTGCAGTTCACTTTAAACGTACTGATCTAATGCTTAGGGAAAGTTGATGGCGATAGTTTTCCTTCAGAACTGCTTAAGCTTTTCCTCTCCCACATTTCTAAGGCATATTGTTTGTCTACCCCATGTCCCTGATGAAACTTGGTAATATCCGTACTGCAAACTTGCAAGCGTGCATTTGAGGTTATATGGGCTTAACGACAACGCAGCGCTGATACTGACAATAGCGGAGAGATAAGGCTGAAAACAGCAACTCGTGTTTACATTGATTCAGCCAATAAGCTGTGCGCAGGCTCATTGCTTTACTCCGATATCAGTTAATGGCTCTGGAAATTATCATTTTGCTTCACTTGCTGTTGACAATGGCGATGGAGAATACAGTAATCAGTCTCTTCTCTTAGCTGTTAGCAAACTTTTAGAGTAACTCGTTCTTCACTGAGTGCAAATAGAATATACGTCTGAAGCAGTAGTACATTTTGTAAACGACTTTATTTTGTGACACTGGAGTTTATATTTTACGTAACTGTCACAAGCTAGTGGGACGTTTGACAAATTTTATTTATTTTGGTATCGAAATAAAGTTCTTCGTATTGTTTAAATTAGCAGCCATCCTTACTATTTCTTTTATGAATTTGCTAACTGCTATAATTTTTTTTTTTTTTTTATTGTTTTTTTTTTATTGTTCGTCTAAGCTTTTCGTCATTACTGACATCTTCAGGTCTTAAACAACGAAGACCTGAAGTTGTTTAAGACCTGAAGATGTCAGTAATGACGAAAAGCTTAGACGAACAATAAAAAAAATAAAATAAAAAAATAAAAAAATTATAGCAGTTAGCAAATTCATAAAAGAAATAATCGAAATAAAGTTGTTTACGTCACTTTAATGCATACATACGGATATCATAATTAAAAAAGTAATTATTCTAATAAGAAGTGTTAAAATTGTGATAGATCATATACGTTTCACTGGGAACTAATGAAATTTGAGTTTAAATTTAATAAAACTCTCTCTCTCTCTCTCTCTCTCTCTCTCTCTCTCTCTCTCTCTCTCTCTCTCTCTCTCTCTCTCTTGTTTCTTCTTTCGCGCCCGTGAGGTTTAGTATGATGTGTGTAATTATTATTACAGATACGAAAATTTCATAAGCAAATATAACAGTCGTTTTGTCTAACCACGTTTCACAGAACCAATTTATTACCTGAAGAATCGCGCGAGTGAAAACGTGAATAAACACCTGATTTCATGTTACAACAATCTTAGATAACTTTTTATTCTAAAACTTTCAAATTGCTAAGACCAAAATTGTTTACTAAATTGCCGTAAAAAAATAAATTCAAAATAGTAAAATAATTATTGGAAAGTGCATGAAACAGAGTTGCCTTTAGTGATGATGGAGAAAAATTATTGGCCAAGCAAAGATAACTATACCGATGTTATCCAAACAAGATAACAGTATACACCAATAACAATGTTTCCTTTTTTCTGCACGCTCCATAAAAAAGTAAAAATTTAATTCTGAATTACATTATATTTTTAAAATATTGTTGGTAAGGAGACTTTTTATATTATAGGTCTATTATATGCTTGTCTGTATTCCCTTTTTATCGACACATGCATGAGATACATCCATCAAACAGAGGCCTTAGAAGTGGCATTTTATTGTAATGTGTTTGTTATGATTTTTGTGTAATCTAATGTTATTAGCTTATATTTTGTATCGAAAATAGTGAAGGAAATTAAACTACTACTACTACTACTACTACTGTTACTGTTACTGTTACTAGCACTACTACTACTACTACTGTTATTATTATTATTATTGTTATTATTATTTATTTATTTATTCCGATGCAAGTTGGAGACAAAACCAGCGATGAAGTACCTCGGAGTGACGATCGACAAGATTAGATTTTTTGAGCAGTTAAGACGAATGCTGGACAAGGTGGCGAAGCAAGTGACGTCGCTTAGTCGCCGCATGGTCAACATCGGCGAAGACTTTTGATGACACCTGTCCAGTCGGTCCTACGGTATGGAGTGGAAGTGTGGCCAGACTCCCTGAATCGCAGGACATCAGGTCGAAACTAGCGCAGGTCCAAATACGAAGTGCTTTCGTCGAGTAGCATTGCGGTTTCCTTCGGTCATAATGGCCGAAAGTAAAATTCAATAAATTGAAAATCGATCCTTTCTCTGTAATAAACGGTAAAGTTAAGTTTTAAAAATATAATTTTTTAATAAAAACTTTTATTTCAGAATGACACATTTATTGGTTTATGTTATTTTAAAACAAGAATAAAGTGGAATATCTTCTGATTTTATTTTATACAAACATCGAATTCAGTTGTTTAAATAAAAACATTTGTTAGATAAATGAAAACGTACAAAATAAAAGTTCCACTTCATAAACAGACTGGTGATTTAATAGAGCGGTGCAAAACGTTAATCTCCGGTCTATTGTTGGAACAAAAACTAATTATACGAAGGGATAAAAAAATAATGTCGAGTTTCCAAACGTGTTTTAATCAACTGGTTTTTGGTTTGTTTATTCTGTAATTAGGATGTAAATCCCCTTCTACTGTAATATTGCACAATATTGAAATACTGCACGTAATCAATATTGTTCGAATTTCCATTATTTCACTTTAAACATCTGGAAAAGATGCTCCAAGTCTGCACTAAACTCTACTAATCTATGTAGCCTATAATAGTGTTAACATTTTATAAATTGCTTACAAAAATTATAAAATCATATTGCTTATAGACATTGCTTAAAGTGTCTATAAACTGCCGATAGAGCTTCATCATAATCACTTCACAACACGGCATAAGCAAGGTGCTGCCTGTTCCGCCTTCAAAAAGCCTCCAGCCATCTCTTCCTGGGTCTACCCACACACACCTGTAGATTTGTATTTCCAGACTTGTTTGGCCAGTCTAGAATCTGACATGCTTTCCAAGGGTTCCTTCCACCGTCATTTGTAATCTTTTATAAATTAAAAAACATAAGATAAAACTGGATACCCTGCACTGTAAATAATTTGCTTATTACTAGAGTTTCACCGAATGATGATACGCATTTTGTAATTTCGGTTAGGCCTATGAGAAACTTCAATTTCTCCGTCAGATCTTTGTAGGTCTTTGTATATGAGGAGCTCTGCTTTATCGCATTCGTTATTGTTTCCGCTAATGACGTCACAAGTTTTAGACACAGTTAAAATATCACTATATCATTAAGACACACTTTTTTCTTTTTACTCCTTTTAGCTAATGCGCATGTATGAAAGAAAATCGGCTTGAAGGTGAGGAACAATCTCTGCAAACCAATATATGGAGTATCGCATTGTAAGGGAGTGAATCTTGGACAATTGGCGCAAGATAAAAGAATCTTCTATCTTCGAGGCATCGTATTATAGAAGGATGCTTCGTATAAGTTGAGTGGAGAAGCTGACGAATGAATAGGTGTTTCTCTGAGATAGAGAAGTTTGAAGTTTTCCAAAACAATTGAAAAGAAAAACGCTCTATTTATTCGACATAGGCTACATTGAGGCACGACAGCCTAACCAAAGAGTCGTAGAAGAGAAGGTAGAGGGGGAAAAATTGGAAATGAAGACCACATTTGGAATTTGTGTCTCATGTTACGCAGGACATGAACTGTGATTCTTCTCTTTCTTCTTCTCTTCAAGGATTAGGTTACACAAACCTGTTCCGGCACCCATCTCATCCTCGGACGACCCACGCCTCTTCTACCACTGGCTTTATTGTTCAGTGCCCCTTTCGGCAATCGATCGTCTGTCGTCCGTTGCAGATGATCCCACGATTTTTTTCTGTAAATTGAAATAATTTTATTTATGTCCTTAACTTCGAATTCTGCTCTGATATCCTCATTTCTGGATATTTACATTGTTAGGCCATGGTTTTGGTCTTTCTTACTGAAATTTTCAGTGAGCACTCTCTTGTCACTTCTTGTAACTGAAACATACTGAACTGTGATTCATACCAGGAATTAAAAAGGAAGGCGAACAACAGGGAGGTGTGGAGAGATACTACCAACCAGCCTGCGCGCTGCTAACCAGAGGTTCTTAGCGCACCTGTATCTGAGATAACTCACATTCTAATTTTCATCACGTCACACGTTGCAAGTTCATATTTTCGAACCGAGTAAGAGATTTGAATAAAAAAAGGTAAATTTATTGTAGGTAACACCCCTTGACGAGTTTTAAACAGTTTTTCTGCAGTTTGTCATTCCTATCAAGTCTACTGAAACTGTCTATTTCACAGTAATTTTCACAATTAAGGAGTTGCGTGAAATAAAAAATTAACTGACAAAATTACATTTTGAGATAATGAGTTTTAAAGTGTTTAAAGTAATATAGAAATACTACAAAATGATGTACAGCATTGCACAAAACAAGTTTTAGGTTAAAAAACAGTTTGTACACAAAGATGTACCTTTTTTTCAGTTCACTTTAAACATCCGGCCAGAATATCTAGAATATAGAATATGAGAAACGGAAATGAGGTTCTTGAGGGCTGTAAAGGATTGTACCAGGTGAGATCTTATCAGAAATGATCATATTAGAATGGAGCTAGGCATAGGTGAAAGCTTAAAAGAGAAAATCTTCCGGTACAAAACGGAATGGCGGTTACACGTAGAGAGAATGGATCCAACTAGATTTGCAAGAAGAGCCCTTGAATATTATGCAAGGGGGAAGAGAAGTGTGGTAAGACCCCGTAAGTGATGGTTGGATGACTTCCATTGAGACCGGAATAGGCTATTAGCCTAAGCCGTAAAGGATGACGACTTCAAACATCTTCATTATCTTTACCGTATTCACTTCTCTCGTCATTTCTGATTAAACATTTTGTAACTGTTGAGCTTTTTGTAAGAACATGCTTGTACCAATTTTGAGAACACTTATTTAGGAAGCGAAACAAACTTCGAATATATTTTTCTTTTGCTGTTTTAATGCCATCAGGTTCACGTGGTAATATGATAATATATCAGGAAGGCATTGTTTTTGCATACGTATCGGAATGGACGATAAGGCAAGAACCCTGATCTGAAAGTTGTGTACATTAATCTGGGATGTGAAAATAAAGGATTATGTGTGACGTCTCAGCTTATAAAACTACACGAAGGCAAGCACGCTGTTGCCTGTCCTAAACTCTCCTGAAGGAATATTGACATCAAACTTCGTTGATATTGTAACTAAGAAACGGAGAATTGCCTAACCTCCCAGAGGCCTTAATTGCATGCAACTCTATAGTTTGCAGCATCAATTCAGTCTCCAACGTTTTAAGACAGGTCGTGGAGAACAGATGGAGATAAAATGTCTTCTTTAAACTTTAGCATCACAGAGGAGCTTTAAAGAATACTTTGCTATTTTAATAAGACTTACCTGTCTCAGAAATAGTAACCTCGAACTTTTTCTGTCATTATCTGAAGGACATGCCAGAGAAGTTACGTGAACCATTTTAGAACGCAATATCGGTAATCCTTTTGCTGCGTTTACCGTATAAAACGTGCGTTACAAAGAGTAGAGCATTTCTCTCCTTTCAGTTTATCTAGAATCACAATTTCACTGCACTGTCAAGGAGAACAGCTGCAGAGGAATTATTTAGCCTTGAAATATACTGTACTGTTTGGTAGTCTCCTTATCTTGATTTTAATAAATATTTGTTACTATCACTATTAAACAAATTAAATTAAAGTGTTACCTAATACCAGCAATTACATTAGTTGTAAGCACAAAGAATAAACGAAGCACAGTCATCTAGTGAAACATTAAAAACTCAATAGAATATGACTAAAAATATGCTTTTATTTAATTTTCCTAAAATATGCCCTGAACGTAAAAAAAAAAAGGTTAAAATATATATTTACATGTCTGTGACATCTGATATAAACCCGGGCTCAAGCGATCAACTCGGATCTTGAAAAGTTTCCTTTGTGTTTTACATTGTTTTGGAACGTGTATTTACGTACCTTGGGTAACTTTAGTTTCAAGCCAACTCTGCTGTAATTAGACCAACGTTAATATTGACACAAATGAAGATGTATATATATAGGTCTGACGTGTTTATTCACAAAGTGAAGAGCGGTTCTCCTTCGTTCTTACGGCAGCCTTGCGAACGTAGAAACGTCTGGCCACGTAGCCGCTTTGCACACAACCGTTGCACTAGTTAGTATGCCGATTATGACAAAAAAATTTGCAACTAAATATAACAGCGTAAGGTCCTATTAACATGTACCTAAAACTTAAGAATACCTAATCAAAAAATAATTTATAAATTTTTCGATAAGCAAACTTCTCACAGTTAATGCAGAAATTTAAAATATATAAGACTCTTCATTTGGGTTGGAGATATAATATATATTAGCTCAATGAATGTTAAACTCAAAACGTTTAGAATAAAATTATGGCAAAAAATATCAAATTACTCAATCATTAAAACCTTAAGAAAGAAAAAAAAGAAAAATCAAATGTATATAAAAAAAATATATAAAATGCGTTGAAGGAAGAAGTGGAACAAGACATTTTCAAGCATAATTGACTGAAGCATAAAAATTAAAGAAAAACAAGTTTAGCGTTTCAAGTTCCAAATCAAAATTTTAACTGAACTTATTATTTGCCGTGAGAGTTTTTTTTTTAAATTATAAACAGAAATGTTGTTAAAATTTTGGCTTGCCGGGCTTCAGCTTTTGTGTTCCTCAGTTTTTGTTGTTTGCTGTTGTCCAGTATTTCATCTCGCATAGATTTAGTGTGAAACCATCCCTTGTGTACTCGTCTCATATTTGCGTAGTACGCGTATATAACTCAGCTCCTCTTTATCTACTGCCAATTTACCTCATCATTTGCATGTTGAATGTATAAATGCGGTTGTTTCACTCGTCTTTCGTTTTCAAGTCTTTGAAATATGTTATAGGAGTTTTAATAAAATCATGATGGTGTAGAGCCTTAGAGGTGGCTTGTTAAATTCATTAATTTTTATGGAGGAAAGTAGTACACATTTATGGAAGAAAGTAGTACAAATTTATGGAAGAAAGTAGTACACATTTGTGGAGGAAAGTAGTACACATTTATGGAAGAAAGTAGTACACATTTATGTAAGAAATTAGTACACATTTATGGAATAAAGTAGTACAAATTCTTATGGAAGAAAGTAGTACACATTTATGGAAGAAAGTAGTACAAATTTGTCTAAAAATAAAGCGTACACGCCGATGTTATGATATGAAGTTTAACAATAAATATTGAAACGTCGATGCATAATAGAACTCGATTACAGCTAATGTTTGTTGCTGAAGTAATGTTAATGACTTGTCCTAATGAACGATGAGATAACAATCCAATGATAATGCTACACAATTAGACACACGTTTATATAACAAGTAGTCTGAAAGGAATCAAAGTTAACATTATTTTTCCATTGTTGTCTGGACGGCAACAATTAAAAGATGGAGCGACAATTAATTGTTCAGTTAGCGACTTTCCTTATAGCCATTAGTGCGTGCCGTATATTTTGTCCGACGTTTATCACGAGTATATTTGTTTATTACCCAAATAAATGGAAAAGGAAACTCAATATAACGTGTACACAAACTAGATATTTAATACTAAAGCTACATGTGTACAGATATTTTATTAGATTCTATCTTGCAAAAGAAAAGTGAATTTTTTATAAATTCTCTGTTCACACCGTTTTGTTACGCCAGTATCTTAGTAGTATCTTGCGCCAGTTTTATTAGTAGGACATTTGAAGGCTCGGATGCATCACTTTTCCCGATAAAGCATAAATAATCTGGAATTTTTTTTAATTATACGAAGGCCTCAGTTTTTGTTTTACAATCTCTGGAACGACCTTGGACGGTCATGACATGGTTGTCCTATACGAGATTTGATCAAGAAGTTCATGTGTACTTTCAAATTATGCCTTCATTCATCGACACTTATACTGCCTCCTTCAAAGTAGTCTCAGTCAAATGTAACACGATTCAGCCAGCCGCTTTCACTCTTCAAACTATTTCAAGCATGCGCTTTCTGGTATAGCCTTTACCTCGTTTAGCAATTTTCGTTTTAAGTTTTTAACGGCCGCGAAACGTTATTCTTTCGTAGAAATTATCACTATTGGGAGTTGCTGTGTCATTATTATGACGTTTTCTTTTGCACAGCCTGGCAAAATTCTTAACAAGCTATGACGTGCGCCCAGGCGCATTATCGGGTTGCAATTTTCATAAATTATTCTTCCGTAAATCTGGCCGTTTTCTACAAATCTGGCTCCATACAAATGGGGTAAAATGTCAGAATAGTACTCTTTATTTACCACTGTGCCTAGCAATGAAATTTCGTGGAACACAAAAACATAATCTTTATTTGACAACGACGATCTTCAACACAATTACGGCAGTTTTTAAAGCTTGTAAAACGTTTGTTCACGCACAGTAGTTTCACCAGGAGACTTCTAAACACGTTTAACAGGACAGAGCAGTTTATCTGACATTTTTTGCAAAATTTAATCCATTTTCTTCAAAATTGCATTGTAGAGTGACAAAAAATTGCCTAAGGGCGACTTACTCAACTAGCTGTTAAATACAAACTATGCATCAAATAGGGTAAAATTTTAGACGACTGTCACTAACGTGAGTACCAACGTCACATCGTATCGGACACTTGTTGCGGTGGAAATTGGAAAATTCCACGGACTGTTTCGATCAAACCTCGTACTCTACATCTTCACCGTCTGCTGTAATGTTTATATATATGTATATGTGGGGTTCTTTTTGATTTACAGTGGACTGTATATTGTCAAACTAAATGGTTAAAAGGCTTTATTCCCATGTAATCAACAATTCATAAAAATTAAGCGTTTACTGACCTTGTCCTTGTGCGTTGTAAATGTCCTGTTGTAAGCAACACTTTGGTGATTTTCTAGGCAGTCCTAAACTTAACAATAATATCCCAACAAACGTTAAACACATAAATAAACACATGAAAAAAAGCACAAAGTAAAATAACAATAGCGTTGAATAGTCTTTCTATTCTTGCGGTATGCGTGTATAAACGAAAAACAACTGAACTGCACGATATACCGTACACTACAGGAAAGAAAAACGCTCTAATTGTGACTGCTGATCACAATGTGAATTGAACTTTGAAACAGGTAATGGGAGTGCACTCAATTAGAGATAATGAAGTAGAGATAGGGTGAGTTTAACTATTGTTATGAAAACAAAATATCTGACATACCGGCCCCTTTGAACCAACTGGTTCAACAAGAAACATTAAAAGAACATAAGAACAATTTTGATCCTTTGGAAGAGTATAATAAAACTAAATTATAAGGGGCAGTAGCCAATTGACTGGTCGAGGATTTTAGTAAATGGGAGACGGGATACCTTAACAGAAGGACGGGTCAAGGTTCCACCGGCAGTCTTCATGTTGACGACACGTACCACTCCATCATTCCCTGGAGATACGGAGATGACTCTCCCGAGCTTCCACTTGAGGGGTGGCAGGTTCGCTTCATGAATAACGACTAAATCTCCTATTTTGAGATTTTCTTGAGGTCTGATCCATTTGGACCGTTCTTGAAGTGTGTGGAGGTACTCCATTTGCCATCGTTTCCAGAGATGTTGTGTGAAGGCTTGAACCAATTTCCAGCGTTTTATGTGATTAAGTGGTGCATTGGTTAGTTGAGGTTCGATCAGGGCATTAAGAGGTCCTCCAGTTAGAAAATGTCCTGGTGTAAGAGGTTGAAGATCTGATGGGTCATTCGAGAGAGGAGCTATCGGCCTCGAATTAAGGATAGCTTCAACACGCACAACTAAGGTGGTAAATTCTTCGTACGTTAAAATGTGTTCACCTATGACTCTGGTGAGATGATATTTTGCACCTTTAATGGCACGTTCCCAAAGTCCACCTTGGTGAGGTGCACGCGGAGGAATGAAATGGAATGTGATACTGTTGTTCGTAGCAAAATCTTGCATCTCTGGTTGCGTCATGAGATCTTGAAAACATCTTTTGAGCGAAGAAGCAGCTCCTATGAAATTAGTCCCACAATCAGAGTACAGGTCTGATATAAGACCTCTCCTTGAGATGAATCTCGTAAGGGCTGCAATGAAGGCGTCTGTAGTTAAATCAGTAACCACTTCCAAGTGTACAGCTTTTGTTGCAAAACAGATGAACAGGCAGAGGTACACCTTTATAGGCTGTATCCTGCGAAGTGTAAAAAACTTGACCGTGTAAGGGCCAGCATAATCAACTCCAGAAGCGTTGAAACAACGAGTAGGGGTAACACGACCGGCTGGTAGATCACCCATGAGCGGAGACGTGTTTGTTGATTTTGTTCGAAAACATCGTACGCATTTAAATATTCTTGAGCGTATAACACTGCGGGCGGAGAGGATCCAAAAGCGTTGAGATAGTGTTGCTTGGAGGAACTGGGGACCAGCGGCAGGTACATGCCATGATAGTAATCAATGAGTAAATGAATAGCGACATGATTTTTTGGCAGAAGAATAGGATGTTTGGCATTGTAAGTAAGCGCAGAGTTTTTCAGTCGACCTCCGACACGGACTATTCCTGCATCATCAATAAAGGGTGCTAGACGTTGGATGCGGTTTGAGCATGTCCTTTTCTTGGAGAGTAGATCTATGTCTTCTGCAAAGTGAAGTCTCTGAATGAGCCAGCAAATGCGGTTACAGGCGTTATTTAATTCAGTTACTGTAAATGATCCACTTATGGTGGTTTTAAATTTCAAACGGGTTATAAAGCGAAGGACATAAGCCATTACATGAAGAAGAGTCTTCCAAGAAGAAAACTTTGTAAGAAATCCAAATGTTGGGACTTCTTTTGTGGTCATCATAAGATTAAGCACATTTGGTTTCATTTCGGGAATAGACTCCTCCGAAATTGGATGAAGGATAGATTGTGGCCAGGTCTGCGTTGATTTAGCGAGCCATGGTGGTCCTAGCCACCACTGACTATGTTTCATCAGAACCGTGGGTGTCAAGCCTCGAGAAGCACAATCAGCAGGATTGTCAACAGTTGAAACATATTTCCAGACGTGCGGTGAAACTAAGTCTTGTATTTGTGCCACACGATTAGCAACATACACCTTGAGACGAAAAGATAGAGTGCGTATCCAAGATAGAACTACTGTAGAGTCGCACCATGCTGAAATGTTGTCGATCTTGTGATGTTGTGAGAGCAGTTCTGTACAGTAATGTAGCAATTTGGCTAACATGTGCGCACCACAAAGTTCCAAGCGGGGAATAGTCACACCCTTCAGTGGAGCTACTCTTGATTTTGCGATCAGCAGTCGTATGTTGACATCTCCTTCTGTGTCTTCTGTGCGCAGGAAGACACAAGCTGCATATCCGGATTCACTTCCATCTGAAAATTCATGAAGCTGGATATTGACTTCAGTTGCTAAGGATATGAAACGTGGTATCCTTAGCTTTTCTATTTCTGGAAGTTCTTTCACGAATCGTGACCACTTCTCGGAAATATGATCAGGTAATGGAGAATCCCAATCTAAGCCTAAGGTCCATACATGCTGCATTAAGACTTTAGACCAAAAAACTATTGGGGATATCAAACCACAAGGGTCATAAATCTGAGCAATTGATGAAAGTAAAGTTCTTTTTGTGTAATTACTTGAAGGTGTGTGCATCACATATGAAAAGACATCAATATCTGGGATCCATTTTAGCCCTAATACACTTGAAAATGGCTGTTCCGACGTACGTAACATGAGGGGTATCTCATGATTATCTTGCATGACATTTTCTAAGAATTTAGGATGATTTGAAGACCACTTGCTCAGTTCGAATCCACCCTTTTTCAAAAGTAAAACAACATCCTCTTGAAGGTGGAGAGCTTCTTCCAGAGAATTGCTCCCTAATAGAGCATCATCAACATATATTTGCTGTTGGAGTGCTTCAGCAGCAAGTGGATGATTTTTTCCTTCGTCCATAATGAGCTGTTGTACTACTCTATTAGCAAGGTAAGGCGAGGACGTCATACCATAAGTGACAGTAGTCAATTGGTAGACCTTTGGCGGGACTGAAGTGTCTTCTCTCCAGTATATTAACTGAAAGATCTGATCATCTTCATGGATGGATATCTGCCTAAACATTTGTTTGATATCACAAGAGAAAACAAATTTATGTTGACGAAAGCGAAGAATTATATCAGTAATGTCATTGTGCAACTTTGGACCCTGATGTAGAATGTGGTTCAGTGAGACACCTGAAGAAGATGGTGCTGATGCATTGAAAACAACACGGATTTTCCTATCTTTAAAAACGCCATGATGTGGCAAAAAGTAATGCGGCTTGTTCAGAGACGGCACAGATGTGCACAGTTTCATGTGCCCACATGCTAAGTAGTCAATTCATAAAATTGACATACTTCTGTTTAAACTCAGGTTGAGATTCAAATTTGCATTAAAGTGTATTAAACAGGCGTTTTGCCAAAGTTGTAGAGTCACCTAGTTGAGCAGGGTTTCCGCTGAAAGGCAAGTGACAAACATATCTGCCGGAGGCATCTCTCTTATGAGTAGAGACGAAGTGAGCTTCACATTTTTCATCTTGTGGAGCGAGTTTTGTAGTGTGAGGTGGTTCCTCTATGGACCAAAAACGTTGCAATGTTGCGTGCAGATCACGATCATTCGTCGATAAAAGAGTCACTAAGCCTGAGTAAGGCTTAGACTTAAGTGAAACAGGTGTCGGACCAAGCACAACATAGCCAAAGATTGTATTGACAGCGTATGGCATATTCTTGCCGAGATTGATAAAGGTACCATTAAGAGTCAATGCAAATAAATCTGCTCCAATCAGAAGGTCAACTGGACCCGGAACATCAAAAGTTGCATCCGCCAGCATATAACCTTTGAGTCGCTCTTTAATTTCTGGTGGGAGCGGAACACGAGGCAGATTGCATGATATTTTATTAAGAATCATGACTGGGTGAGATTTTGCTAAAATATTCCCACTGAGTGAAGACAATGTCACAAAGGTAAGTCCCTTCGTTTTCACTGGGGCTGTAGAGATGCCACTAAGTTCTGGAACATCTGTTTGAGAGCGGTACAAACACAACGTCTTGGCACAACTTTCTGAAATAATTGTTGTTTGGGATGCACTATCAAGCACAGCTCGTACAACTGCTGCATTTCCATTGGCAGATGTGATATGCACCAAAGCGGTTGCGAGTAACACAGTGTTATTCTGGTTGCAAGAAACACCTATCAAGGTAGTATCCTGGTGACACTCTGCAGAGTGGTTTTGCTTATTCATCGTCGTTTCAACAGAAGGGCACAAGGTAGGTCTATTTGACTGCGTCAATTTTTGTTGCGGTTGTGCGGAGCGGTTCTCAACAAAAAAATGTAGTAGGCTATGGTGACGCCTATGACATACATTGCATGTGTGGACGGACTTACAGGTGACTAACTTATGTGTTCCAAAACAATTTTGACAAAAGTTCTTATTTTTAACAAAAGCTTGTCTGTCTTGTACAGTAAGTGCGGAAAAATCTGCACAGCTATATATGTTGTGTGAATTTGATGAACAGAAGATACAATGCTGAGTGTGAGTAGTGACCATCGCTATTTTGTGCGTTTTCAACTGGTTTTTATTCATTTTAAAGCCACTGATTTTTTGAGAGGTTTGAAGAGAAGTTTCATTTTTTGAGATGATATTAGTTAAACCCGCTGCCTCTTTGCAAGAACACTCATTTTCTAAGAATGTAATTACTTCTGTAATGGTAGGAACATTTTGTAAATTATCTCGAGAACGTTCAAGTTTGGTCCTGAATTCCGTGTCAAATCTACGCAAAATATATGAGGTCAACAACAAACTTTCACTAGCAATATCATGTCCTAGTGCTTTGAGCGCTTGATAATTTTCATTGTAGGTCGACAGAAAATTCCTCATTTGTTTAACTGAAGGATTGTGCAATTGTGGTAACTCAAATATATTGTTTACGTGAAGTGTTATCAACAATCTAGAATTTTGATATCTTTTTAGCAAAGTTTGCCAGGCTATGGCATAGTTTGTATTAGTGACAGGCAACGATTTAATTAAATTTAGCGGCTCATCAGTCAAACAAGAAAGCAAGTATGTAAATTTCTCCACATTAGAAATGGTTTCATTTTTGTGCACTGCATTTTCAAACAGACTGTGAAAGGCTACCCATTTCTCAGGTTGTCCAGAAAATGTTCCCAAGTTTAAGCGAGGTAAATTTACGGAGGGAGTAGGCGCAACTAGTTGTGATGCACCAGTGTGAGACTGATCCAAGGTTTCCTGCGGTAGCGATGGTAGAAAAGGAGCACATGAATTTTGTATAGCTATATTTAAGTCTGATATAGAATCTTGTAATCTTGAAATCTGTTCATTATCCAGATCTTCTGGTAAAGGTGTTGTACTAAATAGTTTATTTATAAGCCTTTCAAATTGAGCATATTTATTTTATGCGGTGGAACTAAGCAAACCAACTTTTCGTGTTTGCTGTTCAGTTAAATTACCTATACCAATAACCTCAAGAGCAACAATTTGCTTGTTAATATTATGAAGCCTACTCTCAATCAGTTCACTTTGCTTCACAAAAGAAGAAAATCTCATTTTGGTAATTTATTAATACACTCGGTTTAAAAAACAGATTCAGATGTAAATAACAAAAGAGTTCTAAGTAAAAGTTGTAATTCACAATGTTCTTCCAGTATTCAGTAATTTCCAGTCCAAATAATTTTAAAATTTATTTTTTTTTATCACTCTAAAATACCAATAGCGTAGATGACAGTAATAATGGTAATATGGTAATAAAGGAATATGGTTACTGTATTTTAGAAACTAATACTGAGGTCGGTTTTGAAGAAACACACTACACTTCAGAACTATGCTTGCTAGATAAAACATGAAATAACACACGCTGCACAATGAATCAATAAAACTATGCTTGCATGAAAAAACAAGAGAAAATCATAACAAAATGAAAGAGCACTGAGTATTGGCAATACTTGCCAGTAGTAAATAATTGTTTTTTTTTTTATTTAAGCGTTACAATAATTCAATAAACATAATAATAAAGAGCGTAATAATTAATAAAAATCTTGCTTTCCAACGTGCTGAATTCTGAATGAAAGATGCTATCCGGGCTGGACGGACCAAAAATGTGGGGTTCTTTTTGATTTGCAGTGGACTGTATATTGTCAAACTAAATGGTTAAAAGGCTTTCTTCCCATGTAATCAACAATGCATAAAAATTAAGCGTTTACTGACCTTGTCCTTGTGCGTTGTAAATGTCCTGTTGTAAGCAACACTTTGGTGATTTTCTAGGCAGTCCTAAACTTAACAATAATATCCCAACAAACGTTAAACACATAAATAAACACATGAAAAAAAGCACAAAGTAAAATAACAATAGCGTTGAATAGTCTTTATATTCTTGCGGTATGCGTGTATAAACGAAAAACAACTGAACTGCACGATATACCGTACACTACAGGAAAGAAAAACGCTCTAATTGTGACTGCTGATCACAATGTGAATTGAACTTTGAAACAGGTAATGGGAGTGCACTCAATTAAAGATAATGAAGTAGAGATAGGGTGAGTTTAACTATTGTTATGAAAACAAAATATCTGACAGTATATATTTATATAAATATATATTTATACATATATATATATATATATATATATATATATATATATATATATATTTATAACACTTCAGCCACTACGTCCTGTTATTTAATTCAAGTTCAACTTGAGCGAAGAAATATACTTTTTGTACCATTTTACTAAAACAACTTCATGTTATTATTTTAACGGAACTAGAAGACAAATAGAAAACTTAAATAGTCACCTAAATAGTATACACCAAAAAATTAAATTCACGTCTGAGATAGAGGCAGAAAATCAGTTGAATTTTTTAGATTTAACTGTTACAAAAAACGCAGGACAACTTCAGTTTAAAATCTTTAGAAAAGCCACAACAACGGATATTACAATACATGCTGATTCGTATCATCCCGTTTCGCAAAAGATGGCAGCGTATAATAGTTTTGTGCACAGGTTGTTGACAATACCGCTAACTAAAAACGACTACAATGATGAGGTTGACACCATCAAGTACATAGCAGCGGCAAACGGTTATAAAAGCTCTTTAATAGATAAATTAATTAACAAACACAGAAAGAAGAAGGTTAAAAAGTTGGCCAGTGATGACTTATTACCGGCTAAGAAATATATATCTGCTGACTATACAAATATTTTACCAAATATTATAATGAATGAGTTTAAAAAACACCAGGTACATGTAACGTTACGCACAAAAAACAGCATTCAGAAGTTCCTCAGCCAGAAGAGCACCGTACCAAATAAAGAAAGAACCGGCGTATATAAGATGACTTGCAGCTCATGCGATATGTTCTACCTGGGCCAGACGGGTAGACCGTTCGAAGAACGTTATAAAGAACATCTCCCTAGGAGGGATCTACAGAAAACAACATCAAATTTTGCCCGACACCTGATGATGAGTAATCATATATATGTCGATTTCGAAACAAATTTTGTGCCTATGCATTACTGCAAGAAGGGTAAATACATGGACGCACTCGAGGAGTATGAAATATATAAAGCAGCTCAAATTAACAGTGGTTGTGTTTTGAACGATAAGCTTGCGTTTTCGTCTAATGTATTGTATGATACGGCTATACGTGTGCGCGGACAACAATAAATAGATACGTACAGAGTTTGGTAAACAAACAGTTTTATCAGCGTACATTCGTACATAAACACTAAGTCTAGTCGACCGATAATACCCGCGTGTATAGCACTGGCCTACTCATGTTCGCGTGTGTGCTCACATATGTTGAAAGTGCACTTTTAACTTTAAGTTTTAGTATTTTAATAAATCATTTTACTTTTTAACGACCTCCTTTTGAGTGAATGTTTCACCTGAGGATGGCAACTTGTTGCCGAAACGCGTAGTGCTTAAAATAAAAATAAAAATATACGAAGTCGCACGACGGAAAATAAAAATAGGTAAGTTTGTACCTTTGTATTAGAGCGCGACTTGGAGACAAAACAATAAAATGTATTATATTGGAGCCCGTCAGGCAAGTGTTGTCTATAAATTAAAAATACTAGAATAAAAATGATTAAGGTTGCACTTAACATCAAATTTAACAAAATGTGCAAAAAACTGAACATCATACCGAAATACGCACGCGTAAATATCGTGTCACGAACACCGGCTGCACTCAAGACAAAGCAAATAGCGGAAAAAACATGGTTAACACAAGAAATTAGACAGCTGTATGCAAAGAAAAACAGGTTAAATACAGATCTTTTTAAAGCGCATTTAGAAATACTAAACGAAATTCACCCGCCAGTTATAGATACTATCATGAATAAAGTTAATGCCTCGATCTCCAAATTTGTCCATTCTAAATTATTAACACACAAAAAGAAAATTGAAAACTTAATCCGTAGTCAGTGCGAGAATGAAAATATACTGAGAGAATGTAAAAATGTATTTTATGAACGTGTGGTAAATACAACCAACATAGATTTCACTACTCAAGAATTACACACGCTAAGTAAAGGTTCGAAGTATAATATACCAGCATTTAATAAGACAAATAATGAAATCGTCCATGAGGTTGTTAACGCTGAAGCTGCAATTAAAAAATTAAACGGTGTCCAAGCACAGAACGAATCTAGGATTTTTATCAACAACAAACTCATTCGCGTAATTAATAATAATAGCAAAATTCCAAAATATTTTTAAAACATAAATATAAGCAAGATGTCTTAAACCTTAGAACCATAAAAAATAAACTAGAAGATAATGATGCAATTATAAGTAAGGCAGACAAAGGTAATACTTTAGTGGTCATACAGAAAAAAGAATATACACAAAAGGTCCTTGACTTCATACGTAATAATAATCTTAAGAAATTAGACCGGGATCCCACAAAGGCCTATGTAAAAGAGTTGAATAATGCCATTAATCAATGTAGGGTACTCTTGGATGAAAAAACACGCAGATACCTAAAACCTATTAACGCTAAGGCGCCAAAATTCACAGGATTACCCAAAGAAAATACTCCAATCAGGCCAGTAATAAATTATACCACAGCCCCCGGTTACAAAGCTGCTAAATTTTTAGAAACCATAATTAAAAATAATATTAGGATAAAAAATAATTATAGTATCAAGAGCAGTTACGAGTTCGTTGAAAAACTTAAAAAAATGAAAATGATCCCGCAGTATAAGTTTGTTTCTTTTGACATAACCAATTTATATACTAATGTTCCAGTGAAAGAAACTATTGAAATCTTAACCAACAATCTAAATGAGGTAGCACAGCTTGGCACACAAGAAATTAATGAACTTGTAAAACTCCTTACGGTGGTCCTTGAACAGAACTATTTCACATTTGATAACGATTTTTTATACAAAATGACGGTTTAGCTATGGGTTCGCCATTGTCGGGGCTTTTAGCTGATATTTACCTAAACTATTTCGAGAATGCAAACATAATAGATAATAGATTATACAAAGATAAGATTATTTTTTACTGTAGATACGTTGATGATACATTTATGGTGTTTCACGGAACTATAAGACAAATAGAAAATTTAAATAGTCACCTAAATAGTATACACCAAAAAATTAAATTCACGTCTGAGATAGAGGCAGAAAATCAGTTGAATTTTTTAGATTTAACTGTTACAAAAAACGCAGGACAACTTCAGTTTAAAATCTTTAGAAAAGCCACAACAACGGATATTACAATACATGCTGATTCGTATCATCCCGTTTCGCAAAAGATGGCAGCGTATAATAGTTTTGTGCACAGGTTGTTGACAATACCGCTAACTAAAAACGACTACAATGATGAGGTTGACACCATCAAGTACATAGCAGCGGCAAACGGTTATAAAAGCTCTTTAATAGATAAATTAATTAACAAACACAGAAAGAAGAAGGTTAAAAAGTTGGCCAGTGATGACTTATTACCGGCTAAGAAATATATATCTGCTGACTATACAAATATTTTACCAAATATTATAATGAATGAGTTTAAAAAACACCAGGTACATGTAACGTTACGCACAAAAAACAGCATTCAGAAGTTCCTCAGCCAGAAGAGCACCGTACCAAATAAAGAAAGAACCGGCGTATATAAGATGACTTGCAGCTCATGCGATATGTTCTACCTGGGCCAGACGGGTAGACCGTTCGAAGAACGTTATAAAGAACATCTCCCTAGGAGGGATCTACAGAAAACAACATCAAATTTTGCCCGACACCTGATGATGAGTAATCATATATATGTCGATTTCGAAACAAATTTTGTGCCTATGCATTACTGCAAGAAGGGTAAATACATGGACGCACTCGAGGAGTATGAAATATATAAAGCAGCTCAAATTAACAGTGGTTGTGTTTTGAACGATAAGCTTGCGTTTTCGTCTAATGTATTGTATGATACGGTTATACGTGTGCGCGGACAACAATAAATAGATACGTACAGAGTTTGGTAAACAAACAGTTTTATCAGCGTACATTCGTACATAAACACTAAGTCTAGTCGACCGATAATACCCGCGTGTATAGCACTGGCCTACTCATGTTCGCGTGTGTGCTCACATATGTTAAAAGTGCACTTTTAACTTTAAGTTTTAGTATTTTAATAAATCATTTTACTTTTTAACGACCTCCTTTTGAGTGAATGTTTCACCTGAGGATGGCAACTTGTTGCCGAAACGCGTAGTGCTTAAAATAAAAATAAAAATATACGAAGTCGCACGACGGAAAATAAAAATAGGTAAGTTTGTACCTTTGTATTAGAGCGCGACTTGGAGACAAAACAATAAAATGTATTATATTGGAGCCCGTCAGGCAAGTGTTGTCTATAAATTAAAAATACTAGAATAAAAATGATTAAGGTTGCACTTAACATCAAATTTAACAAAATGTGCAAAAAACTGAACATCATACCGAAATACGCACGCGTAAATATCGTGTCACGAACACCGGCTGCACTCAAGACAAAGCAAATAGCGGAAAAAACATGGTTAACACAAGAAATTAGACAGCTGTATGCAAAGAAAAACAGGTTAAATACAGATCTTTTTAAAGCGCATTTAGAAATACTAAACGAAATTCACCCGCCAGTTATAGATACTATCATGAATAAAGTTAATGCCTCGATCTCCAAATTTGTCCATTCTAAATTATTAACACACAAAAAGAAAATTGAAAACTTAATCCGTAGTCAGTGCGAGAATGAAAATATACTGAGAGAATGTAAAAATGTATTTTATGAACGTGTGGTAAATACAACCAACATAGATTTCACTACTCAAGAATTACACACGCTAAGTAAAGGTTCGAAGTATAATATACCAGCATTTAATAAGACAAATAATGAAATCGTCCATGAGGTTGTTAACGCTGAAGCTGCAATTAAAAAATTAAACGGTGTCCAAGCACAGAACGAATCTAGGATTTTTATCAACAACAAACTCATTCGCGTAATTAATAATAATAGCAAAATTCCAAAATATTTTTAAAACATAAATATAAGCAAGATGTCTTAAACCTTAGAACCATAAAAAATAAACTAGAAGATAATGATGCAATTATAAGTAAGGCAGACAAAGGTAATACTTTAGTGGTCATACAGAAAAAAGAATATACACAAAAGGTCCTTGACTTCATACGTAATAATAATCTTAAGAAATTAGACCGGGATCCCACAAAGGCCTATGTAAAAGAGTTGAATAATGCCATTAATCAATGTAGGGTACTCTTGGATGAAAAAACACGCAGATACCTAAAACCTATTAACGCTAAGGCGCCAAAATTCACAGGATTACCCAAAGAAAATACTCCAATCAGGCCAGTAATAAATTATACCACAGCCCCCGGTTACAAAGCTGCTAAATTTTTAGAAACCATAATTAAAAATAATATTAGGATAAAAAATAATTATAGTATCAAGAGCAGTTACGAGTTCGTTGAAAAACTTAAAAAAATGAAAATGATCCCGCAGTATAAGTTTGTTTCTTTTGACATAACCAATTTATATACTAATGTTCCAGTGAAAGAAACTATTGAAATCTTAACCAACAATCTAAATGAGGTAGCACAGCTTGGCACACAAGAAATTAATGAACTTGTAAAACTCCTTACGGTGGTCCTTGAACAGAACTATTTCACATTTGATAACGATTTTTTATACAAAATGACGGTTTAGCTATGGGTTCGCCATTGTCGGGGCTTTTAGCTGATATTTACCTAAACTATTTCGAGAATGCAAACATAATAGATAATAGATTATACAAAGATAAGATTATTTTTTACTGTAGATACGTTGATGATACATTTATGGTGTTTCACGGAACTATAAGACAAATAGAAAATTTAAATAGTCACCTAAATAGTATACACCAAAAAATTAAATTCACGTCTGAGATAGAGGCAGAAAATCAGTTGAATTTTTTAGATTTAACTGTTACAAAAAACGCAGGACAACTTCAGTTTAAAATCTTTAGAAAAGCCACAACAACGGATATTACAATACATGCTGATTCGTATCATCCCGTTTCGCAAAAGATGGCAGCGTATAATAGTTTTGTGCACAGGTTGTTGACAATACCGCTAACTAAAAACGACTACAATGATGAGGTTGACACCATCAAGTACATAGCAGCGGCAAACGGTTATAAAAGCTCTTTAATAGATAAATTAATTAACAAACACAGAAAGAAGAAGGTTAAAAAGTTGGCCAGTGATGACTTATTACCGGCTAAGAAATATATATCTGCTGACTATACAAATATTTTACCAAATATTATAATGAATGAGTTTAAAAAACACCAGGTACATGTAACGTTACGCACAAAAAACAGCATTCAGAAGTTCCTCAGCCAGAAGAGCACCGTACCAAATAAAGAAAGAACCGGCGTATATAAGATGACTTGCAGCTCATGCGATATGTTCTACCTGGGCCAGACGGGTAGACCGTTCGAAGAACGTTATAAAGAACATCTCCCTAGGAGGGATCTACAGAAAACAACATCAAATTTTGCCCGACACCTGATGATGAGTAATCATATATATGTCGATTTCGAAACAAATTTTGTGCCTATGCATTACTGCAAGAAGGGTAAATACATGGACGCACTCGAGGAGTATGAAATATATAAAGCAGCTCAAATTAACAGTGGTTGTGTTTTGAACGATAAGCTTGCGTTTTCGTCTAATGTATTGTATGATACGGTTATACGTGTGCGCGGACAACAATAAATAGATACGTACAGAGTTTGGTAAACAAACAGTTTTATCAGCGTACATTCGTACATAAACACTAAGTCTAGTCGACCGATAATACCCGCGTGTATAGCACTGGCCTACTCATGTTCGCGTGTGTGCTCACATATGTTAAAAGTGCACTTTTAACTTTAAGTTTTAGTATTTTAATAAATCATTTTACTTTTTAACGACCTCCTTTTGAGTGAATGTTTCACCTGAGGATGGCAACTTGTTGCCGAAACGCGTAGTGCTTAAAATAAAAATAAAAATATACGAAGTCGCACGACGGAAAATAAAAATAGGTAAGTTTGTACCTTTGTATTAGAGCGCGACTTGGAGACAAAACAATAAAATGTATTATATTGGAGCCCGTCAGGCAAGTGTTGTCTATAAATTAAAAATACTAGAATAAAAATGATTAAGGTTGCACTTAACATCAAATTTAACAAAATGTGCAAAAAACTGAACATCATACCGAAATACGCACGCGTAAATATCGTGTCACGAACACCGGCTGCACTCAAGACAAAGCAAATAGCGGAAAAAACATGGTTAACACAAGAAATTAGACAGCTGTATGCAAAGAAAAACAGGTTAAATACAGATCTTTTTAAAGCGCATTTAGAAATACTAAACGAAATTCACCCGCCAGTTATAGATACTATCATGAATAAAGTTAATGCCTCGATCTCCAAATTTGTCCATTCTAAATTATTAACACACAAAAAGAAAATTGAAAACTTAATCCGTAGTCAGTGCGAGAATGAAAATATACTGAGAGAATGTAAAAATGTATTTTATGAACGTGTGGTAAATACAACCAACATAGATTTCACTACTCAAGAATTACACACGCTTAGTAAAGGTTCGAAGTATAATATACCAGCATTTAATAAGACAAATAATGAAATCGTCCATGAGGTTGTTAACGCTGAAGCTGCAATTAAAAAATTAAACGGTGTCCAAGCACAGAACGAATCTAGGATTTTTATCAACAACAAACTCATTCGCGTAATTAATAATAATAGCAAAATTCCAAAATATTTTTAAAACATAAATATAAGCAAGATGTCTTAAACCTTAGAACCATAAAAAATAAACTAGAAGATAATGATGCAATTATAAGTAAGGCAGACAAAGGTAATACTTTAGTGGTCATACAGAAAAAAGAATATACACAAAAGGTCCTTGACTTCATACGTAATAATAATCTTAAGAAATTAGACCGGGATCCCACAAAGGCCTATGTAAAAGAGTTGAATAATGCCATTAATCAATGTAGGGTACTCTTGGATGAAAAAACACGCAGATACCTAAAACCTATTAACGCTAAGGCGCCAAAATTCACAGGATTACCCAAAGAAAATACTCCAATCAGGCCAGTAATAAATTATACCACAGCCCCCGGTTACAAAGCTGCTAAATTTTTAGAAACCATAATTAAAAATAATATTAGGATAAAAAATAATTATAGTATCAAGAGCAGTTACGAGTTCGTTGAAAAACTTAAAAAAATGAAAATGATCCCGCAGTATAAGTTTGTTTCTTTTGACATAACCAATTTATATACTAATGTTCCAGTGAAAGAAACTATTGAAATCTTAACCAACAATCTAAATGAGGTAGCACAGCTTGGCACACAAGAAATTAATGAACTTGTAAAACTCCTTACGGTGGTCCTTGAACAGAACTATTTCACATTTGATAACGATTTTTTATACAAAATGACGGTTTAGCTATGGGTTCGCCATTGTCGGGGCTTTTAGCTGATATTTACCTAAACTATTTCGAGAATGCAAACATAATAGATAATAGATTATACAAAGATAAGATTATTTTTTACTGTAGATACGTTGATGATACATTTATGGTGTTTCACGGAACTATAAGACAAATAGAAAATTTAAATAGTCACCTAAATAGTATACACCAAAAAATTAAATTCACGTCTGAGATAGAGGCAGAAAATCAGTTGAATTTTTTAGATTTAACTGTTACAAAAAACGCAGGACAACTTCAGTTTAAAATCTTTAGAAAAGCCACAACAACGGATATTACAATACATGCTGATTCGTATCATCCCGTTTCGTAAAAGATGGCAGCGTATAATAGTTTTATGCACAGGTTGTTGACAATACCGCTAACTAAAAACGACTACAATGAAGAGGTTGACACCATCAAGTACATAGCAGCGGCAAACGGTTATAAAAGCTCTTTAATAGATAAATTAATTAACAAACACAGAAAGAAGAAGGTTAAAAAGTTGGCCAGTGATGACTTATTACCGGCTAAGAAATATATATCTGCTGACTATACAAATATTTTACCAAATATTATAATGAATGAGTTTAAAAAACACCAGGTACATGTAACGTTCCGCACAAAAAACAGCATTCAGAAGTTCCTCAGCCAGAAGAGCACCGTACCAAATAAAGAAAGAACCGGCGTATATAAGATGACTTGCAGCTCATGCGATATGTTCTACCTGGGCCAGACGGGCAGACCGTTCGAAGAACGTTATAAAGAACATCTCCCTAGGAGGGATCTATAGAAAACAACATCAAATTTTGCCCGACACCTGATGATGAGTAATCATATATATGTCGATTTCGAAACAAATTTTGTGCCTATGCATTACTTCAAGAAGGGTAAATACATGGACGCACTCGAGGAGTATGAAATATATAAAGCAGCTCAAATTAACAGTGGTTGTGTTCTGAACGATAAGCTTGCGTTTTCATCTAATGTATTGTATGATACGGCTATACGTGTGCGCGGACAACAATAAATAGATACGTACAGAGTTTGGTAAACAAACAGTTTTATCAGCGTACATTCGTACATAAACACTAAGTCTAGTCGACCGATAATACCCGCGTGTTTAGCACTGGCCTACTCATCTTCGCGTGTGTGCTCATATATGTTGAAAGTGCACTTTTAACTTTAAGTTTTAGTATTTAATAAATCATTTTACTTTTTAACGACCTCCTTTTGAGTGAATGTTTCACCTGAGGATGGAAACTTGTTGGCAAAACGCGTAGTGCTATAAATAAAAAAAAAAAAATACGAAGTCGCACGACGGAAAATAAAAATAGGTAAGTTTGTAGTTTGTATGTTATTATTTCAGTTATCATCGTCATAGAAATTATCATTTATTCTAAAAGTGCACGTACAACCGATGTGTGGATACAATAACAACATAAGTTAAATGCATAATTCAAATATCAAAATATAAAAAATTAATAATACAAAGTACGTTATACAATGAACAATACATCTTACAAACAGTTTCAATAAACAACCTATCTACTTTCGATCCTTTCTTTCCACTAAGCTTCTCTACCCCCTACGATCTCTTGCCATTCTTGTAGCTCTTCTCCAGTATGACTCCTTTCCCTCTTTGAAGAAGCATCCACTAAACTATGTACTTCACTTGAGTCTCCACTTGAGCCTTTCTCTTCTATTCTTTCTCATCTGTCCGTCTTACTCTATTTTCCTGATCTGTCCGGCCCACTTTTCCTTTTGTAACGAGACCACATTAATTTTTTCTTGGCTTCTACAGCTTTTTTCATCGTGTTTACTCGTAACTCCCGCCTTAAATCTTAATTTTCTTCTGCTTTTCACCCATCTGACCCCGACCACTCTTCTGGGGGTTTCGCATTTCTGCTGCTTGCAATCCCTCTCCTGCTGCCTTCCCGTCAATATTCAGCCTCCCGCTCCGTACAGTAGCATTGGTAAATATATTGTTATTTATACTCTCACTGATCGTCGTATGGTACAGTGGAAAGAAAAACAAAATACAGACACCAATGAAATTACTGATTGCCAACTTTAGTCTACCACAATTAATCATTTGTAATCAACTCGTACAATAATTCTAGTTAAATCTGTTCACATGCGATAATAATGTCAAGTAATAGAGTCTCACACTAATTCATCATTAACTTCTTCAAGGTTTGTTTCGGTCTAAAACAGTCAAATAGTCTAGATCTGGTCACTCCAGATCTTCCTCGGATGTCCCACACCTCTCCGTCCCCTCGGCTTATAGTTCCATAGTTGTTTGGGGATGCGGCAGTCATCCATTCGGCAAGGACGTTCCCACCAATTCAGCTGATACTGGGCAATCCTAGTGTTAATTATAACACAGTAAACATTAACCACTAATCCTCAACAATAACTCGATCCGCACTAAGGAAATCGCTCACCAAAACTGACTGACAAACCAGACACTCTTGCTTTTATAGGTCGCGCAGGGTTCCAGAAAAACTTCCCATCCTTACTACGACGTGCCAGCTTAATGCGTATGTCAAGTGGTCTTGAACAATCTGGAAGGTACTTGAGTGTTACCTTTTGAAACGCTACACCTGCTCGGCTAGTATAGAAGCGGATGGAAAGACGCTCTCGAGTTTTCGAGAGGGTTCCCTCTTTACAGTATGCATTTATAGACAGACAGTTTTTTTTTTTTGTTATTTCCTTCTAGTCCTGGAATTGTCTTTGTTATGCACAGAATAATCTATTAGTTATCTGTATTCTGTTGATCAATTCGTCATCTAAATCACCCCTGCAGTTAAGTGATCGCCAAGATATGTATATGACTTTACTTATTCAATATTTAGTTGTAATGAAAATATAGGTATCCTTACAATGTACTAAAATTATTTCAGTAGGTTACTGAGCATATTATATTACAATAAACAAACTCATTTCTTCCGAAAAGTGAGCAAATATTTCTAGAAAAAGTATCCAGCCGTTTGAGTTAAACGGTATTTCGGTAATCCGGTTTCTGTTCATGGAGGTTTTCTGTAGCGAGTAATGGATTTTTGTGTTTTCGTGAAACGGTATTATTGCACTACGATTTTGATTTGTGTTGTAGTGTTAAAGAAACCTACTATAAATTACACGTCGATTTCTGTAGTGGCCATAATTCCACGCATTAGAGATCGTTTCGCACATACCAATACGTTAAATTATTTGACGTTAATGCACATATATGCGTATTGTGTATTAATAATAAGTCTGTATACACAAATTAGAGAAATGTGTATCTATCTGGGCGAGGTGGAGACGGTTTGTCCGTCAGTGAGACAGCGTCCCTTCTACAGACACGCATTAGTTGATTAAACTTGCGGTCTGTTACTATCCTCTCCATTATTCAGAGTTACCTCGTATCTCTTATCTTGTATCGCCTTAGCAAACATGCACGTTACACCTGTCTCTTATCTGCTACAGACGAATCGTGCTGCATGACACTTTTTCCAGATCGTAAGTAAATTTTTCCTTTATTTTAAGTAAACGCCATTAAGTACGAAATTTAAGATGCAGAATTGTACAATTAAATTATCAAGTAATGGCTTTCATACAATATCTAAGTACAATAAATACAATATTAGAAGTAAAATTACAACAGTTGACAAAATTTACTGAATAAGTTAAAAAGCTTGAATATTTATGATAAAATGAAAAACTTAGCGACTCGGTTTCATAAATGGTTGCGTAAGAAAATCTCTACAAATTATTGGAAGGAAAAGGAAAGTTTTTAATGCAATATGTGGTCTCCAGTGGGAGTAAATCAAGGACACTGAATAAAAGTGACAAAGATAAATTGAAAGAGAATGGCATGAAATTTGTATGTCTGATAACAGGATAACATGACGCTTTTTACGAGATTTTAAGTAAATGTTTCTTTTAATTTAACTAAATGACAAATCTGTGAAATTTAACAATAAGATTTATATCAGCAAATAGTAAAATAATGTAACTTTATGTTAAATACAAAATGAGATCCAAAATGAAAAATTGATCATGTTGGTAAATTTAAATATAGTAATAATGGCTTCTTTTATGCCGCCTCAGCATTCTAGTAGTTAGCAAGTGTAGAGCCTATCTGATGTAAGCCTTTGGGTATAGGCTACAGGGAAAGCAATGTGGCCAGCACTACCGCATGCGCCCATTATCACCTCAGGTTGTTATCCTACATCTTGATTCTCACAGGCTGTTTACCTGGGGGCCGAATAACGGACTCTGATTTTATCGTTCGCCCGGGAATCGAATTCGAACCCTTCAGATCGGAAAGGACCACAAACACTGGTAAATTATCATCATCATCCGCAAGGATTAAACCAAGGATGGTTTGTTCCGGTCTCAAACAGGCAAAGTCTAGAGTTGGTCACTCCAGGGCTTCCTCGGACGTCCCACACCTCTCCATCCCTACGGCTTATAGTTCCACAGTTGTTTTGGGGATGCGGCAGTCATCCATTCGGCAAAGATGTTCCTACCAATTCAGCCGATACTGGGCAATCCTGTCGAATATACTCATAATATTCCGTTCCTGCCGTAGACTGGTAAATTATGCTCCAATAATTTAAATTTAAATACTTCAAACCCCAACAATTTGGGTAAATTAGACTCATTATACAGATTCAGTTACGTAAATAGAACCATTTTAAGAAGTTACACCATGTTCTCTAGTCTCTTTTTTTGCCACCTGTCTTTCAAATCTTTCACGTTAATTTATGATCAGTTAAGGTAGCCGTCCTTAACGTTTTGTATAAGCTAACAATCCATGAGGCTCATCACACTGTACCCTTCTATATTACTAGTTTGTACTAGATTCGGCTCGATCATAAAGCTATTCCCAACCGTAGACGCTTGTTTCTTCCTTGTTTTCTAATCTGGGTTTCCCACATCTGAAGGCAACATTTATGAGTTAACTCAGTTAAGTAATTTCTTTGATTACTTTTGTTATTTGAATTAAATTTTGCTGTAAACTTAAAATTTTTACTATTCTTTAATATGAACTTTAATATTTTACAATTACAATTACATTTTTCTAATCTCAACTGTCTTTAAAAAATTCTCTTGTTCATGTAAAAGAAATTATATGTGCTAGAAATGACTTAGCCCCACTAAGCCCTATATATCATGAATTTTAACTACAAATTTTTGTCCAAAAGCTGGACTCACCACAGACTTCTTTAACAGACTTTCTTGATTTTCAGAAAATTGAAGCTTATTTGGTAATGCCAAAAGAAATAAGGAGAACAGATGAAACTTATTAGTGAAGAGTGCCAATTGACTGCAGGTTAAAATTATAAAATAAAATGTTCTTTAAATATAGGGGTAATTATCGGTCTTCTTAGGTTTCTATTTGTGTGTGTGTGTGTGTGTGTGTGTGTGTGTGTGTGTGTGTGTGTGTGTGTGTGTGTGTGTGTGTGTGTGTGTGTGTGTGTGTGTGTGTGTGTGTGTGTGTGTGTGTGTGTGTGTGTGTGTGTGTGTGTGTGTGTGTGTGTGTGTGTGTGTGTGTGTGTGTGTGTGTGTGTGTGTGTGTGTGTGTGTGTGTGTGTGAGTATTGTCAACGTTTAAAAGAAAGTAATGAAATACACACTGCCGACGAGCTAAGTGTTAGTTGTAAATTAAACATAGGTTATGACTTTTGTTTTGTAGGAGTGTATTGACTTTTTCGGGAAGCACTAATACTTTAAAAGCACTATCTTAGAAAGTACTTTCAATGATGACGTTGTAATGATAGGTGATTTTAGTATTAATATAATAAATGAAGAACATAATACAAATGAATATAAACAACTGCTAGCATCTCATGTTTTTTGATGTTCTGAATGTGCCAGCACGCATAACCATAAGTAGTGCTACTTGTATGTGTGTGTGGGGGGGCGCGCGTGCGTGCATACATGTAAAATCATTAGTTATTCAAGGAATTAACTAAACCCAGTCAGAAAAGTACTATACTTGCATATTGCTTTCATATAAACATAGGCTATGTACGAAAAGAGAAATAATAATACTAAGCTACAAATATATACAAGAAATCAAAACCTGCAGTGTTACTGACAGAAACATAAAGGGAATACGAATGATACAGTTACATATATCACTGTATCATATGACAAGATCACAATCGATAGTATGCTCATTACAGAATGTATTTATATTTCAACCGACTGGCGCGCATAAAATCATTAGTAATTCAAGGAATTAACTAAACCCAGTGAGAAAAATAATATACTAGCATTTCGCTTTCATATAAACGTATATACGGAAAGACAAATAATACTACTAAGCTTCAAATATACGATAAAAAACCTGTTTAAATAAATAAACACTTGGTATAATTCTACAGGTAATTTTTATTTTCCTGACAATTGTTTTACCAGTTACGGAAATTAACAAAATATAAGTATAAACTACCGACTCGGAACACAAAGTTTATCATCCGTAAAAACGTAAAATTTTTATAATACATTTTAGGTTAGTTGTCTCCAAGTCGCTTATATTAATATAATAGATATTTACCATAAATCCGTTGTGCGACTTCGTTTTTCTCGTCTTATTTTGACGCGTTTCGGCAACGAATTGCCATCTTCAGAAATCTTAATCACTCATAGGAGATCGTTAAAAAATTAAAAACACTAAAATCATTACGGTAAAAGTGCACTTTTACGACATTGGAAACTCACAGACGCGAACATGAAAGTTTATGTTTCTCGCGTGGACAATATCGATCAACTGATTCACTGTTTATATAGCCACTGATAAACCTGTTTTGCTTATTATAGCCCGTATGTACTGTGACATTTCATTTACCGGCGCCCGTGTGCAAGTATTGCCGTGTCGTACAATATGTTATGTGAAAATGTAAGTTTATCATTCAAGACATAATCACTGTTGATTTTGACGGCTTTATATATTTCGTATTCCTCAAGCGCGTCCATGTATTTTCCTTTCCTGCAGCAATGCAAAGGCTGGAAATTTGTCTCAGAATCACTGTAGTTATGATTACATAGTATCAGGTGCCTGGCAAAATTAGATGTTGTTTTATGTAATTCCCTTCTGGGAAGATGTTCGTTATATCTTTTTTCAAACGGTCTGCCTGTTTGGCCTATGTAGAACATGTCGCATGAGCTGCAATTCATCTTGTATACGCCGGTTCTTTTTCTTTCTGGTATACTGTTTTTCCGGCTAAGAAGTCTCTGAATGTTGTTATTTGTACGGAAAGTTACCAATGTTGTTAGGTCTGTAAGTTTCCAATGTCGTAAAAGTGCACTTTTACCGTAATGATTTTAGTGTTTTTAATTTTTTAACGATCTCCTATGAGTGATTAAGATTTCTGAAGATGGCAATTCGTTGCCGAAACGCGTCAAAATAAGACGAGAAAAACGAAGTCGCACGACGGATTTATGGTAAATATCTATTATAGTAAAATTTTTACCTTATAGCCTAAACCAGTTTTCACTCTGAGGCCTTTGACGAAGCTTATAATAAGCGAAAACTGGTTATATTATACATATTTTTTTATATAGTTTACATTATACTGGGAACTTCATATTTGCTTTTTTTACGTCAATCAGACACTAAAGCTTATTGTATGGTAGGCCTGTTTATAATCACCTTTGTCCTACACGTATTTCATATATATATATATATATATATATATATATATATATATGAATATATTGCAACGTTACAACAATGATACAAATATATTATCTTATTCTCAAGGCAACTATAATATGTACTACACCGGCCAGGTCGCAGGATTTTGTTTCTCGTTGCGTCAAGTATAAGTGGTTGCACAATAATTAAATAATTTTTAAAGAGGAGTGAGATGTTGTTGACATGAAATAATCATTTAAAACCTTTTCAAAATAACCATTCTAAGATTTATTACTTGATAGAAAAATATTTAACTATTAAAATTTCAAACATTTTACAAATAAATATTCACCATTATAAGCTTCACAAATCTGTAACCTGCTATGCTATTCATAACATACAACAAAAATATTAACCCATATAATCTTATTAAGTAAACAAACATGTTAAACAAGTTATTTAAATTCTTTTTATTTGTGTCTCTGAAATTAACTCAAATTTTAATTAATTATAGCAACTCATTACCAACAAAATAATATTAAGATTCAAGAATGAATTTATTGTTGCTCTAAACAAATGAAAATGATATTACATTTACTTCCAATCTATTATTGATTTATCTTGACACACCCAAAAAATACAACAAAAATTTGTATTTCTTTTCTACAAGTTGCTGTTAAATTACACTCTGTTATCTAACTACTATTTTACTTTATAACTCTAATTATTATCTGTTCATATTTAAGTTCTTTTCAAGAGCTCTCTTCACAATAAAAAATATAATTGTTTTTGTATCACCTGCGTATTATCTGCCGTTACCGTTGCGTGTGTGTCTGTGTGTCCAGAATCCTGAGAGTATGCTTATGATGATGATGATGATGATGATGATGATGATGATGACTATGCTGATGCGGTGTTTGTTGTCTCTATGGGTTGTTGCTGTTGGTGATGCTCCATCGTTCCTCCTTACGTCTTGGTGTGAATGTGGTACACTGTGTGTGTCCTGGCGATCTGCAATAGGGCAGCGTGACATCGCGTGTAGATTTCTTGAGTCTGAGTGTGTGATCGCCCAAAATTGCCAGTGGTATTTATACTGGTGGCGATTTGACAGGTACAGGCCTGCTTTCGACAAGCTGGAGATTGTCAGTTCGCGCCAAGGTGTCCTTTTTATTACACTCACTTTTTAGTTAATTATCGCAAACTCATGACCATCCTTGTCACATGAGCGATATCATTGTTTGCGTAATTTTTTTCTAGTCACTCACATATACCACACATATTAATTGCTCTTCACTTACAGTAGTAATTAATATTAATTTAATGGCGCCTTTAATATTGCACCTTTGGCAACAAATTTTATATCACATATTCGTTAAAAATCCCTTTACGTAATGGTGTCTTTATAATTGGCGTAAGTCTTTACTTGCAGGTTTAACACAAGTAATTAGTTTATTATAATCCTGTTAAAACCTGATTAATTGGAACAAACAATTCGTACACTCACCCCATATTCTTGTCGCAGCTGGCTTCACGCACACAAACACACGCACGCCGTATTTTTAACTATCGAAGCAAGTGCACTCTCGACATGCTCCAGCCTGCATTTTCCTGCACCAAATTGTATAAAACTGTTCTATTTACGCTAATTACAATATAAAACATACCACCCTTGGCAAATATGCACATATATATATATATATATATTACTATAATACTTATAACTAATTTACCTCAAGATATATTTTTTCCTTTAGGAACATGTTTCGGGAGATCCTGTTCTCCCATCTTCAGCCTTCGCCATCTTGCTTCTGGTGCAGTATTTGTGTGTTGGCTTCTGGATGTTATTAAGCTGGTTTGTTGGTCTTTGGTCCTTCAATGTTGCATTATTGTGTGTGGTTGTGGTATCTGTTTTTGTATTTTGTGTATTTTCGATGTTGAGTGCTTTGAATATTGTGTCATGTTTTGTATTGATTTTTATTTGTTCTGGTATTAATTTGTTTTGTGTTTTATGTTTGTAAATCTGTAAATTTTCCCAAATGTTCATTATGGTGCCTTTGTGTGGTATATGTTTTATTAGTGTTACATTGGTTATGTCTGGGAATTCATGTCCTGTGTTTATTGCATGTGTGGCTAAATTGGATTTATATATATTTGGTTTTTTGTATGCATTTAGGTGTTCAAAATAACGTTTTTTCAGCTGTTTTTTTGTTTGTCCTATATAACATTTATTGCAATCTTGGCAATCAATTTTGTATATACCGTTGGTTGTTGTATTATCTTTGTTGTGTGAGCTATTTAGATTTTGTAATTTATTTTTATTAGTTTTATATGCTATATAGGACAAACAAAAAACAGCTGAAAAAACGTTATTTTGAACACCTAAATGCATACAAAAAACCAAATATATATAAATCCAATTTAGCCACACATGCAATAAACACAGGACATGAATTCCCAGACATAACCAATGTAACACTAATAAAACATATACCACACAAAGGCACCATAATGAACATTTGGGAAAATTTACAGATTTACAAACATAAAACACAAAACAAATTAATATCAGAACAAATACAAATCAATACAAAACATGACACAATATTCAAAGCACTCAATATCGAAAATACACAAAATACAAAAACAGATACCACAACCACACACAATAATGCAACATTGAAGGACCAAAGACCAACAAACCACCTTAATAACATCCAGAAGCCAACACACAAATACTGCACCAGAAGCAAGATGGCGAAGGCTGAAGATGGGAGAACAGGATCTCCCGAAACATGTTCCTAAAGGAAAAAATATATCTTGAGGTAAATTAGTTATAAGTATTATAGTATTATATACATCAAGAAACGGACTGTAGCAGAAAGTGATTGAAATATATATATATATATATATATATATTGTAAAGAATCTAATATGTGCCGGTACTAGCGAAAATGTCCGTCTTATTCAAACCCCACTGTTGTAATCAATTTTGTAGAGAACTACTTGTTAATTATGTGAGGACGTATGTTATATTGTATGATACCAGCTGGAGACGTCAAATTGTAAAGAAATCTTTTCTATGGGTGTAATTAGTTATAAGAGACTCCTGTGTAACAAATGCCAAGTAATACGTCGTAGGTGGCGATCCGTAACTATTAAACTGCTGTTACTTGGTTTAATTAATATGTTATTAACTAATATACCTTTCGGTTGTGACCGGTGAAACCCTCAGAACATAGATTATTAAGTCAACAAAATTAGAATTATGTTCCTGAATTTATAATGGTATTATTCTATAGACTTAATTTAGTTCTCAGTGGTTGTTTACTATGAGCAATATATATGGAGTATTTACTGAATGTAAGTGGTATTTGTTTCAACCCTAGTCCCTCAACGATAAAAATTTTGTTCAAATTTAGTATTAAAAAACCAGTTAGTTCAGCAATCTCCCGTCCCACCAGCTGCAAACTTGGAGCGCTATTACTAGAAATAAGTGCACTTATAGGTTAGTTATTCGGAGTGTTTGTCTCAATCTGTTAATAAATTATTACACCAACTACATATAGTATTTTCTCTGCAATGACTAAAACGTTATCTCATACAACAAATGTACTTTATTTATTTTTCTCTGATATTTAACAAGTCACGTTGTCTCAGACAAACAATAAGACGATCCAATCGATTATCCCAACATATTTCGATTCTTAATTATTCAAACTCTAAAAAAACATATATACTTGAAAATAATGACAATTAATTCTTATACCAGGGTTCGTGTAGTTCTTTGAACCATTAGTAAGGCCAGGTAAAATGCATAATTAAGGTTGTTCAATTTACAAAAAGAATAAAATTATTTACTTAAAATACAATGATATGAAAATAATTTGTTTTTTACCCAAACGACGAAAGCTTCATTAGGCGGTGAATGTTTGTCAACAACGGTCAAAATCCAGTTTATATCGTCTTCACCCAGTAAAACTGCTCTGGTTTTCAATGAATTGATGATGGTAATCCCACAGGAACTCTTGTGCTTCGATTCTTCTTTTGCGACTTCACAATTCTTGGTCCCAATGAACTGGAATTAGGATCTCAGCTTACGCTGTCAATGAAGGTTATTTCGTCAACCGAGTCTTCTGTATTTCCAAATATTTCCGTTAATTCAGGTTTTAACTCTTTACTGGTCTTCAATTTATAGCATGAATTGGTTTGATACCAAATTCAGCGGAATTATTTAGTGACTGAGGTGAGAAGCTTTCAATTCTTTTTTATTGTACTCATTGATAATTTAGAGTGTTATTTAATTTGTACGATTCATTAGCGTTCAAATATATTTGTTTTACAAAAAGGCTTTATCAGTTTGGATATATCTTTCCTTTATATTTATTCATATATTTAAATATATCGGTTCATTTCAATCTAATAGCTTGTAACAATCAGTACCATCTATTCAAAAATCAACAACTTATTATATATCAGTTGCCTTAACAACCACGTTCTCTATATATCCTTGAGCCGGCATTATAGAATATTACTACTTCTTTCCAATAAAATACTCCATGCTTGGATTAATCTTGAATCACATAAAACTTTCCCCTAACCTTCCTTACTAAACAGTAAATGTTTTACTAAAGTTTCGTTGGACTGGGTTTACTAAAAGGGTATTAATTTCCTTTCACTAATATGGAATTTAGGCCTATAGATTCATTTACAACCATTATAACATTATTTGGTTTTTAACTTAATTTTCTTTTTACCTGACCTACTGTACAATTAATTATTGATTACATAGTTAATTACATGAATTTTAATTTACTGGTGGTTAGTTGTTTTTATATTAATTAACTGGTTCTGGAACCCTTTATTAATTTATGACATAATTGTTAGAACTACTTGTTAGACTTGAAACACTGGTCACACTCCTGATCCAGTTTATAAACATTAATTAGAATAACAGTATCTTTCAATTTTATACAATGCTGATAACTTAGTATAGTGCCTAACATTGGTAACTATACTGGGTTACATAAATACAAATCTAATATAAACATAAACATACTTATTAGTGAAGTATTATTATCAAATAACATTATTTCATTTTTAGTATATTCAACATACAATATAAAATACTCTGTGACCTGAATATGCCACAGTACAAAACAAACAATTCATAACATTCAATCATTCCTTAGTCTGGCTTTTATACATTTAATACTAGTCATTGCCTCCTTCTGGTTTGAGTTACTTCTCGAGTACATGACCTATTGAACAACCTTAAGTCAGGGTATGGTCCTTGACCATATTTCATTCAATCTTTTATGTAACGTTGGGGAACCTCAACTATGTTGCGTTACATAACACCCCCCCTTCGAAATAAGTTTATTTTGGTATAAACAAAGTTTAGCAAGAAATAAACTTCTAATTTGTATCTGGCCAATTGGTTTCCTATTTATAGTACTTTTATATTTCATAATTATCCGTTATATTATTATCATTTCTTCGTTCCTTCTTAAAATCAATTATTTCCCAAGTTTAAATCTTATCTCTATAATCATTCTTGTGACATTCTTTATTAATTATACATTCTGGATCTGGTTTTATTTAATTCTCTATATTTATTTGTGAGTTTTCCCTCTAATATTTAATTTTCCTAAACCTCCCTAACATTATAACTGGAATCGAATCGGTGGTGCTCTATCGGCTAACCAATTACCGTCGTCCGTTACATACTTTCTGGGATCAGAGGAACATCATCTCTGCCCAGTTAAATGATTGCTGGAATATTCTACAGTCAATCTTCATTAATAAACCTCGTAAGGTAGTCATCATGTGACCTTCAATAAAATAATAAATAATAATCATATTCTAGGGATTATTCACTGTACTTTAACTCAGATCATATTATTTCTTCATATTAATTCTTCCTTCTATTATACACTTTTTCTCTCCAATACTTGGCTATTTTATTGACATTTATTAATTGGGTTTTGTCTTCGGATAATTCTTAACCATTTGTTTTTTTCTTTTCTTGTGATCCTTTTGAGGGTTCCATTTTGGCTTCTTCATTCTCTTATCTTCATTGGCTCATATTCTTTTGTGATCAATACACCTGGTTATGAGATTTTGGTCAGTACTATACATTACATTATGTAGTTATATTCTTCTGGCACAATCATTATTATTTCTTTTACATTCTAAATTATATTTCTCGCTATTATATTATATCAGATAAACTCATCTTGTTTTTTGGTTTTGATGATTTTTATTAGGTTGAATCAGTGTTATTTTGTTTTCATATTAGTTTAAAGTAATTTCTTCAGAATTACAGTAAGCTGTTCTCACTTAATTTTCGACTTTGGTTGTTTTTTTTTTTTTTTCAAAGTTCTCTTTCTTGTATACCTCATAAATTGTTTTCTTAGATACTTGTTTGTAAGTTGAGCTTACTTCATTCCTTTGGAATTTTGGGTTATTTATCCTCTTTATTTTAAATCATACTGTTTCTGAATAATTATTGAGTAAGTTGTTCTTACATCCTTTGGAATTTTGGGTTATTTATCCTCTTATTTTAAATCATACTGTTTCTGAATAATTATTGAGTAAGTTGTTCTTACAGTTTCTTTTAGAATTTTGTGGTTTTTCATTTACAATGGGTTGCTTGGTCCTGTATCCATAAAATCCGTCCCCTTTCTTTTATATTCTGTTTAGAATCTGTTTTTAACCGTGGTCCATTATTTCCTCTGTACTGATTGTCCGGATTCCTCTAGTGTATAGAATTATTTCTGTCCTTGTGACATATCTCATTATTGTACAGTTCTTGCCTCTTGTCACTATAAAATTGTCATTTATAGTCAAGCTCATCATTGTCCTTTGAACTGATTCTTCTGTACTGTCTCTTAATTGTTCTGATGGTTCATACATAAATTCCATAAGTCCTCCATGCTCCTTAGTTAGTTTTGGCCTTTTTGGTCCTTCTAGTCCATCTGGGAATTCAAGTGTGGTTCGTTTAAAGTTTCTCACTTGCCTTACTTCTCTGTTTTCCGTAATTGGTCTATTATGCAGTTTAACTAATCCCCCTTTAATCATTTCCAATTCTTCCCGTGTATCTATTAATTTACTTTTACACATTTGTCTTATTCTCACTATCTTCATTTCATCATGAACCCGTTCTATACTTCCGGTTCTATCAATTGGTATCTTGTCAAATTTTTCTTGGGTCTTCGCTTGTATGTTTCCTATTTGAGTAATTTTGGTCTCTACTTCTACTCTGAGTTGCATGATGGGTTCATCTGTCTTTTCCAGATCCACCTTAATTTCATTTATTTGCTGTCTTACCTCCACTTCATAGCTATCAACTCCTTTGCTCCGTGTTTCATTGACAATTATAATACTTCCATTGATGACTTCCCTCAATGCTAGGCCTTGTTCATTGATGATTTGCCGCAACTCCTTATTATGGTTTTCAATTTTCTCATCCATTCGTTTGGTATTCTCCAGAATCTGCCTCAAACTCTCATCATTCCTGTCAAACCTTTTATTCATTTGCTTGATTAAATTTTCGCTCAAAATTTCGTTTTGTTTTCTTGACTGTCTATTTTATTTTCCAGCTTTTCTGAATTTTCATTTATACTGTCTATCTTTTCATTGATTTGTCTAAAATCGGCCTTCAATCGTTCATTATTTTCATTTATGGTTTGCCTTAAAAGTTCACTAGTACTTTCCTAAATACTGTCTATTTTTTCATTAGTTTGTCTATTATCTTCTTTGATACTGTCTATTTTTTCATTAGTTTGTCTATTATCTTCTTTGATACTGTCTATTTTATTTTCTAGCTTTTCTGAGTTTTCTTCAAATTTTTTATTTAATTCTTCCTTCTGTTTCCTGGAATCTTCTTTGATTTGTCTAAAGTTCTCCTTATTTTCCTCATTTACTTGTTTATTGCTTTCCATTATAATCCTCAACATCTCCTGCATACTCATGTCTTCCTTTCGGGCAGATTTATTTGGTTGATCCCCTTGGGCATCTTCTTCCACTATTTCCGTTTCCGTATCTATAACTATTTCGGTTTCTTCCGTATCACCTGTCTGTTGATCCATTTCAGTATCTGTACCTACCTCTGTTTCTTTTTCCCTCCTATCTTCTGTTTCTTGTTCCTTCTCCATTCTTTTCGTAACAGCTCTCGTATGCATTCCTGTGCCTCTAATGGTTGCCTGCTCAAGTTAAGTAACAAATAATATGATTTTTTACTTAACTAAAGCCCACTCGTTGAGCGCCAATTTGTAATAAAACTGATATCTAAGGTGTTAAGATGCGACGATGATGCCTCACGTTGCGAGCGTCAATTTGTAATAATATAAAATAGAATGTGTTGAGTACGTGTTTAAATAAGCTCCACGTTGTTATGCGCCAATTTGTAATAAAACCAATATGTGCCGGTACTAGCGAAAATGTCCGTCTTATTCAAACCCCACTGTTGTAATCAATTTTGTAGAGAACTACTTGTTAATTATGTGAGGACGTATGTTATATTGTATGATACCAGCTGGAGACGTCAAATTGTAAAGAAATCTTTTCTATGGGTGTAATTAGTTATAAGAGACTCCTGTGTAACAAATGCCAAGTAATACGTCGTAGGTGGCGATCCGTAACTATTAAACTGCTGTTACTTGGTTTAATTAATATGTTATTAACTAATATACCTTTCGGTTGTGACCGGTGAAACCCTCAGAACATAGATTATTAAGTCAACAAAATTAGAATTATGTTCCTGAATTTATAATGGTATTATTCTATAGACTTAATTTAGTTCTCAGTGGTTGTTTACTATGAGCAATATATATGGAGTATTTACTGAATGTAAGTGGTATTTGTTTCAACCCTAGTCCCTCAACGATAAAAATTTTGTTCAAATTTAGTATTAAAAAACCAGTTAGTTCAGCAATCTCCCGTCCCACCAGCTGCAAACTTGGAGCGCTATTACTAGAAATAAGTGCACTTATAGGTTAGTTATTCGGAGTGTTTGTCTCAATCTGTTAATAAATTATTACACCAACTACATATAGTATTTTCTCTGCAATGACTAAAACGTTATCTCATACAACAAATGTACTTTATTTATTTTTCTCTGATATTTAACAAGTCACGTTGTCTCAGACAAACAATAAGACGATCCAATCGATTATCCCAACATATTTCGATTCTTAATTATTCAAACTCTAAAAAAACATATATACTTGAAAATAATGACAATTAATTCTTATACCAGGGTTCGTGTAGTTCTTTGAACCATTAGTAAGGCCAGGTAAAATGCATAATTAAGGTTGTTCAATTTACAAAAAGAATAAAATTATTTACTTAAAATACAATGATATGAAAATAATTTGTTTTTTACCCAAACGACGAAAGCTTCATTAGGCGGTGAATGTTTGTCAACAACGGTCAAAATCCAGTTTATATCGTCTTCACCCAGTAAAACTGCTCTGGTTTTCAATGAATTGATGATGGTAATCCCACAGGAACTCTTGTGCTTCGATTCTTCTTTTGCGACTTCACAATTCTTGGTCCCAATGAACTGGAATTAGGATCTCAGCTTACGCTGTCAATGAAGGTTATTTCGTCAACCGAGTCTTCTGTATTTCCAAATATTTCCGTTAATTCAGGTTTTAACTCTTTACTGGTCTTCAATTTATAGCATGAATTGGTTTGATACCAAATTCAGCGGAATTATTTAGTGACTGAGGTGAGAAGCTTTCAATTCTTTTTTATTGTACTCATTGATAATTTAGAGTGTTATTTAATTTGTACGATTCATTAGCGTTCAAATATAATTGTTTTACAAAAAGGCTTTATCAGTTTGGATATATCTTTCCTTTATATTTATTCATATATTTAAATATATCGGTTCATTTCAATCTAATAGCTTGTAACAATCAGTACCATCTATTCAAAAATCAACAACTTATTATATATCAGTTGCCTTAACAACCACGTTCTCTATATATCCTTGAGCCGGCATTATAGAATATTACTACTTCTTTCCAATAAAATACTCCATGCTTGGATTAATCTTGAATCACATAAAACTTTCCCCTAACCTTCCTTACTAAACAGTAAATGTTTTACTAAAGTTTCGTTGGACTGGGTTTACTAAAAGGGTATTAATTTCCTTTCACTAATATGGAATTTAGGCCTATAGATTCATTTACAACCATTATAACATTATTTGGTTTTTAACTTAATTTTCTTTTTACCTGACCTACTGTACAATTAATTATTGATTACATAGTTAATTACATGAATTTTAATTTACTGGTGGTTAGTTGTTTTTATATTAATTAACTGGTTCTGGAACCCTTTATTAATTTATGACATAATTGTCAGAACTACTTGTTAGACTTGAAACACTGGTCACACTCCTCATCCAGTTTATAAACATTAATTAGAATAACAGTATCTTTCAATTTTATACAATGCTGATAACTTAGTATAGTGCCTAACATTGGTAACTATACTGGGTTATATAAATACAAATCTAATATAAACATAAACATAATTATTGGTGAAGTATTATTATCAAATAACATTATTTCATTTTTAGTATATTCAACATACAATATAAAATACTCTGTGACCTGAATATGCCACAGTACAAAACAAACAATTCATAACATTCAATCATTCCTTAGTCTGGCTTTTATACATTTAATACTAGTCATTGCCTCCTTCTGGTTTGAGTTACTTCTCGAGTACATGACCTATTGAACAACCTTAAGTCAGGGTATGGTCCTTGACCATATTTCATTCAATCTTTTATGTAACGTTGGGGAACCTCAACTATGTTGCGTTACATAACACCCCCCCCTTCGAAATAAGTTTATTTTGGTATAAACAAAGTTTATCAAGAAATAAACTTCTAATTTGTATCTGGCCAATTGGTTTCCTATTTATAGTACTTTTATATTTCATAATTATCCGTTATATTATTATCATTTCTTCGTTCCTTCTTAAAATCAATTATTTCCCAAGTTTAAATCTTATCTCTATAATCATTCTTGTGACATTCTTTATTAATTATACATTCTGGATCTGGTTTTATTTAATTCTCTATATTTATTTGTGAGTTTTCCCTCTAATATTTAATTTTCCTAAACCTCCCTAACATTATAACTGGAATCGAATCGGTGGTGCTCTATCGGCTAACCAATTACCGTCGTCCGTTACATACTTTCTGGGATCAGAGGAACATCATCTCTGCCCAGTTAAATGATTGCTGGAATATTCTACAGTCAATCTTCATTAATAAACCTCGTAAGGTAGTCATCATGTGACCTTCAATAAAATAATAAATAATAATCATATTCTAGGGATTATTCACTGTACTTTAACTCAGATCATATTATTTCTTCATATTAATTCTTCCTTCTATTATACACTTTTTCTCTCCAATACTTGGCTATTTTATTGACATTTATTAATTGGGTTTTGTCTTCGGATAATTCTTAACCATTTGTTTTTTTCTTTTCTTGTGATCCTTTTGAGGGTTCCATTTTGGCTTCTTCATTCTCTTATCTTCATTGGCTCATATTCTTTTGTGATCAATACACCTGGTTATGAGATTTTGGTCAGTACTATACATTACATTATGTAGTTATATTCTTCTGGCACAATCATTATTATTTCTTTTACATTCTAAATTATATTTCTCGCTATTATATTATATCAGATAAACTCATCTTGTTTTTTGGTTTTGATGATTTTTATTAGGTTGAATCAGTGTTATTTTGTTTTCATATTAGTTTAAAGTAATTTCTTCTGAATTACAGTAAGCTGTTCTCACTTAATTTTCGACTTTGGTTGTTTTTTTTTTTTTTTCAAAGTTCTCTTTCTTGTATACCTCATAAATTGTTTTCTTAGATACTTGTTTGTAAGTTGAGCTTACTTCATTCCTTTGGAATTTTGGGTTATTTATCCTCTTTATTTTAAATCATACTGTTTCTGAATAATTATTGAGTAAGTTGTTCTTACATCCTTTGGAATTTTGGGTTATTTATCCTCTTATTTTAAATCATACTGTTTCTGAATAATTATTGAGTAAGTTGTTCTTACAGTTTCTTTTAGAATTTTGTGGTTTTTCATTTACAATGGGTTGCTTGGTCCTGTATCCATAAAATCCGTCCCCTTTCTTTTATATTCTGTTTAGAATCTGTTTTTAACCGTGGTCCATTATTTCCTCTGTACTGATTGTCCGGATTCCTCTAGTGTATAGAATTATTTCTGTCCTTGTGACATATCTCATTATTGTACAGTTCTTGCCTCTTGTCACTATAAAATTGTCATTTATAGTCAAGCTCATCATTGTCCTTTGAACTGATTCTTCTGTACTGTCTCTTAATTGTTCTGATGGTTCATACATAAATTCCATAAGTCCTCCATGCTCCTTAGTTAGTTTTGGCCTTTTTGGTCCTTCTAGTCCATCTGGGAATTCAAGTGTGGTTCGTTTAAAGTTTCTCACTTGCCTTACTTCTCTGTTTTCCGTAATTGGTCTATTATGCAGTTTAACTAATCCCCCTTTAATCATTTCCAATTCTTCCCGTGTATCTATTAATTTACTTTTACACATTTGTCTTATTCTCACTATCTTCATTTCATCATGAACCCGTTCTATACTTCCGGTTCTATCAATTGGTATCTTGTCAAATTTTTCTTGGGTCTTCGCTTGTATGTTTCCTATTTGAGTAATTTTGGTCTCTACTTCTACTCTGAGTTGCATGATGGGTTCATCTGTCTTTTCCAGATCCACCTTAATTTCATTTATTTGCTGTCTTACCTCCACTTCATAGCTATCAACTCCTTTGCTCCGTGTTTCATTGACAATTATAATACTTCCATTGATGACTTCCCTCAATGCTAGGCCTTGTTCATTGATGATTTGCCGCAACTCCTTATTATGGTTTTCAATTTTCTCATCCATTCGTTTGGTATTCTCCAGAATCTGCCTCAAACTCTCATCATTCCTGTCAAACCTTTTATTCATTTGCTTGATTAAATTTTCGCTCAAAATTTCGTTTTGTTTTCTTGACTGTCTATTTTATTTTCCAGCTTTTCTGAATTTTCATTTATACTGTCTATCTTTTCATTGATTTGTCTAAAATCGGCCTTCAATCGTTCATTATTTTCATTTATGGTTTGCCTTAAAAGTTCACTAGTACTTTCCTAAATACTGTCTATTTTTTCATTAGTTTGTCTATTATCTTCTTTGATACTGTCTATTTTTTCATTAGTTTGTCTATTATCTTCTTTGATACTGTCTATTTTATTTTCTAGCTTTTCTGAGTTTTCTTCAAATTTTTTATTTAATTCTTCCTTCTGTTTCCTGGAATCTTCTTTGATTTGTCTAAAGTTCTCCTTATTTTCCTCATTTACTTGTTTATTGCTTTCCATTATAATCCTCAACATCTCCTGCATACTCATGTCTTCCTTTCGGGCAGATTTATTTGGTTGATCCCCTTGGGCATCTTCTTCCACTATTTCCGTTTCCGTATCTATAACTATTTCGGTTTCTTCCGTATCACCTGTCTGTTGATCCATTTCAGTATCTGTACCTACCTCTGTTTCTTTTTCCCTCCTATCTTCTGTTTCTTGTTCCTTCTCCATTCTTTTCGTAACAGCTCTCGTATGCATTCCTGTGCCTCTAATGGTTGCCTGCTCAAGTTAAGTAACAAATAATATGATTTTTTACTTAACTAAAGCCCACTCGTTGAGCGCCAATTTGTAATAAAACTGATATCTAAGGTGTTAAGATGCGACGATGATGCCTCACGTTGCGAGCGTCAATTTGTAATAATATAAAATAGAATGTGTTGAGTACGTGTTTAAATAAGCTCCACGTTGTTATGCGCCAATTTGTAATAAAACCAATATGTGCCGGTACTAGCGAAAATGTCCGTCTTATTCAAACCCCACTGTTGTAATCAATTTTGTAGAGAACTACTTGTTAATTATGTGAGGACGTATGTTATATTGTATGATACCAGCTGGAGACGTCAAATTGTAAAGAAATCTTTTCTATGGGTGTAATTAGTTATAAGAGACTCCTGTGTAACAAATGCCAAGTAATACGTCGTAGGTGGCGATCCGTAACTATTAAACTGCTGTTACTTGGTTTAATTAATATGTTATTAACTAATATACCTTTCGGTTGTGACCGGTGAAACCCTCAGAACATAGATTATTAAGTCAACAAAATTAGAATTATGTTCCTGAATTTATAATGGTATTATTCTATAGACTTAATTTAGTTCTCAGTGGTTGTTTACTATGAGCAATATATATGGAGTATTTACTGAATGTAAGTGGTATTTGTTTCAACCCTAGTCCCTCAACGATAAAAATTTTGTTCAAATTTAGTATTAAAAAACCAGTTAGTTCAGCAATCTCCCGTCCCACCAGCTGCAAACTTGGAGCGCTATTACTAGAAATAAGTGCACTTATAGGTTAGTTATTCGGAGTGTTTGTCTCAATCTGTTAATAAATTATTACACCAACTACATATAGTATTTTCTCTGCAATGACTAAAACGTTATCTCATACAACAAATGTACTTTATTTATTTTTCTCTGATATTTAACAAGTCACGTTGTCTCAGACAAACAATAAGACGATCCAATCGATTATCCCAACATATTTCGATTCTTAATTATTCAAACTCTAAAAAAACATATATACTTGAAAATAATGACAATTAATTCTTATACCAGGGTTCGTGTAGTTCTTTGAACCATTAGTAAGGCCAGGTAAAATGCATAATTAAGGTTGTTCAATTTACAAAAAGAATAAAATTATTTACTTAAAATACAATGATATGAAAATAATTTGTTTTTTACCCAAACGACGAAAGCTTCATTAGGCGGTGAATGTTTGTCAACAACGGTCAAAATCCAGTTTATATCGTCTTCACCCAGTAAAACTGCTCTGGTTTTCAATGAATTGATGATGGTAATCCCACAGGAACTCTTGTGCTTCGATTCTTCTTTTGCGACTTCACAATTCTTGGTCCCAATGAACTGGAATTAGGATCTCAGCTTACGCTGTCAATGAAGGTTATTTCGTCAACCGAGTCTTCTGTATTTCCAAATATTTCCGTTAATTCAGGTTTTAACTCTTTACTGGTCTTCAATTTATAGCATGAATTGGTTTGATACCAAATTCAGCGGAATTATTTAGTGACTGAGGTGAGAAGCTTTCAATTCTTTTTTATTGTACTCATTGATAATTTAGAGTGTTATTTAATTTGTACGATTCATTAGCGTTCAAATATAATTGTTTTACAAAAAGGCTTTATCAGTTTGGATATATCTTTCCTTTATATTTATTCATATATTTAAATATATCGGTTCATTTCAATCTAATAGCTTGTAACAATCAGTACCATCTATTCAAAAATCAACAACTTATTATATATCAGTTGCCTTAACAACCACGTTCTCTATATATCCTTGAGCCGGCATTATAGAATATTACTACTTCTTTCCAATAAAATACTCCATGCTTGGATTAATCTTGAATCACATAAAACTTTCCCCTAACCTTCCTTACTAAACAGTAAATGTTTTACTAAAGTTTCGTTGGACTGGGTTTACTAAAAGGGTATTAATTTCCTTTCACTAATATGGAATTTAGGCCTATAGATTCATTTACAACCATTATAACATTATTTGGTTTTTAACTTAATTTTCTTTTTACCTGACCTACTGTACAATTAATTATTGATTACATAGTTAATTACATGAATTTTAATTTACTGGTGGTTAGTTGTTTTTATATTAATTAACTGGTTCTGGAACCCTTTATTAATTTATGACATAATTGTCAGAACTACTTGTTAGACTTGAAACACTGGTCACACTCCTCATCCAGTTTATAAACATTAATTAGAATAACAGTATCTTTCAATTTTATACAATGCTGATAACTTAGTATAGTGCCTAACATTGGTAACTATACTGGGTTATATAAATACAAATCTAATATAAACATAAACATAATTATTGGTGAAGTATTATTATCAAATAACATTATTTCATTTTTAGTATATTCAACATACAATATAAAATACTCTGTGACCTGAATATGCCACAGTACAAAACAAACAATTCATAACATTCAATCATTCCTTAGTCTGGCTTTTATACATTTAATACTAGTCATTGCCTCCTTCTGGTTTGAGTTACTTCTCGAGTACATGACCTATTGAACAACCTTAAGTCAGGGTATGGTCCTTGACCATATTTCATTCAATCTTTTATGTAACGTTGGGGAACCTCAACTATGTTGCGTTACATAACACCCCCCCCTTCGAAATAAGTTTATTTTGGTATAAACAAAGTTTATCAAGAAATAAACTTCTAATTTGTATCTGGCCAATTGGTTTCCTATTTATAGTACTTTTATATTTCATAATTATCCGTTATATTATTATCATTTCTTCGTTCCTTCTTAAAATCAATTATTTCCCAAGTTTAAATCTTATCTCTATAATCATTCTTGTGACATTCTTTATTAATTATACATTCTGGATCTGGTTTTATTTAATTCTCTATATTTATTTGTGAGTTTTCCCTCTAATATTTAATTTTCCTAAACCTCCCTAACATTATAACTGGAATCGAATCGGTGGTGCTCTATCGGCTAACCAATTACCGTCGTCCGTTACATACTTACTGGGATCAGAGGAACATCATCTCTGCCCAGTTAAATGATTGCTGGAATATTCTACAGTCAATCTTCATTAATAAACCTCGTAAGGTAGTCATCATGTGACCTTCAATAAAATAATAAATAATAATCATATTCTAGGGATTATTCACTGTACTTTAACTCAGATCATATTATTTCTTCATATTAATTCTTCCTTCTATTATACACTTTTTCTCTCCAATACTTGGCTATTTTATTGACATTTATTAATTGGGTTTTGTCTTCGGATAATTCTTAACCATTTGTTTTTTTCTTTTCTTGTGATCCTTTTGAGGGTTCCATTTTGGCTTCTTCATTCTCTTATCTTCATTGGCTCATATTCTTTTGTGATCAATACACCTGGTTATGAGATTTTGGTCAGTACTATACATTACATTATGTAGTTATATTCTTCTGGCACAATCATTATTATTTCTTTTACATTCTAAATTATATTTCTCGCTATTATATTATATCAGATAAACTCATCTTGTTTTTTGGTTTTGATGATTTTTATTAGGTTGAATCAGTGTTATTTTGTTTTCATATTAGTTTAAAGTAATTTCTTCTGAATTACAGTAAGCTGATCTCACTTAATTTTCGACTTTGGTTGTTTTTTTTTTTTTTTTCAAAGTTCTCTTTCTTGTATACCTCATAAATTGTTTTCTTAGATACTTGTTTGTAAGTTGAGCTTACTTCATTCCTTTGGAATTTTGGGTTATTTATCCTCTTTATTTTAAATCATACTGTTTCTGAATAATTATTGAGTAAGTTGTTCTTACATCCTTTGGAATTTTGGGTTATTTATCCTCTTATTTTAAATCATACTGTTTCTGAATAATTATTGAGTAAGTTGTTCTTACAGTTTCTTTTAGAATTTTGTGGTTTTTCATTTACAATGGGTTGCTTGGTCCTGTATCCATAAAATCCGTCCCCTTTCTTTTATATTCTGTTTAGAATCTGTTTTTAACCGTGGTCCATTATTTCCTCTGTACTGATTGTCCGGATTCCTCTAGTGTATAGAATTATTTCTGTCCTTGTGACATATCTCATTATTGTACAGTTCTTGCCTCTTGTCACTATAAAATTGTCATTTATAGTCAAGCTCATCATTGTCCTTTGAACTGATTCTTCTGTACTGTCTCTTAATTGTTCTGATGGTTCATACATAAATTCCATAAGTCCTCCATGCTCCTTAGTTAGTTTTGGCCTTTTTGGTCCTTCTAGTCCATCTGGGAATTCAAGTGTGGTTCGTTTAAAGTTTCTCACTTGCCTTACTTCTCTGTTTTCCGTAATTGGTCTATTATGCAGTTTAACTAATCCCCCTTTAATCATTTCCAATTCTTCCCGTGTATCTATTAATTTACTTTTACACATTTGTCTTATTCTCACTATCTTCATTTCATCATGAACCCGTTCTATACTTCCGGTTCTATCAATTGGTATCTTGTCAAATTTTTCTTGGGTCTTCGCTTGTATGTTTCCTATTTGAGTAATTTTGGTCTCTACTTCTACTCTGAGTTGCATGATGGGTTCATCTGTCTTTTCCAGATCCACCTTAATTTCATTTATTTGCTGTCTTACCTCCACTTCATAGCTATCAACTCCTTTGCTCCGTGTTTCATTGACAATTATAATACTTCCATTGATGACTTCCCTCAATGCTAGGCCTTGTTCATTGATGATTTGCCGCAACTCCTTATTATGGTTTTCAATTTTCTCATCCATTCGTTTGGTATTCTCCAGAATCTGCCTCAAACTCTCATCATTCCTGTCAAACCTTTTATTCATTTGCTTGATTAAATTTTCGCTCAAAATTTCGTTTTGTTTTCTTGACTGTCTATTTTATTTTCCAGCTTTTCTGAATTTTCATTTATACTGTCTATCTTTTCATTGATTTGTCTAAAATACGGCCTTCA